>WNGW01000012.1:2162044-2391244 GCA_011952105.1 Coreoperca whiteheadi | reverse complement strand
TTGATATAAAAGGGGCGGGGCATCAATCAATCAAACTCGGATCAAAAAGTGACAGCTGGTGTTCCATTAATCTCTCTAGTGTGTGCTGTGTGTTGATCAGCTTAAAAAGTCTTAAAAATGTACTCTGTCCATCATCAGTACATCATATACATTAACATATCTATTTTGACAGCTGACAGGCTTACTTTTTGCTGTCAGAGGTGATGTTCATTATCCATTATCTAATTAGTTGTATGACTCACCCAGTTCCCCTTCTGAGGCAGCACGCATGGGAGTGATTGGTGGATGGTCTCCAGCATCAGATCCTTTCCTGGGCCGGTTTAAACCAGTTGAAAGCAGAGTCTTCACCTTATGGAGGTAAAAACAATTTTTAGATAAACATTTATGTGTATCCACATTCAAGCACCATATTTTAACTGCCTGCAAGCATAAATACAATGAATCGGTTTCTGTATGCACACACTGCTGGCCTTGAATGTATCAGGGCATGAATCCTTTTATGTATCCTTGGCTCCACAGTAGCCCTCACCTCTTCTTCCCAGATGGGATTGTTGGTCTGCTGCTTCAGTGTTTCCTTCAGGTCAAAGTTCTCTGGGTAGTGGGTCGTCTCAGTACGTGGGTAGCTGATGTAGCCCTGTGTATACAGGCGCTCTGCAATCTGCATGGCATGCTGGGGACCTATGCCTAAGAAATCAAAAAGTTCCACCCTCACATAACTGGGAGCTACATCTCTTATTACTTGATCTTACTGGGTCAGTCTGAAAAAAGTTGATGGCTGGATGCTCTGTAGGAATACTGGACTCTACATTAGTTTTATCCCACAGAAGTTGAGTTGCATCTTTCCAATTTTAGACAGTGAAGTACATTCCTACAAATACAGCAACAAAAACTGTGTCCTAGACTAAAAGCTATAAATATTACTTAAAGTTGATTTTCCTTTAACCCCAGTATAAAACATATGGTGAAGAGTTCCTGTCCAACTTGACCATTATCTTCCATTGAAAAATGCTGAAACTGGACCGCAGTTTTGAAATTACAGTAAATAGTCAGACATTTTTTTTAAAGAATAATGTAGTTGATATTCAATATTTTTGTTACTGTCAATAAATCCCATGAAAAGAAAAACCAACAATGAGTTGATCCTACTAACAAGTATTGTGTGCGTATCCAAAGCCTTATACAGCTTAAACCCTCTATGTTATAGAGCTCCCTTGTTGTCCAAAAACTATTAAAAACTCATCAATGAGCCACACCATTGCACTGGGTAACATGTTCCTTGATTACCATGAACACACACACACACACACTGTAGTTTACTTTGACTCATTTATCCATATACCATCCTGCTGCCACAAATACTCACTTGAGCACCAAATGTGGATTCATCTGCCATTGAAAATAGTCCCCAACAAATGCCAAATTTCCTCCTGTTTCAGTAATGTTTGCTAAAAACTACAGTGGGACTTGGGGCCGAGAGCCACATACAGTGTAGGGAAGTCAGAAAGTACTGAAAGACGAACACATTGTTGTGGTTTTGGTATGTTCAGGGAAATTGTTGACAGTAAAAGAAATACATAATAGTGCCAGCCTTGTCCTTTAAACTTATAAAATAATTTATAAATTATTATATATCCAAATTAGAGATTAAACAATTAGTTGGCTACTAATTTTTAAAGCAGAAATGCTAAACAGCCCCTAGGTCCAGCAGTTTAGTAAACTGAATATATTTACATTTTGGAGTGTTGGTTGGGGAAAACAAATTATTTGATAACATCACCTTGGGCTCTGGAAAATTGTGATGCAGAGTTTACCTATTTTCTTACATTTCTTGGACCAAACAATTAATTGATTAATCAAGAAAATAAACAGAAGATTAACTGACAATGAAAATTATCAATAGTATCAGCACGTACTTAACATTGACCAGTGACAGCATATCAACACTCTATTACATGCATAAACATTCCTCAAATTCCCAAATTTCCCTTTCATTAATTTCATTATCTAGAGAACTAAATGTTATAGGAAAATGACAACTGGAAAAGAAATACAACTGATGAAATGCTGCTTATGTTGATGTGGACATACCTAAGGCAGAACTGGCCACCCTCAACATCTCCACTGTGTTCAAGGCCTGGGGCCTCTGCTTAGTCTTCTCTTTTTTACTCACTGAATCCACCTGAATTGAGAGAGATATACAGCTTATATCAGAGGTCAACTAAGGTCAGCTCCAATTCTGGTTGACTGTGACTTTGGTGAATCCATTAGGTAGTGAAAAACAACTTATGTAGGACCAGTTTTTGCCACTTTAAGTTTCCTCAATTTTTGGTTATTTAAAATACAGGAAACATACATTGTTAGAAAAATTTGGCTCAAGTTGATTTAAAATCCATTTGGACATTCTAGTCTATACTATCAACATATCCTAAATCTTTATCAGGATCATAGCCTGACAAATACAGGATTTGTGAGGCCAATAACTGTATCAATCCTTGACATAAACATATAGAGACCAATATTCATTCAAAATCTTTTTTGGATAAGGTTCCCTTAAATTTGTTACTTTTTTTTACGAGCTAAGAGCTAAGGACAAGCGGGATGGGTATGTAAATCTGCCGTACTGGCTGCGTCTATTAGTACTGTTTCAGGTTCTGCGTTGTCTCTTGTCCAGGTAGATGTAAAAGCAGGTACCCAGGCTAAGTTTTCAGATTACATATTATTTGTGTCGGATGGCTTTCTGTCGTTGATAGGGTGTTTGGTGTATCGCTTGTATTATGGTAAATCAGAGCATAACAAAACGGTTCGAAAGTTCGAAAGAAAACACTGTTCACACAGGCTAATGTGAAGCCTTATTATGCACGAGGGCCATGGTCAGCCAAGTTGTGCACTAGTGAGCAGTATTTGGGGTCTGGCGGTTGGCCGAAGGTCCCATTCTCTTAATGGGTTTTTTTTCCACTGGTCTTCCACTTTCCTCTTCTGGCTTTCCCTTCAAGCTCTTAAATTTGATTCTACAGGCGCTGAATTCAGGGTTACTGAATTGAGTGCGGGGCAGAGTAGCCTTGGAGAGACCCAGGTTTATTAAAGTTTATGGATCTTTGATAAGAGCACTATTTATGTTAACATATGTCAATTGTTATATATTTATGGTTTAAATTTGTTTAAAGCGTTAGTTGTTGTCTCTTGCCTTTAGAGCTGCAGCCAGTCCTGTGGCAGATCTCCTTATTACACTTCTTTGCATCTTTGCTTTTACAGCACAACATCCATGCAGAAAATTTTCACTCATCCACTCCCTACATTACTAACTTTACAGATTCCACCCATCTTTCGTGGCATTGCGCTAAAGTAGCAACCTGTCAGAAGTTATAGCTAAACTCTATGTACGTTCATAGTTAGCTAACACTACGGCGAAATGTCCTGGTTAACATCAGCATATTTAATTTGATTCTCTAATGATAATAAAGCAACTAAATTAAGAATTAGGTTTCAATTCGTTTTTTGTCCTGCAAATAAAAGCTCACAATATCATTATTCTCTTACTGTCACTTTCAGCAGGTATTTATGCCTCCGGAGATGCATAGTGTGGATCTGTAATTGTGGCACCTGCTGTAACAATGCTGCTGTCTCTATAGTGGAAGGAAGGTGGTGTGGCTTGGATCCTACTTAGTTGGCATCACCTGGAGGTGCTCATTTGTCCTTCTGGATCCATCCTCTAAATGTATGTTTTACAATCAAAATTTTTTATCATAATTTTATGTACTATGATTTCATCATTTTCATCATGATTGTACATATTATGATTTGTGGATCCATCTTTACGTATGTTTTATAATCTACATTTTGTTATCATGATTGTGGATACTATGATCTTATATTCTTAATCTATTCTGTACACACATCTATTGCATGTCTGTCCAACCTGGAAGAGGGATTCTTCCTCTGTTGCTCTTCTTGAGGTTTCTTAAATTTCTTTCCCCTGTTAAAATGTTTTCTCATTTAGGTAGTTTTCCTTATTCGAATCGAGGGTCTAAGGACAGAGGGTGTCATATTTTGTACAGATTGTAAAGCCCTTTGAGGCAAAGTGTGATTTATGATATTTTTCTATATAAATATAATTGAATTGAATTGAATTATCAGCCTCAAAAATCAGTCAGGCTACAGTTCCCATATGATACAACCTACTGTAAAAGCGTACTGCAGAAAGACTGTTAAATTAAATAAGATAATAAATACCTGGGCCTCCCTGGATGTCTTGGCCAAGTTGATGAACATCTGACCCACCTCCCTGTCGAAGACCCTCACCCTGTTCCAGTCCAGTGTCAGTTGGATGTCCTTTCCTTTGAACACCTGACCAAAGCACAGCATGTTTGTCAATATAGCACCCAAGGAAGAGATTGTTGATACTGCGTCAGTGGGAGTGAAACCGGGGATTTACCTTTGCCTGGAGGACCCAGTAAGTCTCTGGTTTAAACGACTGGATCTTGTCATGGCGTTCCACACAGAACCCTAGTGTTGGGGTCTGGCATGGTCCAAATGAGATCAAAGAGGAGTCTAGATTGCCATATTTGCCCTGGAAATACTTGGTCTGAAACCTGAAAATATTGAAAATACTGAATATTAATATGAACAATAAAAGTCAGGCTTAGATTACATTCATTATTACCATAGATCAGTTGTAATCAAAGTAGTGGAGCAGGGAATCAACCATGTGTCATCCTGAACAAAGAATCTGATAGTTGGGTACAATCACACATCGCCCTCTTCACATTGTGATTGGCCAGCTGCATGGAGGTAAGAAAGGAGACAGGAGAGACAGCCCTTGCCCCCCCCCCCATTCTTCAAACAACTGCTTCTGTCACTTTCCATGTGTAGAAACAAGTGAAACAAGGGCAACACAATGAATTCTTTTGAGAAGAGAGTATATGAAAGTTGACTTCATTAACCCCTGTAGAGGCAGAGGGAGAGGTGGGGGAGTGGCTCAGGTGAGCAATGTCAGGGAGAGCTGTTTGTAACAGCTGGGGCGTGTTGACTAATTATGCGCTCCACTTTTCATCTAGTAGCGTGCTGGATCTGGAGGGGAGGAAAAAGAACAGACAAACCTCCGACAAGCCGAGAGGGAGTGACTGCTGGATTTCATTTTGGCAGCAGCCGTATGAGGAAAGGACCTCATGTGTCACCAGTAGCCGGGCAACCCAGCAGCGAGGTGATTAGGAGTGGAGAAACCCAGAGCAGTATTTTCTGTGTGTACCTGAGAGACAATAAAGAGACAATACCTGCAACTACGATCCAGTGTCTGTCTTCAAGAACCCACGGTAACCGGAATAGGCTACAATTGGCGCCTGAACAAGGACTTAGCAAGCGGACATGACAGCAGCAGGCGCAGCCAGTAACTGTGCTCGTGTAAATGCTAGAAGAGATCGCACCAATACACCGGGAGCAAGCAACGGTGAATAGACGGCAGCCAGAGGTACTCGAGGAGAGAGAGGAGAAACAGACACATTTGCTAGGGAGCCTGCTCTACCGGTCAGGGGCCACAGCACTGTTGCGACTCAGCGGATGAGTTCATTCATGTGGGCATTTGAACTGAGCTTTGTTAAAAGGACTGCATTCCCTTTTCTCCCACAATCCCTGAGACAGTGAACACCCCAGTGACATCTGCTGACGGATGACCCCGGAAGTCACCAAGTCAATATAGCAGTGTCACGACCCTTGCTCCACCTCTCTTCTTCTCAGCGTGCCCTCCCGAGCGGAGGCGCACCCACTCTCTTCTCCTCTGTTGTCTGCCCGCTCCCTCCCAAGCGGAGGCCCACGCAGCTTCTTCTCAGCGCTTGTGCTAGTGGATGGTCGCACGATGCCGTCTCTCCAACTGGCCTCGAGCTAGCTAGTAGAAGGCCACAACAAAGAAGCCTGCCTCTCAGCAGAACTAAACTCTCTGATTTCTCTCACAGCGGCAATGCGAGATCCTGCATAAGATTATAGCAACAAGTTAGTGGCAAGCCGACCCGTTATGTTTACATATAGATATGTAAGAAACATGATGCTAAATCAAGTTTCCTATACCTTTTTTATTTGTACATAGGTTTGTGGTATTGTACTCCAACCTTAGGTATTCAATCTAACATCAGTCGATTTTGTTAGTTAAATTAAATGTTTCACTAATTTACACTTGAAATGTAGAGAACTAATCACTGAAATCGACTAGTGCTAGGTTGGATCAGTGGTACCATGGGATTACAATGTCTTTCAATGAACCGAAGAGAGCGCACATAAATCCTCTCTTATTAGGTTACACTGGCTCCCTGTTGTCGCCTGCATCAAGTTCAAAGTGATGCTCCTGGCCTACAAGACCACCACTGGTTCTACACCATCATATCTTCACTCGCTAATACAGACCTATGTTGCTGCCAGATCCCTGTGCTCTGCAAACGAACAACGTCTGGTGGTACCATGCCCAAAAGGAAAAAGAAATCACTCTCGCGCACCTTCTTTGGATCTGTTCCACATTGGTGGAACGATCTTCCTGCTCCTACAAGATCAGCAGATTAGGTAGCTACCTTTAAAAAACACCTGAACACGTTTCTTCTGTCAACACCTAACTGACAGTTACTAACTTCTACTTCCTTTCTATCTCTTTTCTTAAAAAACCAAAAAAAAACGTCCTATCCTTACCTTTTGCATACTGTGCTAGGCTTTAATAAACTTTTTTGGTGCATTTATGCATTTTGTCACCTTGTGTTGCTATAATTGCTTCCATTCTCTTCCTCATATGTAAGTCGCTTTGGATAAAAGTGTCTGCTACTTGTAAAAGTAATGTAAATGTCTTGGATGGGAATCTGGCACCTGAGCTTTGTTGTCATTTCTCTACTTTGAACTTTCTAGTAAATCTAAAAACCATCAGAAAAGAAAAGGACCATAATTGTCCAATATGTACCAACATGATTTGGGGCCCCACAGCTAGTAGGACTCTCCTGACCAGGGATGTTAGGTACAGAGCTGTTCAAATTAAAGTTAGTTATAAGTTTATAAAAAAATCTGAAAATTATATAGATTTTCTAGTTTTTAAAATTATGAATAAATACCATGCATTAAGGGTGCTTTCACACCTGCCTCATTTAGTTCGGTTGAATCGTACTAGAGTTCGTTTTCCCCTTTGGTGCAGTTCATTTGGTGAGGTGAGAAAGCAGCAATTGCACTCGGGTGCGCACCAAAAGTGGACCAAACAAGCCTCCTTGAAGAGGTGGTCTCGGTATGCTTTCAAACGAACTCTGGAGCGGTTTGTATGTGGTGAGAACGTGATCCGACCTCGAACCGACCAAACTGCAAAAAATACTGATCATTTTTGGACTAAACCAGCTGTCGTAGAACGTTCTTTTCAGCCCGCGCAGTCGTCTTTCCATAGTTGTGTTGTCTCCATGATGTTTGCTGGCTTTTCCTCTACTGTTTTCCCGCACATAAATTCTGACCAATCAAAAAGCAGTTGAGGAAATATGCCATGGCCAATGATGTGGATGTTGTCATGACAGCATTTTGGTTCGTTTCAACTGGTTCGGACAAAAGCAATAAGTGTGGTGTGAAAAGGAACCAAAAAAGCTGAAAAATGCTACAATGTATAATTGTTTGCCCTTGGTTCGGACCAAACGAAGGTCCGAAAGCACTTTAAATTTCTTGGGTGTTACGACCAGACAGCTGCAGGAAATTTAGCACAAGGTGGCTGTGCGTGGCAGAGCCAGTGTGTGCTAGTAAAAAGCAAGTGTACCGTGTGAAGGCACAGCCAATGCGCAGATCCAGCTCCTGACGTGCATCTACTGACAGGGCTTCATTGCGGTTGGGCTCTCCCAAGCGGTTCATGGCATTCCAGATGTCAGTCTCAGTAATGGAGCTGAATTTGGCACGGTAAATGCTCTGCTCCCTGACACTCCCTTTGTTCAACACTGGCTGGATGGCATCCAGTACCTGGGAGGCAAGAGAAATTGAGACTGAGTGGTAGAAAGATCAAAGTAGAAAGTAGAAAGGCACTTTGCAGGCAGTGTAACAGGTTTCCACATGAACTAAGACCTTACTCATTGGACACAGTAACTTCACATTAGATTTTGGAAGGAAGAAAAATAGTAGTTACCTGAATGTAACTCCAGTTCTATGAGTATGTGTGTAGCCCTCTAACAGGCTTTACTATTGGTTTACCCATATAAGGCTTTGCCTCGGCAAATGAGTAAAAATCTTTGTACTCACCACCCAATCAGTTCAATTCAATTACATTTTATTTGTATAGCCCAATATCACAAATCAAAATTTTGCCTCTAAGGGCTTTACAATCTGCAACATACGACACCCTCTGTCCTTAAACCCTCAATTCCACTAAGGGGTAAGCACCCTCCCCCTATGAAGCCCCAGTGTATGCATTGCACTTCTCCCTTTGAAGCAATAGCCACCAGGACCAGCTGGGCTTGTGGTTAGAGAGCCATGCACACTCATAGAACTGGAGTTAAATCCAGGTAACTACTATTTATACTTCTTATCTACTCTGCCGGGTGCATGGTGGCAGAGTGGTTAGAGCTCCTGCCTCCCAGCAAGGAGATTGTGGATTCGAATCCCGGACGTCACACGATCTCTCTGCGTGGAGTCTGCATGTCCTCCCGTGTTACCGTGGGTTCTCTCCGGGTTCTCCGGCTTCCTCCCACCGTCCAAAGACATGCATGTTTAGGTTAATTGATGACTCCAAATTGCCCCTAGTAGATGAATGTGAGTGTGAATGGTTGTCTGTCTATGTGTCAGCCCTGCGACGAGATGGCCACTGTCCAGGGTGTACCCCGCCTAAGGCCCAAAGTCACTGGGATAGGCTCCAGTCACCCGCGATCCCCAAAGGGAACAAGCGGAAGAAAATGACTGATCTACTCTGCCCTCCAATGGGCTTCGCTATTGGTTAAAACCTAAGATGTACTCCCAGCTGGGGAGTAGTCCTCCCATCAGTCCGAACCTGCCAAAATATCAAGAAACAACAGCAGTCTAGTAGTAGTCTAGTGCACGTGCATGTGTGGCAAATGCAATAATCCAATTCTCATTTTCATGAAATCCAATTTTCATTATTATTGCAAATTTGAATTTTTAGTCAAATAACATACATATATATAGAAAATTATAATGCTATTGCGGAATAACATTTTCAAATTTATGTTATCATTTGGATTATGTACCCTATATGCTCCCATAGGGGTTACAGGACAATGCTCATAAATAACCTCAAATTATAAGGAAATTACACTTTTCCTGTGTTAATATCTATGTAACTAAAGCTCTGCTACTATTTAATACTATTCATCTCAAGCTGACACTGTTAAATTGAAAGCAGCATTGCTTCCCTTGACTTGGGACATGGCATGTTTGATGATGAGTCAGATAGCCCCACCTTACTAATTTGCATATGAGCACAATCATAATGACAAAAATGCATTTTAATACCAGGTGTAAATGCAAAGACCCATAGATGGGATGTCAATATCCAAATAACCTATCCAGATACAGATCACATGTATACCAGGTGTAAATGAAGCCTGAATTACCTCAAAACAGATGTTCTCGCCTTCTTTATCACAGTCCAACCATAAAACCACGTAGTCACAGCCCCTGGCTTCAACCTGATATGATACCAGAAACATGGGGTTTACCAAAGATACAAGGCAGTACGCACAAATGTCTGGGTCAACCTCTAGAACTTACCTGGAGGAACTTGACCATGTTGAGTTTGGGGTTGGCCTCCTTTTTTTCTGTGGGAGCTTTGCTAAAGAGTTCTGCAGGGTCCACCTTGTCCCAGTTGTTGTATTTACCTTGAAAAAGAAGGACCAAGCTCTTAAACAGTTTTAGTAAAAAATTATGATAAATCCAAAATCAAGAGTTTGGACACTGAAGAGGTTGAAACCCCAAATCAAGGAGTAAAAGGTGTTTTATGGTTATATGAAGCAAGACATAAAAGGACAAGTTTACAATAAAGGAATGCACTGATCTGAGTTTTTCTTTCCTGATACCGATTCAGTTAACTGAACTCAGGTTATCTGCTGAGTACTGCAAAATTTCACATCTGTATAACACTTCCTCAGTGCGTAAACTAATTGGGATAATTCTTATCTGAGCTAACATTACTACATTGTTCTAGATAGTTTGCTTCACTATAATGCATCAATTAAATCTTCACCATATTCTAACCTGAGTGCAGACACACTTGATACATTTGATGTCCTCTGTGTCCCCACTGGACAGCTGAGATAAAAATATTTGGTCTGCTTAATTACATTCTTATGCAGCTCTTCTTCTAACCATTTCACTTTAAATGTGGATCTATCTTTTTTTATTCCCTTCAAAAACCAAAACCAGCCTGCTAAAGTAAACAGTCAATAAGACGTGATGTTAAAACTTTGGGTAATGTTAGCTAATCAGGAATAACACTTCTGGTTTTACAGTAAAGTACAAATATTGCTGTGTTGTCTATAGTGTTGTCTGCCTCGAGTTTTGAAAAGTATAACTATACTTGCGACTGCTTTCGGCTCGCCATTGCCCTGCGATGTAATTCAGTCAGTACTATTAAAAGTACCCAGTATGGTATCCAACCCTACCTGGAGTACACCTGTACATCACTGCAGCAACGTGAGAAGTTAAACTACTGGAGGTCAGCAAAAACAATATTTTCAAGGGGTTGATCTTTAACCCATCAAAATTAGAATAGAAAAACAAATGTGGATCAATCATATCTATCCAATTTGCTTAACTGCCAGGGGCCTATACCAATCAGACGGATCACATCCCTCAACCCAAATCAGTTCAAATCAAGGAGTGGAAAGTTATGCTTATGCTGTTTTATACTTTACTACAGTAAGAGACCCAAAAACAGTAACGCCTTCGCACTGTATTTCAATCAAACTCAACAGATCTCTAAGCAACACAAACATACAGTGGCACACTGCACTTTTCAGATTTTTATTTGTAAAACATTTTGAAAGCCATGTATCATTTTACTTCCA
The DNA here is from genome assembly GCA_011952105.1 of Coreoperca whiteheadi. Lineage (NCBI taxonomy): Eukaryota > Metazoa > Chordata > Actinopteri > Centrarchiformes > Sinipercidae > Coreoperca > Coreoperca whiteheadi. The sequence continues at coordinate 2,380,238 of WNGW01000012.1, read as the reverse complement.
CTTCACGATTATGTGCCACTTTGTGTTGGTCTATCACATGAAATCCCATCTAAATACATTTATGTTTGTGGTTGTAATGTGATGAAATGTGAAAATGTTCAAGGGGTATGAATACTTTTGCAAGCCACTGTAATTTCTGCATTGTACTGTATGTCAGACAGCTGTAATTTTGTGGTGTGTACTGAATTGCATTATGTTAAAAGGCTGTTTCTATTGGGTTTTTCTTCCTCCATATATGACATTTTTAAGCACTGCAAGAAAATGCCATCAATGAAAATCAGCTTTATATACTGCTAGGTAGTTTAAACTATAGCAATGCATCATATTCCACAATATTTGAGAATTTACGGTAGGTAATTTAGAGAAAATGTGTATATCAACATATATATTGTATATATCGCGGCGTAGCCTAAAAACAGAGATATTATTTGTAAGCCATATCGCCCAGCCCCTATCAAGAGTGAGTAGGACCTAATATGGAAGATACCCACCGATGAAATCCAGACTCATCACATGTCCACAAACAGAAGTCATCTTAAAGCGTACAGTTTGGCCCTGGAAGCTGCTGGTGTATTCATGCACTGAGCATGCTCCGTTGAGTCCCTTGCGACTTGTACAATTTCCTTAAGACCAAGGAGAACAGATAGGTAGCAATTAGTCCATACAGTCATTCAAAGGTACATGATTCCAAACATTTCAATGCCTATGTTTGTACTAAAGCTTAAATAGAAGTACAAATGCACATGTAAACTTACTGTAAGTGATCAACCCTAAACAATCAACCCTAAACCAAATTATAATTAATTTGAAAGCCTTGTTCTAAGTCTTTCACACCCAACCTGGAACACACAACAGCCAATTCTATATATTTCATTCTTAAAACAGATAAAGAAATTATTGTAGGTGATTTTAATATTCATGGGGCTGCAACTAACAATTATTTTAATAATCGATTAATCTGTCGATTATTTCTTCGATTAATCAATTAATTGGATAAAAAACAAAAACAAAAAAGCATTCATTTCCAACCCTTCATTTAAAAACACAACTGACAGTGCAAAAAATCTTCAGAAAGTGCACAGGTTGCTCCTTGAACATCCTTGAGCTGTTAAAGTAATTAAAAAAACAAAAAACAAATGGACTAACAAAAAACTTACACATGTATGCTTTACATCTGCCAAGGCTGTTTTAAAATAAAGTGCACAAAAAGATGTATATTTTTGTTTAAAAGGGACCTGAGCTCTTTTTTTTTTTTTTTAATAAAGAAAAATACAAATCAAAAAACATTTAGGATTAGTTTGAACATTAAAACTTTTTCTCTACACTACACTAACAGATGTACACACTCACACTCCCTGTCGCTTTTGCATATCTTGCAATTAACACACTTTTTCGATATATTTAGTGTGAAATGCTCCCACACCTTGGATGACTTGGGTCGTAGTGATTTCTCTCTTTTTTATTCTTGCTCCGCTCTGCTTGGCGCTCAACTGCGCTTTTTTTATACTCAAATGTCTCAAAGTCTTATTGAGTGGTGTAAAAGTCATGCGACACAACAAATAGATAATGAAATTCGTTGCCAACTCTTTGAATAATCAAATTTTATCGATCTTATCGATTAATTGTTGCAGCCCTACTGTGGACGTTGAAAATGATAGCCTTAGTACTGCGTTTATCTCATTATTAGATTCGATTGGCTTCTGTCATAGTGTACATAAACCTACTCACTGTTTTAACCAACCCTCGCCCCGGTACACGCCATTGAAATTGAACATTTATAGTCTTTCCACAAAATCCTTCATTATCGGACCACTATTTAATAACTTTTGAACTCCTATTACTGGACTGGACACCGTTAGGCAAATACTGCTACACTTTATGTAATTTAAGGAAGTGATTTTATCTGAATATAGCCCAATGCGATGTCTCAATATAACAGAGGACTCTGCTTCTCTCCTGTAGACCTTATTGAACTAACCTCGACAATTTCTTCATCTAAGCCATCAACAACCTGTCCCTTAGACCCCATTCCAACTCTCTTAAAAAGCCCACTCTTGATCAAGGGGTTTTAGCCAACTATAGACCTATAGTTTTACCTCTAAGATCCTTGAGAAAACAGTTGCCAATCAGTTATGTGACTTTCTAAATAACATTAGTATATTTGAGGATTTTCGGTCAGGATTTAGTGCATCATAGCACAGAGACAGCACTGGTGAAAATTACACATGACCTTTTAATTGCATCAGACATCAATCAATCAGACAAAGTCTCTGTACTTATCTTGTTAGATATTAGTGCTGCATTCGATACCCTTGATCATTACATCCTATTAAAGAGACTGGAACATTTCAATGGCATTAAAAGGAACCGCACTAAGCTGGTTTAAATCTATTGGAACACACCAAATTTAGTCAGGGAGTTCCACAAGGTTCGGTGCTTGGACCAATTCTATTTACATTATATATTCTTCCTTTGGGCAATATTATTAGGAAACACTCCATTAAGTTTCATTGTTATGCAGATGATACTCAATTATATCTATCGATCAGGCCAGATGAAACTAATCAGTTATCTAAACTTCAAATATGCCTTAAGGAGATAAAAAACTGTATGACCTGCAATTTTCTGATGTTAAACTCAGACAAAACTGAATTTTTTTGTACTTGGACCCAAACACCTTAGAGACACATTATCAGGAGATATAGTTACTCTAGATGGCATTTCCCTGGCCTCCAGCACCACCGTAGGGAACCTCCGAGTTAACTTTGATCAAGATTTAGGTGAGTCCTGAACCATCCCTTACCTCTGCTGACTTCCCATGATGCATATCTCTCCTGCTCTCCCTCTACATCTGTATGCATTCTTACCCCATAAATGCATGTTACTAACTAGATATCTTCTCTCTCTCCCATAGTTTTGTGCTTTCTCGTCTCTCTCACTGTAAATTTCAGCAGATCCCTCCTCTTCCCTTATATTTTACAATCTACATTTTGTCATTATAAAATTGTATATACTTTGATCTTCTGTTCTCTATCTATTCTGTACACACGAAATCTATAGCATCTGGCGTCTGTCAATCCTGGAATAGGGATCCCTCTGTTGCGCTTCCTGAGGTCTCTATCTTTTTTTTTCCTGTTAAAAGGGTTTTTTTTGGGTAGTTTTTCCTTATTTGAATCGAGGGTCTAAAGACAGAGGGTGTCATATGTTATATTGTAAAGCCCTTTGAGGCAAATTGTGATTTGTGATATTGGACTATATAAATAAAATTGAAGTGAATTTAATTGATTGTTAAAACTTGTGAAAAGATCCAAACCAACTATGGTACAAAATGATCTGCTTTAACATTAAGTGTTTTCGTTTCCTGTTGTCCCTTCTCAAAATATGACTCCATACCATCAGACACTTTGGTTGCTAGTATCTTCATTTTGGCCATAGTAGCAGCAATGTTCGCTTTTAGCTTCAGCTTCTCTTTCCTTCTCCTTAGCTGCTCCTCCTGTTCTTCCAAGACATGTTTATCCTTAAGCAGTTTTTGTCGTACAATAAGAGCAGCCACTTCAGCCTCAGCATTTATACGTGCAGATGTAGTACTTGAAACTCTGGAACTTGAGCCAAACATTTGACACACTGTCTAAGATTAGCATAAAGTGCAAATTTTCATTCAGATATCTTGAGGTGAGAGGTCTTGGAGACTTCAACATCCACCTTGGAAAGCCACAGGCTGCGGACTTCATCAACCTGGCTGCATCATTTGACCTTAAGCGGGTTTCCACATCAGCAACCCAAAAGTCTGGTAATCAACTAGATGCTCCACTCATCATGCTCAGGTCACCCCACTGCACACGTCAGATCATTTCTTCGTCTTTGTCTTCGACCTGCGTACGCTCGCTCCCTCCCGCTTTTCCTCTGCTGTCTCTTTGGGGCTCCCTCCCTCTGAGGACCTCTCTCTCTTGAATACCAACAGCGCCAATGACACTCCGTGTTCCACACTTACATCCTGCTTGGACAACTTCTGCCCTCTCCCATCTAGACCAGCCCATACATTCCTCATCTGCCCCCTCGTTATCTGATGTGCGACGCGAGCATCGCACCAGCCTTTGGTCGGCTGAGAGAAAACGGCGCAAGTCAAAAGATCCCGATGACCTCTGTCTCTACCAGTCTCTCCTCTCTACTTCTCAGCTGATGTCACCGCTGCAAAAACTGACTACTACCACCCTAAGATCAACAACTCACCTGACTTGCGCACTCACTTTAAAACCTTCTCTGCTCACCTTTCTTCGCCCGCTCCCCCACCTTCATCGGATTTAACAGCTGATGATGTATCATTGCGTCTTTCTTTGTGAAGAAAACAACCGCCATCAGCAGTCAGTTCTCTGAGCCACCACCTGTTGACCTCACACACATCCCAGACACGTGTCTGCTCCCCTCTATCTGAAGCTGACATTTCCAAGGTCATTCATTCTAACCACCCTACAACCTGCCCGCTGGATACCATCCCCACCCATCTCCTTCAGGCCATCTCTCCATCTGTTGTCCCTGCTCTGAACCACATCATCAACTCATCTCTCTCCACTGGGTCTTTCCCCACAGCTTTTAAGGAAGCCCGCATTACACCGCTACTGAAGAAAGCCACTCTTAATCCGACACTATTAGAAAGCTACAGACCAGTTTCCCTCCTTCCCTTCATTGCCAAAGCACTGGAGCGAGTTGTGTTCAACCAGCTCTCCTCCTTTCTCACACAGAACAACCTCCTGGACCGCAACCAGTCTGGTTTCAAGAGCAACCATTCCACGAAGACCGCACTGCTCTTAGTCGTCGAAACCCTGAGACTGGAAAAGGCAACATCCAAGTCATCTGTACTTATCTTACTGGATCTGTCTGCTGCCATTGACACAGTTAATCCCCACATAGGCCTGCACGATAAATAGTTATAAAATCGAGATCTCGATTCACCCTGTTCATGATTTTAATTTTAAATGTCTTCAATTTAAAAAAAATAATAATAATAAAAACTTTCGCCTTTATTTTGAAAGGACAGCTCTCACAAATTTCAGGGCTTCACCGTCAGCCAATGACAAATCACCTTTTAGTCACGTGTTTCGAGCAAGCGCTGTAGTACGAAAATAAACAAAATGGATCAAGTTTAAAATAACGCAATTACTTAAAAAGCAATATCAGCAGTAAAACTCTTTCACTCTGCGATCGCTAAACAATTTAGATTAATCCGCTAGTTAAAAAAAAAAGCACAATTAATCCGCGGGTCAAGTGCGTGCCGAACCGTGGATCGTGATCAACTGCGATCTGTTACATCCCTAATGGATATTGATGAAAACTTGTAGGCTTGTGGCGATGTGGAATGCGCCAAAACCAATATTTTTGGTACTGCCAGTTTGTTTTGTCGTGGTTCATGTGTGTAATAAACATTAAGCTTCATGAGGAAAAAATCGTTGCAGAGAATCGTGATATCAATTCTAAGCTAAAAAAATCGTGATTCATATTTTTCCCTGAATCGTGCAGGCCTATCCCCACATCATCCTCTCCTCTCTCAGTGCTATGGGTGTCTCTGGAATCACATTGCAATGGTTCAAATTGTACCTCTTGGGTAGGTCATTCAGAGTATGCTGGAGAGACGCGGTCTCTGAGTCCCAACATCTCAATACAGGGGTGCTGCAGGGCTCAGTGCTTGGACCGCTACTCTTATCCATCTACATGACATCCCTCGGGTCAGTCTTTCAGAAGCATGTCTTTTCCTATCACTGCTATGCGGATAACTTGTCATTTCAAACCGACAATTCAACTGTCTCTGGATGCCTGAGTGACATCTCGCTTTGGACGAGGGACTATCACCTGCAGCTGAACCTCGACAAAACGGAATTGCTTGTGATCCCGGCCAACCCAAAGATTTACCACAATCTCTCCATTCAACTAGGCTCATCAACCGTTACACTGTCCAGCACGGCCAGGAACCTGATGGTGGTAATTGATGATCAGCTAAACTTCACAAGTCATGTCGCCAGCACCACCCAGTCCTATAGATTCATCCTCTACAACATCAGGAAAATCAGACCTTTCCCATCTGAGCAGTCTACACAAGTTCTAGTCCAGGCTCGTCTTGTCCAAACTGGACTATTGCAACGCGCTGCTGGCCGGACTCCCTGCTTGCACAACCAAACCTTGCAGATGATCCAGAACGCGGCAGCAAGAGTGGTCTTCAATGAACCGAAGAGAGCACACGTAACTCCTCTCTTCATTAGGTTACACTGGCTCACTGTTGTTGCCCGCATCAAGTTCAAAACGATGCTCTTGGCCTACAAGACCACCACTGGTTCTGCACCATCATATCTTCACTAGCTAATACAGACCTATGTTCCTGCCAGATCCCTGCGATCTGCCAACGAACAACGTCTGGTGGTATCATGCCAAAATAAAATAAATTTTAAAAATAAATTCACTCTCGCGCATCTTCTCTGGATCTGTTCCACATTGGTAGAATGATCTGCCCGATTCTATAGCCACCTTTAAAAATCACCTGAAAACGCATCCCGTCCATCAACACCTAACTGACAATCACAAATTAGACTTCCTATCCTTACCTTTGTATACTGTGCTGGGCTTTAACAGACTTGTTTTTTGATGCACTTTTTTTGTTACCTTGTGTTGTTATAATTGCTTCCATTGTCTTCCTCATATGCAAGTCGCTTTGGATAAAAGCGTCTGCTAAATGACTAAATGTCAATGTAGGTCAAGGGATCCCTTTGAAAATGGCTATGCCAATCAAAGGAGCTCGTTTGGGCGCCTGTCCATCTATCATTTTTTCAATCCAGTTTAGATGAACCCACACCCACTTCAGTATAGCTTGGAAGACAGCGACATCAGGCACTGAACTGGATGAATTTACTGTTTATCAGAGTGTTAAGTAATGGGAAATGTTAAATCTGAAGAATTATGAGCTAACAGTAATGTGTAGCTCTGCTTTGTTGAGTCTGTGTTTTTCTTGGAGTTGGTTTGTAAAACTGACTGCTGATAGGCCTACAGTGGGCTGTGAGCTGTAGTTTCCCCGGTAAGCACACTGCTGCTGCTCAGGGTCACTCCTCCTACGAAGAAAAGAAAGAGTTACAACTGTCTTAATTTTTAGACAAGTCAATGTTGTCACTAAAACAGACGCATATCATATCCCGAACATCAACAAAATCCTTGAATCCCTTTCTGGAGCTGCCCTCTTCTCCACAACTGACTTAATAATAGTGGATACCCATGGATCCTGACAGCAAAGCAAAATCTGAAATTGCTAGATGATGCACAAATAGTGAGTTGGCTATTCACATACGAAACATTAAAGTTAGCCAGTAGGTAGGAGAAAACCTGGGAGACCATGAAAAAAGCTCTTTTTCTTTCTTCTACTATTCAGTAGGGCTGAAACGATTCATCGAGTTACTCAATTAACAAAAAGGCAAAAAGCTTGCCTCGAAACCTCGTTAAATTTCTATGACGCGCACGCGCAGGGATCTGATTCACACGGACCGCACAACATAGCGCGTGATACATTTTGAATTTAGTTGGCGCGATGGCGGAAAGTAAAGATGTCCATAAACAGCAGAGAATGTCTAAAGGTTGGGATCATTACATTCACATTTCACCAAGCGTCGCTGAAACAAGGTAACGTAGCCTAAGCCTATACATAGATGTTCGCTCATTTTAATCCCATACTGTATTTGTAGCGATGTCATGATGTGGTTTGACTTGATATGATATTTAGCGCATGCGCATGCACCCTCGTCTCTCTCTAACGCGCCAGTCAGACCAATCGCGCCAATGCATCACATATGCTTAAACTTTTAGGTAGCCACGCAACAATAATTTCAGCATGCATTCACTGTATACACCGGGACATGATGTTGTGTGATGTGGTTTTCGAACGGCGTTTCTATTGAAAATTAATGTCTGTATTTCTGCCGTACCAAACTGCAATGAAGCAACTGATCTGACTGGGGCGTCACTCTTCCTCACGCATGGCATACGTGTGCACGCACACACACACACACACACAGGTACATTTTGATGTTTGTTTTGAGATTACAGCTGAAAAAGTCTAGTACCTGTATATAGTGTACCTGTTTGGCTTGATATTTTATATTCATTTATTTTTGTTCCCAGGTGGGTAATTTGCAGAAGGTGCAATCCTTTTTTGTAATGTTGTATTAAGAAGACAAAACTAAGGCCAAATGGCCTTTACTAAGTTTGTATTCATAGTTTTACATGTTTTACAGTAAGTTGACTTAACTGTATTGTTATATAATTGTTGGCACTGGCACTTATAAACACTAAATGGGTAAAAATGGCAATAAATAGGCTTAGTTTGGAGCCAAATGTTAGAGTTGGAATCAATACCTCTGTTTTAGAAATAAAAGCCAAATGCTTGATCATTTTACAGCCACATCATTTTTGTTATGCATTATATGTTTTGGTTGTTTAAAAGCACACAAAAAATTATCCGATTAATCGAACGATTAAGTGCTAGATTAATCGATTACAAAAAGAATCGATAGCTGCAGCCTAACTATTCAGTATACAACTTTTTTGAACTCTTGCACATAAAACATGTTATTTGAAAGTATATATAACTACATATAATGTAATGTATAATGGTTTTGTATGTGTTGTCTTGTTATATTTTTGATGTTTAACATACAGATGGCACAAATGCTTGGCATGATAGAAATAAAAACTATAGAATAATACCGGCTTTATCTTCTATAATATTTGCTTCAAGAGAATCAACTTTCATCTCACTGAATTGCAATTTGCGTTAATGCAAACTTGACATATACACACATATACACACACATTACATAATGTGTACTAGGCACATTGCATTTGAGGGTCCTCCCTTGGTTACCTGGGCTCAATGCTACGCGCTGACGTCCTCTGAATAAAATAATTCTCTCAAGGCTGAATGCTAATGACAGGACCATGGACACAAACTATTGTGATGGGACCCAGAGTGACCAATATGGGTTCCTCCACCCCACTCCCACATACACCCACTCTAACAGAGGATGGTAGCAATCCCAAAAAGAACAGGGCATATAAATAGAGGCAGGTCTAGATACAGGTCGCAGATCAACTCCAAGCTAAAAGGACACACTGAAGACCAAAGGAAAAAAAAAAACAACAAAAAACCCCCAGCTTCCATCAACGTCCCCCAAGACAAAAAACAGAAGCTCTATCACGCCAATCTCCAGTCATAAACGTCAGCCATGGAACAGTTCCAGGTAAGAAATCTGCCCTTATGTTAATAGTGATAATGACTGAAGGGTGTTTTCAGTTTGTTTTACGGTTTTAAAGCTTAAGTCTACTTTAATGGAGTACTCACACACCCATATATACACTGAAATATTTATTGATAGCTGTAATCATTCTTTCGGTCCATACTGGCTGTGAGATCCCTTCCTTGCACAAGAGATGGCAAAATGACAAAACTCGCAGTCCTCGTCTATGCAAAATTGCATTGTAAAGTTTAGTTGAAGCTAATATGAGACGGCAGAGTTAGACAAATCAAGTAGATATCTTTTAAAGTTAAAATCTTTTAAGTACAAAAGATGGATTTTTTTAGCCACACCAATATGTGGCTAAAAGTAGGCCTCTTAAGATAAAAGAATCACACTTGCAGTACAATTGGATACAAAAATGATCCAACTTAGTTATTACTTACAACTTATTTGAAAATAAGTATATTCATTTTCTATATATTTTAGTCCAGTATGGCTTTATTACAGTGCCCCTGAAGTCGCACAACTTAAAATAAATATCATCTTTCAGGACTTCAGGGGCTCCGTAGTTTACATACAAGTGCAGTATTCTTGTTCAATAGATTTACACCTGCTACCAGGCATTGATGACTCATTATGCATAGTGTATGCTCTACATAAAGTATGATGACCAAAAGTCACCCTTACCTGATCTATTTTAAACTAACTTCCAAAGGTATTTTAAGCCAGCTGGATAACCTTTGACATTTTTCAGTAGTAGTGACAATAGTATACCTGAGTTTGGGTACAGACAACAAAACAATAATGTTTCTGATACTGTACATTGAGGAATATGAATATGGTTTTCTTCAAAAGTCTTATTCATTTAAGAAAAGAAGCCAAAGCTCTCAAGTGTTAAATGTTGTCTAAACACAAGCAGCTGTACAATAACTTAATAAAATACAGTATAAAATGGGCAAAATTATGATATAAATCAGGAGCTATCTGAACAAAGAATAAGTAAACAAGATTACAAATCTGACCAGTAATTTGATGCCAAGTTTACTGTACTTGACAGTTTTCAAAACTTGGTGTGCACAAACAAAAAGTACCAAGGTTAACTAACCAGCCAAGCCTTTATTTATTACAGTATGAAATATATGACAAACCAATGACTTGATAAAGGGGAACAACAAATCCTAATAAATTCTACATGACATGATTGGAGACAGATTCTTCATTCAATGTGGACAGAGGTGCATTAACATGCAGTATTTTCCACACAGCAAAGTGTGCAGTGTTCATTCAAAAGAGGTTTAAATTAACCGTCTGCCAGTGTCTCTTCATGGAACACATTTCAATTTAGACAGTTCTGTGAGAGGACAAACAGACAAACACTAGACATCACATGAAACTGACACAGACGAATCAGTCCACACTAAAACAATCCAGTTATTCTGTGTCCAGTTCCTGCGTGTCTTTCTGCTGTGCCTGCTGGCCCTCCACCAGTGTCTGGCCATGCCACTGGGCAGCCAGTGTGTGGACGAATCCTTCTGTACATACAGCCTGCAGGACTACTACAGTCAGCTGGTCAACCTACCAAGCCGCATCAATGAGCGCAGCATCGCAACTTGGAGCTACGTGTGAGTATAAATGATAAATCAATTAGTTGATTGACAGAAAATAAAAAAAATCCAAACATTGGATTCTAGTTTCTCAAATGTATTGATTTGCTGATATTTTGCCATTTATATCATTTCAAATTCAGGATTTTTGATTTAGTACTGTAGAAAAAAAACTAGACATTTAAGGATGTCACAACATTTTGTGATTTTTCAAGCGAAACTTAGACTGGTTACAGCATTTGTCTTTTTCTGTTTTATATTATTATAAATTGAATCTCCTTAAGATTGTTTGGTCTACAAAAATTCCAGTCGCAATTTCCTACAATGTCGATGCCGTCTTATCTTGTTTTGTTTGACCAACAGTTCAAAACACAAAGATATTCAATTTACTATCACAGAAGACAAAACAAATAGGCAAAAGGTATTCATTTGAGAAGCTGGAAGCAGGGAACTTTATGCATTTTTGCTTAAAATGACTTAGATGATAAATCAATCAGAATAGCTGCCGATTCATGTTCTGTTAATTGACTGATCTATTAATCCACTAATTGTTTAAAATCATGAATTCAACTAATTAAACACTAACAAAATGAGATTTTACATGAGTGAGGAGTTGTGTATAATGCAATGCATAACAGTGGAACACAGTTTTTTGCACTAAACGTTAGTTTAAACGTGATTTTGCATATATTTGTTTTATCAAACCAACAATCCAAAACCCATAGATTCAGTTCACTGTTAATTAAAAACAGAAAATCAATTTAGCGATTGTCAAAGTTGTTGCATCTGGTTGTATCAAGGTAGGTCATTTTCTGTCAGTTGATTATAAAATAAAGATTATAAAATAAAATGTATGAATATGTACTATTGGATATCAAACTACACTATAATGTGACTTGCAGGAGATCACATTCAACATAATGAACAACATTTACATTGCTTGCATGCGCAAACAAAGACATAAAACTGAAATACTGTGTGTTAAGTGCAATTGTTTTTTCATGATCTTTTTATGGGGAATGAGTCTTTAGTCATGACTGAACTAGGACTTCTCAAGCGCCACAGTAATATTCACATCTGCTGACAGACAATGGAGAATATATTTAATAGACCAGATGACTCAATTAATCCTTTAGAAGAAGAAATCCTATGACTACCAGTTAATAAATAATAAGAGATTAGCCAAGGTTAGTGACAGTCCTACAGTATATACAACTGCTTGCCTACCACATTGACTCACTAAATGAACAAATGACTGAATGAAAGTCTGTCTCTGATCCTCATCTCTCACCAGGGAGAACATCGACTTGAACCGGGTGCCTCAGGTCATCCATGAGGCCAGTTGCCACACCAGCCACTCCTGCAGGGGCCTCGACAATGCTTTTGGTCTAGAGACCATCCCGGTGTCCCTGAGGATGCCTGTCCTCAAGAAAAACCCCAGCTGCTTCCCACAGGCTAGCTACTCTCTGGAGTTTGAGCTCATTACCATAGCTTGTATATGTGCCATCTCCAGGCAAAGCTGAACCGGACTGACTGCTCGAACATCAACTTAGGACCTTCGTGAACATCAAGAACATGTGTTTGTTCAGATGGAGCATGAGGTAAAGATGGGGGTTTCTGAAAATAGTCAATTCAACTCTTTACTCTTTTCAAGTAGACATTGACAATGTCACAATTCAATACATGCCTGTTAACAGCTCATCATAGTAATTAAAGACATTTTACATTACCTGGTATCATTATTGTGTTCATATGGTGTATTTTGGAAGCCTGGTTTGGTGGTCACCTTTTTCTGAATTAACTATTGTCTGTATGGTCTTTATCTCGTCAACAGAGATGTCTTATTATTTAAAAGGGATAGTGCACCCCAAAATCAAAAACATATATTTTTCCTCTTACCTATAGTGCTAGTTATCCAACTAGATAGTTTTGGTGGGAGTTGCAGACTTTTGGAAATATAGGCCATAAATATGTCTGACTTTCTTGAATATAATGGAACCAGGGTCCAAAATTAACACTCGCCAAACGGAGGTAAATTTTATTTTTGGAGGAAAAATAAACTGGGGTCACAGGTCAGGTGACCAGTAAACTATTTGGAATTACAGCGTAGGGCCAGGTTTATGTTGTGCATTTTTTATGTGTACCAGCTGAGAATAATGTGACCCTCACTACCGTACCTATCGTGAGTCACGTCAGCTGCCATCGAGTATAAACATCAGAACACCAGCTACCTGTAGCCTGTAATAAAAGACACACACAAAACCACACAGCACTGTGAGCTGCTAGCTCAGCTAAAACACAGGTACCACACAGAAACCTTTACAAAACGGCCATGAATGTGCTTCTAGTGACAGTCAAAGCTCCAGCAGACTCTCTGCGTTTCAAGTACAGACACAGAGTAATGGTAAATGGACTGTACTTGTACAGCGCCTTTCTAGTCTCCCGACTATTCAAAGCACTTTTACACTACATATCACATTCACCCCATTCATACACTGATGGCAGGAGCTAACTGCCCATCAGTACAAAGGAATCTAATCATTCACACACTCACATTCACATGCAATTTGGGGTTCAGTATCTTGCTCATGGACACATGGCTGGGGGAAGCCGGGATCGAACCACCGACCTTCCGAATGGTAGAAGATCAGCTCTGCCACCAAGCCACAGCCGCCCACCTGACAGAGTCTGAGAGTCGTTGCTCATGGCTGGTTAGCTCTGACTACATTTACATTACATTTAGTCATTTAGCAGATGCTTTTATCCAAAGCGACTTACATATGAGGAAGACAATTGAAGCAATTATAACAACACAAGGTAACAAAATGCATAAGTGCACCAAAAACGAGTCTGTTAAAGCCTAGCACAGTATACAAAGCTAAGCATTGACTTAACATATAAATCACTGGCACTTATCGCCTTATGATGTTTTGCCCTCCAGGGCTGGTGACTGAAAACTATGAATATCTCCAAAACTCTGTGACTCGCACCAAAACAATCTAGATGGATAAATACGGGTAAGAGGAAAAACATATATTTTTTATTTAGGGGAGAACGGTCCCTTTAAGTAGCTGTTCTCCACTAAAACAAACTACAGTAGTTCACAATACAGTTCAGTTAAGTCCTTATTGAAACTACTGACTATTTGTAATTTAGTATCAGTAATTTAGCAGTGCCTCTAATAGAGATGCGTTTACCTTTACCAATATGCAAGCCAACATTAAAGTGTCCGATTTTTCAATGCAGTTTGGCGTACGTTCACAGGGAAGAAAGCAACGCACCAGTGTTAATTGTCCCAAACAATTATCACTCAAACAGCTCTCCAATTATAACTTTTCAAACTTCTAAGTTGTTTCACTGTGTTAACTGACACAATACGTCAATATGTCAGACACAATACGCCTGTATTACTACAATTGTAGTAATACAGGCACTGATATCGTTATTCTCGCCTGTAGCCCGGGGTTGTCCTTCCTTCTCAAATCAAAGTTACACTTGGCATACAACATTATACAATTAGCTGTAATTTAGTACCCACCTTTAGAGAGGATTTTGGCAATCGACAAGGCCAACGATGGTTTCTCTGCCACCATCAAAACAGTTCTCATTTTGAAAGGAATGCTAACAGCTCCACTATCAAACTCCAGCCAATCACCTCATAGGCAGTATTATGCACTAAACGCGTACTGCTGTTGGCTTACTATGTCAAACCTAATCAATAAATGCTAGCAATAACGACTCCGTTATAAAAAAAAATGTTGATTTTGCATATAAATTCTTGCTATTAGGCTATGAACCACGAGAACGGAGGTTTACGCCATGGCTGTATTATTCGCTTCCGGTGTCAAGCAGTTAGTGTTTTTTTTTTTTTATTGACAAGAAAACATTCCACACTCTCGTAGGGGGAAAGAAACAGTTACAATACAGTTATTGTCATTGTAAATGAAAGAAAAGAGAGACAAACAATACAGAACAACAATAAAAACAAAACAAGAAGGGGGTACTAGTTAAAAAGTCGAGAGCAAAAAGGCTAGAGATGAGAAAAAAAACAATAATCAGGCTCAGCATACAAGGGGAGAATTATCAAAACAACAATTGCCTAGCTATATCACCACACATCTTTCTTGCAATTTTACTTTTTATAGTGAGGAGAAAAACTATTTAAAATCGTTTATAAACCATGTAAAGGAAGGCTTAGAATATCTCCTCTTACTACAATGAATGTGATATTTACCCACGAGAACAATCATATTAACCAAATCAGATAGGGATGAATCCATATTATCTATATAAAATAGGATGTTTGATAACTCAAACGTCAGGATATCATCACTCTTAAGTGCCAGCCAATTATGTAAATCAGACCGGAAGCTTTTGGACAAAGGGCATAGAAAGAACATGCGTTCTCCTCAGCTGCCTCACAAAATACATAGGGATCTACTTCAAAATTGAACCTTGTAAAGAAAGTCAGTGACTGCATTGATTTTAATAAATATGTTAAAGTGAGTTTCTTTGATTGGGAGATGGGCCATTTGATAAATTTGAATTGTGTTTTTTCTAAGAACAAGGCATTCATATTTGGAACTTGAACACATGTTCCTCTGTTACAATAAAAAAAAATTCTGGATTTCAAAAAATCACTAATATATTTGTTATCACAGTTCCCATCACATAAGTTACATTCATTAATTACTAGGTTTGGTAAGGTTGGTAAAGGTCTTATTCTTGCATACCTCAGTGTGTTTTGAATTAGTTCTACTGGTATTGCTTATTATAGTCTTATTATATTCTCTATGAGTGCAGTTTAGATTATATTTGTACCAAAAAGTGATATATTCCAAAAAGTTAGCATTGTCATCTAATAGGCTATGTTCATGCTCTAATATAATGTCAGCGCTCGATCCGTACCAGCTGCATGAGCCTTTCTGCAAATGCAAAATAGGTCCTGTAAGTCAAAGAAGGTAACCGGAAATGTGCCTGTACAAATACTAGAACTAAATATTTCTAACAAAATAACAAAATAGTTTTTAATCATTGGAAATGTAATTGTTCACTATTATGTAATAGGGAATTTACTTACGTTTTTTTTATATACTCATAATGACATACTCTCTGGAACATATATTTTTCATATTTCATTGAATGTAATATTGTATTAAATGAACACCGAATAAAAATAACATAATTACATTTTTTTGGTTTTTATTTAGGCTACAAATGAAGAACAGATTATCCGATGATACACGGACCGAACTATTACATTTCCAATGATTAAAAAATATTTTGTTGTCTTAAGTAGGATTGTATTATGATCAGTCATTCACATTAAGAGTAATTTTGAACAGACAAATATGTGGTAACCACAGTTGACTGACAGGACCACTTTTTCGCATGTGCAGAACGGATCAGGCAGCCAGTACGGATTAGGTACTGACACACCCTGCGTTCCAATATCCATACTGCCATACTATTTAATATACCAAAAAAGATTTTGTATGACCCAATACATAGTATGTCAAATGCAGTATGCCAAAATACCAGGATGACCTACTGCATCCGATCGCATTTTACAGTATGTAAGCTAGCATGCTTTTCTGGCTATTCTGACCCACAATCCTCTGCTCAGCAGAAGATACTTCACATCTACTGAGCCAAGAGAGCACAGACAGATGACAGCTCATTGACAGATGACAGCTGATCACAGATGACAGAAGCTACAGTGACAGATGACAGCACCATGACAAATAAAGAGATCCAATGTTAAACAAAAGCCTCATTTGAATTCCTGTAAAATCCTCTTCTGCCTGTTAGCTATTTTATATTGGTACAACTGTTGTGTATTTCATAAATATTCTCAATCCTGCCAACACTGTTAGGGTGGTGCTGGAGAAGCTACACTTCATTTCATACATGGTTTATTTACAGTTTGAGATACAAAGACGCGAGGTTCGACTATCAGCCCAATTCTCCTCTCCAGTACCCTGGCATAGACCTTTCTGTGGAGGCTGAGGATTGTGATCCCCCCGTAGTTGGAACACACCCTCCAGTCCCCCTTCTTAAACAGGGGGACGACCACCCCGGTCTGCCACTCCAGAGACTCTGTCCCCAGCTACCGGGCGATGTTGCAGAGGCGCGTCAACCAAAACAGCCCCACAACATCCAGAGACTTGAGGTACTCAGGGCGGATCTCATCCACCCCCGGTGCCCTGCCACTAAGGAGCTTCTCAATTACCTCAGTGACCTCAGCTTGGGGGATCAACGAGTCAACACCTGAGCCCTCGGCCCGTGCTTCCTCAGTGGAAGATGTGTTGGTGGGGGGGTTTAACTCTTGTGAAAGAATAAACTCTATTGCATTGAACTCTGATCTTCTTCAGTGACTTATGAGTGTCTCCAATTACTGTTCAGGTCAATTATTGGTGAAGTGTTGGAAAAGGATGCCAGACTCATTCTTTGGCCCAGGCCTGGTCTTCTGTGTCATGGATTGAGTGTTGGCAACAGGTAAAGAGAACCCAAATGCAGACTGCTCAGAGTGGAAGATTTATTGAAAGGGTCCAGGCAGGCAGGCAAACCAAAGCAAGTAGGCATAATCCAAAAAACTTAGACAGGCAGACGAACACATGTACGATGACGAACTAACCCAGAGACAGGGAAACACACAGACTAAATACACTTGGTAAGGGGAGCCAACGAGACACAAGTGAACAGAAAGACACAGGTGAAAACAATCAGGAAGGGAAGCAAAACTCAAGACACAGGAGGGAACAGACAAATTACAAAATAAAACAGGAAGTAGCCAACCTTAGCCCAAAACCCAGACTGAACAGACAATTTCTAAATAAATCAAGAACGCCACAGTGCAAATTAACTTAAAACCTGACCTGAAATCTGACGAAATATATTTAATGAAAGAAATTGTGTTGAATACTTATTTCCTCTACTGTATGTTATACCTCAGTGTAATATGGGTATTTTAAATTATAGTACAAAAAGAAAAAAAATGTTTCAGTGGAAATGAGGGTAGTACAAAAAGTAGTGGTAGGGTAAAGTGAAAAACCACCATAACAGAAATTTCCATGCCATTTATTTATGGTTGAATGCGGAAGATGAGGTGGAGTTGAGGAGTGTCCCAGCCTGAGGAAAGAAGCTGCTCTGTAGTCTGGTGGTAGGACACCAGATATTTCTCTATCGCTTGCCAGACAGCAGCACGATGAACAGGCTGTGGCTGGAGTGGGTATTGTCTGCACAGGCACCTCACCTCTCCAATATCAATGATGCTTGGTAAATGGATACCAATGATGTTCTGGGTGGTTTTAATCACCCACTGCAGAGCCCTCCTGTCCTGAGCCGTGCACATCCCATTCCAGTTTGTGATGTTTCCAGTCAGGAGGCTCTCTATTGCTCTCTAATGCACCCATTTCTGAGCTTTGTTGACCAGGGTGGAAATGTGTGATGACAATGGCAGGTTCTCAATGATGGTGTGAAGACAGGGGTATGTGTCTTTGCCTCCTGTTCCCTAAACCCAACGATCGTCTCCCCCCATAATGTACTATGTGTGTCAGAAATTCACATCAAAAGGTCAACCAATCACCTGATCACATCTCAGGCAGGGAGAAGAAACCAAGCTGCCCTGCCCAGCTGCAATCACTTTAGCATGAGGCCAGTTAGTTCTTTCAACTTTAAGCTGTTGTGTGTGTGTCCTGTGAGTAAATTTCATCTAATATATTTAATTCAGTGATCACAAATAATTTACGATTTATGAGCGTATTTTTGACTAGCCACACTAATCTCTGCTATATTAGACTCTAGATATGATCAACCACATCAAGTTATTCAGCCTGAAATTGGCCTCTCTTGCCCCAGCTGTGTGGAGATATTGATGCCTTTGAGTTGTGCTTGTCCGTTCAGTACTTGGTTGGTTTGCTCAATTTTGTTACAAGCCGACTGTTCCTGCTAACTTCTGCCCTTGTCTCTGTTTCTTCCATTGAATACCTTTAAAAAAAAAAAAACGTAAGATGATTTCAAATCACGAATAACGTAGGGGATAAAACAATAAAACAGACAACAAGAAACAGGGGTTTGTCTGACCAAGAATGAAGAGGATTAAGTAAGTAATATACAGAAGTTATAAGCATCCATTAATATAAGTTAATTTAAGCCACATTCTGTGGTCCTTCCTCTATCTTAAGAAGTACTAAAAAAATTGTAACTCTGGAAGATAACTCAGACTACTGAAGCCTCATATTACCTTAAGACACACTTTTGAATACATTTTTACATACCACAAGGACTGTGGATTTTGTCCCCCCATCACTTACATTGGAAGTGCATTAGCAAGGGCTCTCTTATTGGCCAGTATGAGCAGGAGTAATGATTACAGAAAGCAAAATCCATTTTAATGGTTAAATAGGCATCTGATCATCTTTGTCAGGCTTGTACCAGAAATATGAACCTATCCTGCATCAACCTCTGTTGGATATCCATTTACCATATTATCAGTCCAACAGTTTAATTGTGTATTATTGTGGGGTTTTTTATCTTGGTGCCAATACTACACAAGAGTGTCCCTGTTGAATAATAGTGTCAGCTCCAGTCTGACACTACCTGTAAAGGGGTGACTGGAGACTGTTCCTAATTTTGGCCACTAGATGGCAATAGAGGACATAATATAAATATAAAATAATTCATTCATCTACCTCAACAGCAGAGAACAAACCATCTCAGCAGACCCAAGGTTTTGAATTTCTGTTGGGCTGACAGCAATGAGATGGAAAAATGACCAGCATTGCTCGCATGATCTTGAACAATGATACCATGCTGTCAGTTCTGTGATTCATTGTTTATAATGTTTCCCCTCAGGGATTTCATCAGTCATTTTCTACTGCTTGTTCACGTTCGGGGTCGCGGGTGACTGGAGCCTATCCCAGTGGCTTCGGGCCTTAGGCGGGGTACACCCTGGACAGTGGCCAACTCATCGCAGGGCTGACACATAGACAGACAACCATTCACGCACACATTCATCCACTAGGGACAATTTAAAGTTACCAATTAACCTAATGCATGTCTTTGGACGGTGGGAGGAAACCGGAGAACCCGGAGAAAACCCACGGTAACGCGGGGAGGACATGCAGACTCCACCCAGGGAGGTCGTGGTCTGGTCCGGGATTCGAACCCACGATCTCCCCTCAGGGATTAATAAAGTATTTCTGATTGATGAAATCACAGTTGTGGGGACATTCGTTAATCCATCCATCCATTCATCTACTCCATACTCTTCTCTGGGCTTAGGCTAGGTTGAGGGCAAGAGGGGGAGAGCTGGAAAAGATGGCGAGAGCTGCGTGTGAGGCTGAGGGGGGCAGGGAGGCTTGTGTTTTCCTCATCTTTTGGGATGGTGATGGGATGTTGACCCCCAGGCAGATGGTTTGAGGAGAGAATTGTGTGTGTGGCTTCATCCATCCCCTCCTCCACACTTCAAAGTGGGTAATCAATTAAACAGCCACCCCCCCTTGTCTATTAAGTCAGTAGATCTCCCTGACCAGCTGCAGCCTGTGGTTATGACTCCATGGGGATGTTTTGCATAACCTGGGGAGTGGGGACTTGAGCTGTGTTTTGTGGGTATAGATTGGCCTCAGGGTCTCAGAAAGAACTATATGAATATATTTACTTGACTGTGTACTACTTCTACTACTTTGTTATGTTTGGGAAAGCCTCTAACAGTGTATAAACCATCATGTGGCTGTGAATGTGAAAAATTTACCACAGGAAAATCTTAGTGATATTTTAAACAATCACTCCTTGATTTCAGTCAGACGATGAAATGACAACTGTTTTATCAGCTCTAATAACTAGCTAATTAACATTAGCTCAGTAAATTTAACTCGGTTTCAGCTGAAAATGAGAAGCCTGTTAAAGGGTCTTAAATATAGATTTCATGGCTACACACATAATATCCTAAACACTGAGGCTAAAGCTACATGTTCTAGACCAAAAGTCAGTATCCCGTTTGGAGGCTAACTTTAGAATAGCATACTTAGACGAGCAACACAAAGGTTACATTTACAGTTTATTGTTTGTATCTTTATACAGTATGTTTCACTTTTATGAGGGAAAAGGCTATGAAGATAAGGACTAACCAATGATTTTTGCAAACGTAATGCTGTTTGGTGTAATTTGGTTGGGCTCCTGGGTTTTGGAACTAACGCTAGGTTTCTACTGTATGCCAGACATAGGCCTACTAACATTTGCAGCTTACACTGTTCAGTCCATCCCTTACACCTTTGCTCTTGTGTTTTTGGTTTGAGGAAGGCTAAAAAAAAGTGAGGCTGTTTTCAAAATCACTAATTTACTATATAGTGCACTATACTTACTGTCAACCATTTTATTTGAGTGTCCGAACTCACGTACTTGAGTGTGTAAATGTATTCTATATAGGGCCCTTAAAACGTTTCTACAATTGAAGGAAAAAGTAGTGTCAATGGCATGTACACTGTTACTGGGTAACAATCCCACAATGCAATCTGTCGCATTTTTTTATATAGTCGGGCACACTACAAATGTGTTAGTGATGACACAAAAGGAAAATTATTGATATTGAGTAAATGAGGGATTTATTTTGGACACAGCCCTTTGTACCTAGTTACGGATCCTAAGCTATGACTGGACAAATGTCACATGTCAGGACACCCAAAATAGTGAGTCAACAACTGACCCCCCCCACCTACCTTCAGTATGTGTTCATGTGTGTATGTGTTGCCTGCCCTAGTAGAATCCAACTAATCACAAATGACCACTATATGCTAGCAGAGTAACCTCCTTCAAATTTGGCAGACCTTTAAGGTTTCGAAAGGTGGAAACAGTCTGTGGGGGCCAAAAGGGAAAAAGGGATAAGCAAAAGGTTGGAGGTGAGGAGAGGAACAATAGTGAAGAACAGATTCAAAGAGGAATTCACACATAGGCAACGTTTATACATGCGTCTTGGGTGATCTGATCACAAGTGGACTGTTCTAAGTACATCAGTAGTAAGTCAGAATGCAGGAACTCACTTCCCCTCTCTATACGCAAATAAACACATATCTTATTTCTGTTTGTGAAGGCCAAATGCGTGGCTGTTTTTAAAGTGACAATCCTTAAGATTTCAGATTAAGATTAAGATCCTGGCTGATTTGACCATGTGGTAAGCAAATGTGGTTTAATACTACAGGTGACAGAATTCTGGGAGCAGCAAAACACACTATTGTCGTTTTAATAAAGAAGTAAGGCAATATCTGGCTTTTTTCCATCATTCTGTGAGCCACCTTGAAATATAAAGTAAAGAGGTAAAAATGAAACACCAAAGTATGGTTTACATTTTATATCACCTTGTCATTTGCAAGTGCCTTCATCATTTCAAGTGTTAATTATAAAAAAAAGTAATTTTATGCTGCACATGGCATGAAACTCCAACCAGTAGGGCACAGTGAAAAGTGTTTGTTACATCGCTGTTTGTTCTAACTTCAGTGTACATGCTCATATCTTTTCCAACATATTTTACACGTTGGAAAATAAGTCCTGCCCTGAACACATCCATATGCTAATAATTACTCAAAGTGCCACCTATTGGCTACAGGAAATGTCTAGGTTTACACTGTGATTTACTTCTTCCAGCAGGTTGGCCACACCCACCCCACAACTGTTTCAGAAGAGCCTTATGACATTGATGATGCTAAATTGTGAAGCTTGTGAGTTTTTGTCAAACAGTGTGTCCATGGCGTAGTGTCTAATGTCGATTGTCTGCCATGACTCATTGCGCCACCTATTGGCAACAGGAAGTAAGCCTTGTGTAGCAATCATTTCATTTCGACAAAATGTTCAGGGTGTGGTCCACACTTCACATACTAGATAATAGTTAGTGGGTGTTCCCTTTCAAAAGCTTCACTCGATGCTGCATGAAGTATGCATATAGGAATGTCTTTACATGAACTAGCTGTGAAAAGTGCAGCTGTTTGTTTGTCTTGGGGGCCGTAACAGAGATTCTGCCGCCACCAAGCAAACCATGTCACATTGGGTCAGGGATGCTATTGCTCTTGCTCACGAGGCACGCGGTCAAGCCTCGCTGACAGGATTAAGGGCTCACTCCACCAGGGGGGTCACCTCCGCTGCTGCTTTAGTGAGGAGTGCCCCCTTACAGAGTGTTCGTGATGCGGCAGGTTGGTCTTCTCCGCACACATTCATACAATTTTATAGCTTGGATACTTATGCCACTCCGGGCTCCCATGTCCTTGAGTTGGAATCACAAGCTACTGTCTGAGACCTCCTGCGCTTTGTGCACACCTACACAGTCGTAGGGGTTCCGGACACCATCAGTATGGCGGCGTGGGTATTCTTGTTCCCATATGCATACTTCATGCAGCATCGAGTGAAGCTTTTGAAAGGGAACTCTCGGGGGTTACTTGACTGTAACCCTGTTCCCTGATAAAGTGGAATGAGATGCTGCATTGTAGTGCAGTGCTGATGTTGCCCCAGGACTGGTCTTCAACCAAAAGACCCTGAAGGCTGGCAGCTGGAACTCATCTACTTATAGCCTTGGGCAACAGGTGCGTTGGTGATGTCACCAGCCGAGGCTATAGTTTTGTTGAGTCAATTTCATTGACGTGTTTAAACACACTTTTTTTTACAGCTGGTTCACGTAAAGACGTTCCCATATGCATACTTCATGCAGCATCTCGTTCCGCTTTATCAGGGAACAGGGTTACAATCAAGTAACCCCGAGAGTTTTCTGGCAGCACATAGCGGACACAGCAAGTGACATTCATCTCCTTCGTGCAGCGTCCAAAACACATGAAAATTCATAGCCAACTTGGACCCATGACCTCTGGCAACAACATCGCAAATGTGGTATGCCCCAATGTGTGGTCAGGTGCGAGGGCCTATTCAACGCTTCTTGCAGCTTTAATTATTATTATTATTATACAAGTCAACTCGTGTTTTGTCAATTAAAGGTGGGGTATGCGATTCTAATCCTATACATGTCTTTTTGTCAAATTTAGTGAACATCTCCTCACGGTCTGATAGCTAGTCCTGTGTGTGCCATGGCTCTGTAAATGGGAAACAAGCAAAGTGGCTCCGACCATGCCACACAACACTATTCCAGCCATGATTTATGTTTCAGGTAAATTTAAATGACTTGCCCAAGGACATTCAGCTTACTTTTCTAGTTTGCCAAGATATTCTATTGTTGAGATGTTAGCTATAGCAGCAGGAGAGTTGTGTGTATCATTGTCTGGAGCTGGTTTGCTGGCTCTGGGAAACCGTCTTATCCTTTGGTAAATGGATGGTCAATTTGTATAGTGCCTTTCTAGACTTCCGACTACTCAAAGCACTTTCACACTAAATATCACATTCACCCCATTCACACACATTCATACGCTGATGGCAGGAAGTAATTGCCCATCAGTACAGAGGAACTAACCATTCACACACACTCAGGCACCAAAGGCAGAGACCTCGTGAGCAATTTTGGGTTCAGTATCTTGCTCAAGAACACTTGAGCTGGGGAAAAGCCCGGATCGAACCGGCGACCTTCCAATTGGTGGATGACCCGCTCTTCCAGAAAGCCACAGCCCCCCTTTCTGGCTGTTAGCGTTGCAGCAGCAACTGTAGGGGCAGTTTGCTAACTCATAACCTAGCTAAGTTAACCGACAACCTAGCTACCATTAGTTACATTACTTGCTGTATCGCTGTTCACTCCATATCATGGTATTTGTCATGGTATTGGATTTCTCCAGAATCGCATACCCCACCTTTAAATGCTTTTAATGTGAAGTTGCAGCAGTAGTAAATGTTTGGTTTGCATTATCAGTAACTTAATACAGCCTTTTTTTCTGGAATGTTGCCACAGACACCCAGTTCGTAATACTAAAAATGCAACTACTTTAATAGAATTTCATCAGTGGGCCATAGGCTCAATCACCATTGTATTAACTCATTTGATGATAGATAGTGACTTAACAGATATGTACAGCCAGTTTGTGAAAGTTGCAATATGCCTTTGTGTTCCAGCCATTCGTATTTGTATCTATTTTTCCCAGTTACCTGTTCTAGATTTACCTGGATTTGGATCTGCTGACTGTTTATAATCTGCCTGCCTGCCTTGCCCCTCTGCATTTGTTTGCCTGTTTGGACTGCTTTCCTGGTGTTTACCCTTGCCTGCCCAACGATTCTGTAATCCTATATATACTGTCTCTGCGGCAATAAATCCTTGTTCTTTACCAGTCAGCCTGCATTGTCTGCATTTGGGTCCTATCCCTGTTGCCCCACACACACCAGCCATGGCAGTACAAACTGGCCAAAAATGAACCCAGCAGATGAAGCATGTTCTGTTGATGAGGCAATTCACACCATTCAGTGCCTTCTAAGCCACTGCCAAAATTACATTGAGCACATGGAGGCAGCTCTGACACTGGCACTCTGGGATGTTTCTTCTAAGCCTGGGTGTAGCAAAGTGGCTACCTGTATTGGCAGAGGACTTGAGCATCACTCTAGCCTCCTTGTAAGTAAGTAAAGTAAATAAAGTTTATTTAGTATAGCAGCGTTCACAGAACGAGGTCACAAAGTGCTTTACAACTGTAAAATTACTAACAATACGATTATAAAAACAATAAGAGTAACAGTAACAACACTAAAACAAGCAGTAGCACCGTAAGAAACAATAAAAAGAGTACGAAAATAAAAATTAAAACATAAGCAACAACAGACCTTAAAAACACCCAAGATTACAAATACTAACACGAGGTGAGACAAAGTCCCGTTTAAATAGGAGAGTCTTTAGCTGCTTTTTAAAGGCATCCACAGAGACCGTAGAACACATGTCTATGGTAATAGCATTCCACAGTTTAGGAGCCTCCAAAATGTCTAAAATGTGATCGTGCCTTTGAAATATGGAATGCCATTTCATTCAATATTAAATAAATACATAAATATGCCTATGAAATGAATACATTAGTCAGTATGGTTCAATAAATACATAGGCTATATAGCTTTTTATTTAATTGGACTTTTATTTCATAATGCCACATTTATTTATTTCATGTGACTATTTCATAATGCCACATTCATTTATATCATGGGACTATTTCATAATGCCACATTTATTTATT
Source organism: Coreoperca whiteheadi (assembly GCA_011952105.1). Lineage (NCBI taxonomy): Eukaryota > Metazoa > Chordata > Actinopteri > Centrarchiformes > Sinipercidae > Coreoperca > Coreoperca whiteheadi. The sequence continues at coordinate 2,354,237 of WNGW01000012.1, read as the reverse complement.
TCATGGGACTATTTCATAATGCTGTTTCCATTTGTTATATTCAAATGAAGGGGGCGTGGTTATCTCACAGAGCTACAAGACCGGACACAGGCTCAGAGAGGATGGAGGCCAGTTTGCAGTTTGACAACAAGACAGGGAATCATACAGTAGTTAAGTACCAGGTGATTTTCTTGCTGGGTTTGGCTCCTGGCACCCCGCTCTGCCTCAACACTCTGTGATTTATGGAGTTTCCTAATGTGGAGATAGCTTTAATTGTTGCTAGAGTAATTTTAACTGCCAATTGGTGCTAATGGTTGCTGCTGCTAGCTAACATTAACATCAGTTAGCCATGAAGCTGAACTTGGAACTTGGTCCCGGGTGATGGTTGTCTCCATCACACGGGACTGAAAACGTCTACGGTTACGTATGTAACCCAGGTTCCCTAACCAGGTTCCCTAACCAGGGTTACATACGTAACCGTAGACATTTTCAGTGATGGTTGTCTCCATCACACGGGACTAAGTTCCAAGTTCAGCTTCATGGCTAACTGAAATGGAACAAGACACTGCGTGATACGAGACACGCTATGCGGAACGCCTCCAGCGTGACAGCATCTGAATCTCTGTACAATTTAGTCCAATCTTGATTGGTGTAACACCAACATATGACGCACACCGGCGGAACCGGAATGTATATAGGGAACTGGCTTCACTGTTGTCGTCAGACTTCTGATCGACTGAAGCAAGCCGCTCACAGGCATGCTGGAAGTATTGCAAAGAGACGCAGCATCGCGTTCCTTATCAGGGAACGAGGGTTATATATGTAACCTGAGACGTTCCCCCTACGCTGCGTCAGCTGACGCTATGGGGAGCGCAGTCCTAACTCTGCCATGCTGGAGGGATGACTGTCCAAGTGTGAAGCCAAAAGGGCACACAGGAATACCACTGACCCCGGATTATCCAGGCAGTCTAGGCTATAGAACCTCATGAAAGTGTGAGGCGAGGACCATCCTGCAGCATAGCATATCTCCCAGATCGGGGGGGTTTCGGACCACCAAGCTTTGGAAGATGCCATACTTTGTGTGGAGTGGGCTCTAATGGGCAGAAGTGAAGGCAGTCCGCGCACCTTGTAAGCCGTAGTGATAGCCTCCACAATCCACCGGCTAATGGTGTGCTTGGTAGCTGGGCAGCCCTTATGAGGGGGCCCGAAGCTTACCAGCACCTGGTCCAAATTGCACCACTGAGCTGTCCTCCAGACATAAATCTCGAGGGCAGAGCAGTCGTAGCCTACTATCCTGTTCTGCCGACATTGTAGGAGGATGGAACGACTGCAGGACCACTGGCCAGGCCACCTCAGTGGGTAATTTAGGTACGTACCCTGGCCTAGGATTAACAGCACCTGGAGTAAAAGCCAGGCAAGCAGGGGCCACTGACAGGGCCTGCAGATCTCCCACTCTCTTGAGAGAAGTCATGGCCAGCAGAAATGTCATTTTTAAGCCAGACACTTGTCTGATGCATTGTCCAGTGGCTCAAAAGGTCCGTCGAGCACCACTGTCAGGTCCCACGCAGGGACTCTGACTCGAGCCAGAGAACTCATCCTCAAGGTACCATGAAGGAAACTGGTTACAAAGCGGTGCTTCCCTAGCGAACACCCATCCACCATACTGTGGAATGCTGCGATCGCAGCCATATGCACTGTTGGGCCTTGCTAAGGCTGGTTGAGCATCATTGCCATGTGGACTCAGACAAAGAGATTTGGGCCTGTTGTAAAAGACAAAGCCTGTTTGTTCGCACTAAGCCCATCCACCATTGTTCCTTTCCACCACAATTCTGTTGCAACAGGAGGACACATCAGTCTCTCTCCGGTTAACGCCACGTTATCTCTTGTTTACTGGAAACCATGGCCACTGCCTGTTGTGCTATTTTTAGCTGTGTTAAAGTCCAGTTAGCTAACAGCGTTAGCTGTTGCTCTGTGGAGCTAATAAACAACTTAATCAGGCTTAGGTCCAATATTAAGACACAGACAGAAGTCTGGTTGGATTACTGTGGATGAAGTGAGTTATTATGTCTCCCACAGCGTCTGAGAATCTCTTGTGTGTTTTTCTCTTTGCTTTAGAAGTTACCGTTCTTGTATCAACCATGCCGGTAACGTTAACTGTGAACCTAGCTCTGTGGAGCTGACAGCGTGTTTGTAGCCAGTTCAGTAAACGCAGCTGCGGTACGTGAAAGCTGTTGCTGAAAACGCCATCGCCCTCAGCCACAGTCTGGATCTCGTGTTTCTTTGTGTGAGTTCTCTCCCTATTTCCTCTCCACCAACTCACATAGCTTTACATGCACATTTACACGCTCCAAAACGGTGCTCAAATAACGTGGTAATGTAGCACAGCTAAGCTAACCGTTATCTTAATGGAGAACTCCGGCTGATCGCCATTTTGTTTGGACCTCCCTTTTGTTGAGTTTCGCAGGCCTTGGACCTCCCTTTAGTTGAGTTTTGCGGGCTGCCGCTATTTTGTTTCTTGGGGTCACCTAGCAAACCCTTCCTCCCCCTTTCTATTGCCCCACACACACACATACACACACACACTCTCATCGGCTTGCTGATTGTTTCCTGAAGTTATTGATTGTTAATCAATGATAAGGTTAAATAAACATTATTGTATATTTTAAAGACCAGTTGCCTGTGGTTATTGTGTGTATTTGTTGTCATAATAGCTGGTCGCGATAGCTAGTGCTCGGATTCATCCTTCACTGTCCATTATTAATGTACGGTAATATTCAATTATCAACATTTTAGGTGGACAGCTACCTTTGAGACGTTTTCACGTTTGGTTATTAATTCCTGAATTTCAGGTGGTACCCCTTAATTATTGATCTATATTAATAACTTAATAACATTAAGTGCTTTATTAATATTCATAAATAATATTTTATATTTTATGTTCATAACCAAACCTACCCTACCTGAATCCCAACAGCACCTTAAATGTAGCAGGGGAGAGCCCGGTGGTGCTCCCGGGACCACACAGTGAGAAGCTTACATGTGTACAGTTTCCTCGTGGAGGGGGCCCTAGACTGTGAAATGAAACTACCTCGGTGGAGAGACCGGAGGTCTTGTCAAACTACAAACTGGCCTCCATCTTCTCTGGGCCTGATCTTGCAGTAGTGTGAAATAACCACGTCCCCTTGATTTGAATATAACTAATGGAAATGTGGCATTATGAAATAGTCCCATGAAATAAATAAATGTGGCATTAGTGAGTGACTAAGTGAGTGACCTACTGGATATATAAGGGTGGATCAGGTCAGAGATGTACACATTTGCCTGACCATGCAGGGTCTTGTTTTCTATGTGAAAACAAGAACCTTAAAATGAAATGAAACAGCCTTGCAGCAGCATTCTGGACCAATTGTAGACGGTCCCCAGATGACTTGCTGAGGCAGGTGAGGTAAAAAGGAAATTGCAGTAGTCTAGCCAGGATGACATAAAAGAGTCAATGATCATGTCAAGCTCAGGTTGTGATACAACAGCCCAGTTGTTGTCTGCTAGCGTTGAGCCTGCTAGCCTAGCCTCCAGCCTGTACCTCGAACTGGTAGCAACCAGCCTGCACCTCGGCCTGCCAGCAAATAGCCTGCACTCCGGTCAATTAGCCTGAGGCCTGCCTGTTGCTGATTCATGTTTTGTGGTAGTTTGGTTATTTTTTTGTTGATGTGGTGGTTGAGGTGGTAAATTGATGATTTGCCTAATTTTCTTCTACATGTTCTGACTGAAGCAGAAGACTGGCTGAGCCCGTTCCCTCTGTGGAGTGTACACTGAGTGTACAGTGACTGCAGCTTGTGCAGGATCAGCATCATAACCCACATAGTTAACCCCAGGATCATTCCATATATAATCAAATAGAGGTTTTTATTTACATTTTAGATTTTGATCAAACTTTATGTATTTGCTATTTTACGCCAAAAAATAAATCTGTAATATATTTTCACAGAATTTTGAGAATTGCATAGTTTCCAAGCCTCTTTAGCTGCTAAATGCTCCACTATGTTCACCAGCTAGTCTCTAACTTTGTCTTCTGCATGCAGCTGCTGGAAACGACACTCCCAAACAGAGTTTGGGAGCCGGAAAACCAAAACCAAAAAAACTTGATAAAAGAATTCCCCCCGGAAGAGCAGGAGGAAGTGTCTGGGGGGAAGTCTGGGCATCGCTGCTTAGACTGCTGCCCCCGCAATCCGGCCCCGTATAAGCAGAAGAAGATGGATGGATGGATGGATGGATGTTAAAAACTGATAATTCTCTGTGAGTTCATCACTACAAGGGACTCCTTTAAAATTTGACCAATTGTTCATATCAAATATTGATTAGTGCAGCTTTAATATTTAAAGGATAGTTCTGGTTATTTTCAGCTTGTCCTATATTTGTAGTTTTGGCAAACGTTTCTATTGGATATAAAAACACAATACTCATTTAAGTAATGACTATCAACACAGTGCCATCATTAAAATGAAGCCCGACAGCTCAAGAAAGACGAGCAGTCAATTGATCAGACAGGTTTTAATGAAAGCAACAGTTTATCCAGGTTATATAAAGCACTTTATTTGGAGGTCATACTGAAAGTGAATGTACCCAAAATGTTGGTAATAAAAGCATATTGCACAGGAGAACTGTGATGGATGTTTACAGCAATAAGTTTGGATAATAATTTCACTTTTTGCCTTTGTTTTTCTCTTCCAAATTTTAGTGATACCATCGTGTCCTAAAATTTACTGGGTGAGTACAATGTTGTTAGAACTAATATAAACGATAAGAAAAAAATATGAAAAAAAGACTCAAGTTGTAATAAATCAGAATTATCATTCAAATTTAATGGAAAATAGTATTCAAACATGATGTTGCTTTTCCTCTTTCCAGATATAGGCCATCATCCTCCACCTCTACATCCTCTGTTTTCTCATGCTGTCTTCCCAGAGAATTCCCAGGCCTATTTTGTCATTTAATCGGCTATGGAAACCCAGAAAATTATATTTGGTTATCTGCTACTGAAACTTACCACCAGCAGAAAAAAACCTGACAAAACATTGACATTTCAAACCAGCACCTGACAGAAGCTGTAGTTTTCAAATTAACTAAACAGAACAAACTTTAAACCCACATCTATGGCATTATTCACTCATCATATTCTTTCATTGAGGCTGATTTCATAGGACACCCTCATAAGTAATTACCGCTTTTTTATAACGCACCCTTTATAAATGGTTTATAAGTTACAACAAATTGCTTTATTAATGGTTAATAAATCACTTACAAATGTTTGACCAAACACAGCTTAACTCAGCGTCCACTTAAAAAGCTATTTTGACTCAAATAAACCTTCATTTAAATGATGGATTAATAAACCCAAAGTAAAAAACAGATCATTAAATTTGCCAATTGATAATTCTATTTCTGTTTCTGAATAATAAATTCATAATTTTATTTTAAAAAAGAATCTTAAAATTGATTTAAACTAATTTGGGGACGCGTGGCTCGGGTCCTGCTCGTTGGGCTCCACCTGGAGCTGCTCGGTTGTCTGTCTGGACCCATCGTCTTCCCTTGTGTTTTGCATCCCACACTTTTCAACATAATTACGTATATGTACGGCAATTTTGCCATTGCCATCATAGTTGTATATGTTGTGATTTTTGTGCTATGAATCTATTCTGTACTTACGACATCTATTGCATGTCTGTCCGTCCTGGGAGAGGGATCCCTCCTCTGTTGCTCTTCCTGAGGTTTGTATCATTTTTTTCTCCTGCTAAAAATTGTTTTTTTGGGTAGTTTTTCCTTAATCGAATCGAGGGTCTAAGGACAGAGGGTGTCGTATGTTACAGATTGTGAAGCCCTTTGAGGCAAATGTGATTTGTGATATTGGGCTATATAAATAAAATTGAATTGAATTGAATTGAATTATTTTAAACATTTCTTTTTTGGTATCCCATTTACCAATTTGTCTGCATGTAATTTTCGATTTCACAATTATTTTGTTTCCTGCTTTAGTAAATTAATAATAAACCCTCAATTCTGCAGTTACAAATGTTAGTGTCTCTTACTCAACAAAAGGTAGTTATTTATCTTCAAATATAAATCTTATTAAGTAACTAATTAAGAGTTCTTACAACAGTCCGTCCATCCTGCAGTTGTAGAATTCAATACGTTGTTAATGAATGTATTTTGGTGCAGTTTGTTCAGCAGTGAAACTCACATGCTGTTATTGTACCATCATGTTAATGTGACAGTAAGCTTAAATAAAGAACCTTCTTCATCCTGTGTCTGAGTTAATTTATAGTATCAGGGAAACACAAAATTACCTGATATCAACCTACTAACTACCTACTGTAAAAAACAAAAACAGCAACAACCAAAAACACTCAAGTCTCTAAAGACCATATTAACATTTGAGAGAAAAATATGAAGAAAAAGAATTTTCAACAATATTGACATTTTGACACCTGAAAGTGTTTAAAGCAAATAGTTTGAGGAATAGGAGAGGATTGAGGGTTTATAGGGGTACTCTATCAAATATTGTACTTCCATAACGTTGGGCAACTTGCATGAGACAGATTTAAATAATGGTCAAATAGTAGTCAGTGGTATCTTGACTTTTAGTCCCTCATAGGGTCTAACTCCAAAAACCCTGGATCCTACACTTCCCATAATGCTACTCAACTGTGTCTCTTCATTAGACCCTCCCTGTCTGGTAAATGCCCATGTCTTTCAGATTCCAAATCCCCAATGTTTTTGTCTCCAAGCCAAAACTAACATAACCCTGATGACATAATCAGGGGTTATTTCTCAGACTTGACAAACAGGCTGAGTTGTACCAACTATGACTAGTAAACTTATTTTGATGTGTAAAATAGGTGGAGTGTCCCTTTAATTTAATATAATGAATGATAGGCAGAGTGTAATATAGAGGTATGCTTCTAAGAGATAAAGAATGTTCAACTTATTCACTCACCATTTATAAATGGTAAAGCTTTTTAAGTCTTATTAAAATGTGGCACCTATTTGTTTAATAATAAACATCTTTCCATCACTATATGTACTAACATTTTTAACCATAACTTGAGCGTTTCTTCTTTTGCACTGTATCTGAAAATCTTTTGAGAGTATACAGTTTGACTTGTAGAATCAAAAAATCTACAACGTGTTAACGTCACTTCAAATGCAGGTGTGGTTTACAGGTGGTGTGAATGTAAACACAACTTTGACAGCACATACAACTTTTGTTTAACTTCCTTATACTACATGTTTAAGCCATTAGGTGATGTAAGTTAAAAAAAATGCTTTCCCTCAAATAAATAATTAGCTAATCGAAGCCAGTGGCAGGTGGACTGTTTCAACAGGGGGACCTGTTGTAGCCATAGATGGCAGCTCTAATTCTCATCCTCATGCTGATTTTCTCTTCTGCAATGGGCTTTGGATTAGAATTCTTGTGCAAAAATGTATCTTCAGTATTAGTTGTTTACCCTCTTTATCAGACCAGACTTGTCTTCTGATTTGGCATAATCTCATGCAGAGTTTTTCTTCTGTTCTGGGAGTTTTATATCTATTTCTACTGCAAATTTTCTCCATTCAGCTTTAATTTCTCAGTGATGCAAAATTCATTTTCTGGATTCATGCTCTAGTCTTTTGGACTGGCATGTTTGTATAATTCTCCTTCAGATTTTTTTGTGTGCAAATTTTGTCTTGTGCGAGTGTGTTTATTTTGCATCCTTGCACATTTCTCCATCAGCCTCTCTCATCTCTGTGATTTGGCTGTTTCAGGGTTTGAACTGGTTGTATTTGTCTATATTACTTCTACAGTATCTATCGAAAAGTAGTCTTAGAAGATTTTTTTGAAGAAGCTGAAAATATTTTTAGTGAAGTGTACTCTTACAGTATCTGACTTAAGTGACTCCCAAGTGTTGTTCAATAAGGAGCAATCAATTGGAAGGGCATAACGATGTTTATTGAGGTTAACAACAGAGATTAGACCCCATCGATGTGATGCGTCTTCATTAAAAATAGGCCCATGAAGATAGGCAATAGCTGTAAGTCTAGATGCCAGTGGTGGTGGACTAAAGAAACGGTGAAATTTAAGGAACAGCATTAGATGATTGATTGGCTTGAGGAACACGGACAGAAAGATTATTGACCATTCATACAGGGATGTCAGAATTGCGAATGAAATGGATATTGACAGCATGGGACAGCAGAAGTGATGAAGTAGATTGGAATGAGAAAATAGCAGGAATTCCCAACATAAACAAAAGTGAGAGGGAAAAGATCTTCCTTACTGAACTTTTGCTAGAGCTTCTTTTTAACAAGGATAACAACTATGTCTACCCGAAATTCACTACCTCAAAGAGTCAATCAGCCAATAGTGAGACTCCAAAGTTGATCTATCAGAACATCACATCAGTCATCACAGCTTCATGCCACCTTTGCATGATTGAGCTACCCATGACTATTGTGCCTAAATATATTGAAGCATGCAATAAGGAAGTTTTCAGAAGATACCTCCCCTACAGATATATTGACAGCTATTTGGATTTATAATTAAAACTCTTAAAGAAGTCAAAGAACGAAATTGTAACCACAATCACTTTAACTTGTCATGTCGATGTTTTCTTATTGTTTCTCTTCCAACCTCACCAGAATCCCTTTCACTGCCCTGCCTACTGTAACTATAAATGCACTTTTTTATATTTGTTGTAGATAGTGTTAATAGGTATATTATTAAGAAAGAATAAAATTAACATGTATGAGCATGATTATATTCATGCTGAATTGTGGTATGAAGTGAATGTTGATTTCTTTCATAATGTGTGGGTAGTGGGACAGACCTATATCTTTTCTCTGTTGAAAGGTGGGTAGACTCTCTCTGCCTCGCTCCTGTAACACAGTCATCTGCTGTTTGTTATTGGACATTCTACATTTGATATTTTTATTTATTTTATTTTATTCATTGCTTTGTTCCAGTTCCTCTCTTCCCCTGCATTCCTCCTCCTCCCAAGCCGGAATTCCACACTTGTTTGAATAGAGTTCTCCCTCTATTGCTATAGACTACCTCTGACCTTTTGGCCCTGGGTGAGTGAGGTATGCAGGCGTGATGGCTGAAAACTGGAAATCTTCTTTGCTAAGACACCAAGGCTCACTTTACACAGACGAAAACACACACAAACCAAGAACATGGACAGATAGACATATTTATCTGAAAATATTATGGATACGACTTCACTTTACCTGTACATAATTTGAGTATACTGTAGGTAGGATTGCCCCCTACTACATCCCTGCATACTCTCACACACTCACATATACAAAGTTATGCTGCTCTATGCAGTGGTGGAATGTCATTTATACATGTGCACTATTTAAGAGCTAGTTTTAGGTAGGCCTACTTGTATTGTACTTAACCACACACTTTTCTATGCAACTTCGTACTTCTACATTACATTTCAGAGGGAAAAATGGTACTCCACTACATTAATTTGGGCGCTATGGTTACTAATTAAAATTTATATTTTACATTAAAAAATATGATCCATTGTTATAGATTAAACTACCCAATAATACATAAAATACTAAAAATTAGCTCCACGTAGACCAGCTAAAACATTAAAACATGTTACTTTTACTTAAGTAACGGATCTCAGTTCGTCTTCCACCACTGGCTCTATGGTGTGAAGCAGATGTAGAAAATATCCACGCACAACTGCATTGTTATGGTATTATGTTGGGGTTTTTCCATTTTGTCTAACTTAATACTTTTACTCTACTACATTTACATTTACATTAACTGTAGTTACAGAGATTCACAGAGATTTTGCATGCAAACACATCATAAACATATACATTTTTCCAAAAGTATGATGCAGTTGCCAGACTGAGCTCCACCTGCAGCTGTTTACATGTTAACAATATATTGTCACTAAAATAATTATCTGAAAAGGAACCTTTACTATTTATTTTCGATACTGACTGCTTATACTTATATAATAATAATAATTCGATAAAATAAATGTTTAAATTGTGATTGCAGGACTTTTGATCAGAGCAAAACAGAGTGAAGGACTTATGACAAACTTTTTCTTGTATTTAATCCAGTAAACTATTTTCTTGTATTTCTAGCAGTGTTTATTGATGCGTTTTAAAAAAAATAATAATTCAGCATTCCATCAGTCTGCAAGTATAAGAAATATCCTATAGTTCATATTAATTCAGAACTGACTTTGTTTGTGATTTAAATGTTTTTATTAAAAGCAAGCAACCTAGTTGTTTTCAATTCACAAAAAATATACAGTATATTAAGCTTTAGTGGATATGTTAACAATTGTAGGTGGCTCAGGAGTGTGTGATCAGATATCACAATTATCCCTCTGATAAAATCTGCTAAAACATAACAGAGTTTAGGCAAATAGTAATTTGGTTTTAACAGTCTTTATGTGTAATCGTATTGAGAAGCACATTTTCGAATAAATGAGATCTTCAGGACACAGCACCACATTCCCAGTGCTGCTAAATAATTAACACAAATAGAGGAACGTGTAGCAATCACTCTAAGATATTTTACCACAACCATTTATGGAAAGGCTAGTTTCATTTTAAATACATTTGCAATCATTTGATTCATTGATTTGTTTTATTAATTTGTTTGATACAGACTGCATTGATAATGATGGGCCTATTGGTCAACTTTTCAGGAATTTATTCATTTTGTTCTAATTTAAAAAAATATGAAAGGTACAAGTAGCATTTCTGTCATTGATAAAGATATATTTTGAGTGTTATTTAAATCTACTCCTGGTATTATTCTTTCACGTTCACTGAACATAAAAAATAGAAACTAATTTATTAGTGTTAACCATTTAGAATAAATCTGATCAAGGCATAAAAATAGTTGCCAAGAGAATCCAAAAAAGAAATAGCCCTATTGTCTTTGATTTATTCAACCACAGAGGTTAAAAACAGTAGTAGTATTATCTAGGCTAAATAATTTGAATCAGGCTCTTGGCGTTGTGAAATTTGTTAAAAATAATTCAATCGGACATATTGATACTAAAACCCACCGCTGTGGAAGCTGTAGGCCTATAGGAATGTTTTTTTATATTTTAATTCAGGGCGTTAATGCTGTCAAGTCCATTGGTTTGGCCTGTCTCTGGCTAAATGGAGCTCTCATTCAACTAAACTGATTTGGTCTGTGCTCAGCTCCTTCCGAAATGTGTGGTCCAGTAGCCTCCCAGTTTAACCCTTTTACTGGCGACTCGTGCGCTACTGAGTCTCCGAAAGGAAGGGTGCTATTGGTTTGTCACTAGCCTGCAGAAACGGGCAAAAACTATTGCAATCAAGCAACTACAAGACGTGCCAATGTTTTGCTATGAAGTTGAGGCTACTTCAGGCAATGACGCATAGTAAGGAGAGCTATCGAATCCCGATGTTGCTCTGCCGAGAAATATAGTAATGTTGCATTCAACACGGGATTAATCGTGGAAACGTTGAAATTAGCACCTGCAATTTAGATGAGCAACATGGTAGAAGTTTACTATGACTTTAGTAAGCTGTTCAGCGTTTTTACACAAAATATCGATAAACCTAACAGTCAAAATAGCCTATAACTATATTTTAGGTCATGTTTTAGAGCAAAACAATTGAGCTGAGCTCAACCAAAAAATAGACATTAATGGTGTTTCCTACCACGTAGTATTTTTCAATCACGAAGTGTTTTTTTTTTACCTATTTGTTATGTAAATTGTCCTTTTTCTGACTTGGTTTACCTTTCTCTAGACTCTTTATCTCAACTGAATGCAAGTGTATTACCAAATCTTTTTATCAGGAGCATGAGGCTGGAGTTGGAAAATAAACAGAAAGGTATTGTCTCCAATCTCCTGGATTTCCTACCTTTCCAATATCACATGAATGCAGCACGGGTCTCCAACATTATGCGCCCCCCCCCCCTCGGAATGCCAGAAGGCCAAACCCCGCCCCTCTGCGGGAATACCATTCAAGAACACATGCGGCTGGGAGGGGAACACAGAGGGAGGTAGGGATGAGTAAAAAACTGCATGGGCTGTGACAGCAGAAAGCCTACAGCTCATCCAATAGGAAAGACACATTTACATATCTGATTTATAGCTCTTATATGGCCCTGTCACAGATTGCTGCATGTTAAACATAGATTTAATGATATATGGTAAATAAATGATAACCTACAGTAGGTGATCAACAACCGAATAAAAAACATGATGTCATTAAAATAAATAAACATGAAATAATGAATGAATTAAGTTTTTTTTATACCAGTACCAGAACCAGTCAGAATGGCCTTATATACATACACGTCAAAGGCCTACAAAAGTAAAAAAATAAAGAAAACCTATTTGAATAGTTTTGATAATCAGATTTGGCAGAAATTCAACAATAAAATTTACAGATCACTGACAAAACATTCACTCACTGGATAGTCCATCAGGATTTTGAGACAAAGTTAGCAAACTTATAAACATCCAAATTGAACAACCCCTCTATTTCATTCTGTTGGGGGGACAATAAACATAAACATTTCTTAAGAGCAATTCCTGAAGGGGACACCAAAAGTCCTGTTAAATATAATTCGTATATAACCCACGTAATTAGGAGCCACAAGGCAGTTACATTTATCATTAGGCGGCAACCTCTAGTGGCCTCAGTAATTATGATGGGACCAAAGGAGGAAGTCAGATGAGCAAGTATAGAGAACGTCAAAGTCCATGTAGACAGTTGGACGGGGGTTGGTGCATGGATGGATCAAACACAGGTTTTCCACCTGAGAACCCGGGATTTGTCAGATCCCAGACACTTATATATCTGCCAGGATTTCAACTCCACCATGCTGACTGCATGGCGGAGCTGTCGGGGAAAACGAGAAACCTCAGCCATGAACTGCCAAAATAAATTAAGCACATTAAGTGTCCCACCAGGGAAACTAATACTCTAGACCATTGTTATGCTGTATTAAAGGGTGCCTATTGCTTTGTCCCCCATGCAGCTTTGGGACTCTCTGATCACTGTCTGGTTCATCTTCTACCAATATACAGGCAGAAGCTAAAATCTGCTAACCCTGTGGCCAAGACTGTGAGGAGATGGACCAACAAGGCAAAATTGGAACTACAGGCCTGCTTTGACGGTGCTGACTGGAGTGTTTTTGAGACTGCAGCCAAAAGACCTGGATGGACTATTTGACATTGTGACAGCTTACATCAGTTTTGTGAGAACATGTGTGGGGCTACTAAAACCAACTGCACAAACAACAACAATAAACCCTGGTTCACAGCAAAACTCAGGCAGCTTTGTCAGGCCAAGGAGGAGGCTTACAGAAGTGGGGACAGAATCCTCTATAACCAGGCCAGAAACATACTGACGAAGGAGATCGGGTAGCCAAGAGGAGCTACACTGAGAAGTTGGAAAACGGGTTTTCATCCAACGACCCTGCGTTATTGTGGAGAGGTCTGAAGGAAATAACCAACTAGAGGAAACCATCCCCCCACACTGCAAAGACTCACCAACTGGCTGACAACTTGAATGTGTTCTACTGTAGGTTTCATAAGACCACATTCCCACCAATCAACCACCACCTGCCACCTCCTCACTCCTCCCTACTGACCCTACATCTGCACTCAGGATCTGCGAAGAGGATGTGTCTCATCTCTTTCAGGGTGCTTTCACACCTGCCTCATTATTTCGGCTGAATCGTACTAGAGTTCGTTTTCCCCTTTGGTGCAGTTCGTTCGGTCAGGTGTGAAAGCAGCAATCGCACTCGGGTGCGCACCAAAAGCGGACCAAACAAGCGAGAACTCTGGAGCGGTTTGTATGTGGTGAGAACGTGATCCGACCTCAAGCAGACCTAACTGCAAAAAGTACTGATCATTTTTGGACTAAACCAGCTGCCGTAGTATATTTCGTAATATTTTCGGAAGATAGGCGTGTCAGAGTTAAGAAGAATTAATGCACACCTCAACTTGAAATGACGAGCGATGCGCGCTTGCCGTTTGCAGTGCATTAGAACGTTGTTTTCAAGCCACATCCGCGCTTCATCATAGAAATGTATTGTTTGCATATTGTGGTGTATACAAACAATGTAATTTATTATGGCCAGGGACAAAACCAGCCCGCGCAGTCGTCTCTCCATAGTTGTGTTGTCTCCGTGTTGTTTGCTGGCTTTTCCTCTTCTGTTGGAATTTTCCCGCGCGTAAATTCTGACCACTCGATAAGCAGTTTAGTATACGCCATGTGGATGTTGTCATGTGACAGCATTTTGGTTCGTTTCAACTGGTTCGGACCAAAGCAATCAGTGTGGTGTGAAAAGGAACCAAAAAAGCTGAAAAATGCTACAATGTATAATTGTTTGCCCCAAATGAACCGAACTAGAGATGTAAAAGCACCCTCAGAGACAGACGACCAGAAAGGCACGAGGACCAGCTGGCCCCCATCTTTACAGAGGTCTTTCAACAGATCACTGGAGCTGTTTGAAGTCCCCGCCTACTTCAAACACTCCACAATCATTCCGGTCCCCAAAAAAGAGATTCATCACAGGATTAAATGACAACAGGCCCATAGCCCTGATGTCTGTAGTCATGAAGTCCTTTGAAAGACTGGTGTTGACCCCAAATTTGGAGATACATGACCTTAGCGGAACAGTAATGATATCTGATTGCTGGACCTTTTATATTTTAAAACTTGTGTAAAATTTTGAAGCAGATAATGTAGCCTTAACAGTGCACTCAGCTTGCAAGATACTTATCTAAAGATTTATTAGTTTATTTTTGTTTTCTGAGCTGTTATTAAAGCCATTGCAAACACCATACAAGTTTCTTTTTACTTATTTACATTGTGGACCAATAAAAAACATTTGATAACAGACTTAAAATTCAAGTCTTATAATTGCATGCTGCCATTTTTAATACACTTAATTTTCTGGTTGTAAAACACAACAAACTGACAATTATAGCACAGTATATGACCTTTCACTTACCAAAATGCACTTCAGGAACTGTATGAGGTGATCAGCAGTCACATGACAAAATAACTTGAAGGTGTTTTTATTGTAGCTAGTGATTTTAATCAAACAGACCTCAGAACTATTTTAGTTAAATTGCACCAGCATGTCCACATCCCCACCTGAAGGACATCACAGGACCACTGCTGGACTACCTGCATGGGACTGCACTAAATCCTGCAACACCTCGACACTCTAGGGACACCCACAAAGGATCCTATTTGTGGATTTCAGTTTGGTGTTCAAAACCATCATCCCGGACATCCTACACACTAAACTCACCCAGCACACTGTTCCGGCCCCCACTAGTCAGTGGATTAAATTACATTTTATTTATATAGCCCAATATCACAAATCACAATTTTGCCTCAAAGGGCTTTATGAACACACGACACCCCTTAACAGGGAAAAAAATTATAGAAACCTCAGGAAGAGCAACAGAGGAGGGATCCCTCTCCCAAGACAAACAGATATGCAATAGATGTCGTATGTACAGAATAGATTCATAGCAGAAAATCATTATAATCACAACATATACAACTATGATTTCATTGCGAAATTGTTGTACATATAGTTATGATGAAAAGTGTAGGATGTAAAACATAAGGGAAGAGGATGGGTCCAGACGGACAACCGAGCAGCTCCAGGTGGAGCCCAACAAGCAGGACTAGGTCTAGGCCTATGGCAGCATAACTAAGGGATGGTTCAGGACTCACTTGAGCCAGCCCTAACTATAAGCTTTATCAAAGAGGAAGGTCTTTAGCCTACTCTTAAATATGGAGATGGTGTCTGCCTCCCGAACCCAAACTGGGATCTGATTCCACAGGAGAGGAGCTCAATAGCTGAACGCTCTGGCTCCCAATCTACTTTTGGAGACTCTAGGAACCACAAGTAACCCTGCATTCTGAGAGCGCAGTGTTCTAGTGGGGGTACTATGTGCTCTTACGTTGGTGATACGATGGTGCCTGACCATTAAGCACTTTGTAGGTGAGGAGGAGGATTTAAAATTCTATTTTGGATTTTACAGGGAGCCAGAACTCAGATATAAACTCAAAATAAGGACCAGGAGCACAGTACACTGTAACAAATAGAATTGGCTGTCCTGTTTTCCAGGTTGGGTGTGAAAGACTTAGAACAAGGCTTTCCAATGAGTTATAATTTAGTTTAGGTTTAGAGTTGATTAACAGGCCTGAGTCAAAAATGGCTGCAACTCCACCTCCTCGGCCTGTGCCTTGAGGAATGGAGTATTAATATGACTGGGGGGAGTGGATTCATATAGGTTAACATATTCTTCATGTCCCAGTTAGGTTTCAGTAAGAAGAATAAGTCAATATGAAAATCTGATATTAGATTGTTTACTAGTACAGCTTTAGATGACAGAGATCTTATGTTTAGGAGTCCACATTTAATTCTCCTATTTTGTGGTGCTATTTCTGTTAAATTGTTATGTATAACTCTTCTGTTAACTTTTGATTTTATTAATTTCAGTGGTTGGGGGGGCAGACACCGTCAATATGGGGTTATGGGTGTGTAACTACTCTGGAAGCGCAGAGAAGCTGTTAGGTTCGTGTGGATAGTGTTGTAAACCCAAACGCAGGACTCAGACCCGGGGGTGATGGAAGGGTGTTTATTGAGCAGGGTCAGAGGAGGCGGCGGTGAAGGAGAGGCTGGTGGACCAGGAGTTCAGGACATACAAAAAGCCGGATGAGTAGAATCGGTGGCAGTGTTCCGAGGGCGAGCAGGAGTAACCAGTGGAGCAGGTCGGTGGACTGAGGGATGATCCTGGGACAGAGAAGAATAAGAATTAAATGCTGAACTGAGTCGAGACTAGATACCAGATACTGTGGCCGTGAGTAGCTACCGAGCTAGGGTAAACAACAATCAGGCGATGAGTAGATGAGCAGCCAGGGTAGATATACGGGAGGTGATGAGTAGATTGATGTCAGGTGTGTGGATCGCGCAGGTGTGTAGCTCCTCCGCTCTGCCGGCAGTCGGCCATGCCCCCAGGCACAAACACAGACAGACAAGGGAATGACCAGAGACATTAGGTAGGGGGAAAACAGACAGGAACATGGGGAACCAACAGACTGACACCGTAGAACTATAACAGGACCACCCCCCCCCAACGGTCGCCTCCGTGCGACCCACCGGGTTTGTCAGGGTGTTCCCGGTGGAAGTCACGGACGAGGGACGGGTCCAGGATGTCCCGGCGCGGGACCCAGGAGCGTTCCTCCAGACCATACCCCTCCCAGTCGACCAAATACTGGAAACCCCGCCCCCAGCGGCGAACGTCCAGGAGTTGCCGAACGGTGTAGACCTGGTGGTCATCGACGAGCCGAGGAGGTGGGGGCTGGGGGTCAGTGGGGGGCGACAGGGGACTGGTTGAGACCGGTTTTAGTTTGGAGACGTGAAAGGTAGGATGAATCCTCATGTGCCAGGGGAGTTTGAGGCGCACGACAGAGGGGTTACTGACCGATTCAATCATGTAAGGTCCAATGTACCGGGGGGAGAGTTTCCTGGATTCGGTCTTAAGGGGGAGATCCTTGGATGAGAGCCAAACAGACTGACCTGGAGCATAGGATGGCGCCGGAGTCCGGTGGCGGTCTGTGATGCGGCAGTTGTGCTCAGCGCTCGGGTCTCTCGCCACTCTCTACGGCAACGTCGGAGGTGGGCTTGTACGGATGGAACCAGGACCTCGGCCTCCTGGGCTGGGAATAGAGGTGGTTGAAAACCCATGGAGCATTGGAACAGTGACGTACCTGTGGCGGCGCTGGGCAGGGAGTTGTGGGCGTACTTTACCCACGGCAAGTGGGAGCTCCAGGAGGACGGGTTCCGGGATGCCACACACCGGAGCGCCGCCCTGAGGTCCTGGTTCACCCGTTCAGCTTGTCCAATGGTCTGGGGATGGTAACCGGACAATAGGCTTGCTGTAGCTCCCAGGGCCTGGCAGAACGCCTTCCAGACCAGCGAGATGAATTGGGGTCCCCGGTCAGAGACGATGTCCGTAGGAATGCCATGCAGGCGGAAGATGTGGTTGGTAAGGAGCTCGGTAGTCACTAGGGCTGAGGGCAGTTTAGGCAGAGCAACGAAATGTACAGCTTTTGAGAACCGGTCAATAATTGTGAGGATGATGGTGTTACCCTTGGAAGGCGGGAGTTCGGTGACGAAGTCCACGGCGATGTGCGACCACGGCCGGCCATGGACGGAGAAGGCCGGCCGGTGGGCGACCTTGGAACGTGCGCAGACAGTGCAAGCGGCAACGAAGGCTTGGGTGTTGGTGTTCATCTTTGGCCACCAGAACCGCTGCCTGAGCTGGAACAGGGTGCAACCAACCCCAGGATGGCAGCAGACCTTGGAGGTGTGTGCCCACTGCAGGAACTGGGGACGCACAGACTCAGGCACAAACAAGCGGTTAGCGGGAGTGTTACCTGGAATGGGCTGGTCCCGTTGGGCCTCCCGAACCAGGGATTCAACCTCCCAGGTAACTGCCCCTACCACACAGGAGGCTGGGAGGATGGTTTCTGGAGGGAGAGGGACCTCAGAGGAGAACTGCCTGGACAGGGCATCAGGATTCTGGTTGCAAGAGCCAGGACGGTACATGAGGGTAAACGAGAACCGCCTGAAAAACAGGGCCCAACGAGCCTGCCTGGGGTTGAGACGCTTGGCGGTCTGAATGTAGGCCAAGTTCTTATGATCCGTCCACACAATAAACGAATGTTCCGCTCCCTCCAGCCAGTGTCGCCACGCTTCCAGAGCCAGTTTTACAGCTAATAGTTCCCGGTTCCCCACGTCGTAATTCTTCTCGGCCGGAGTGGGGCGCCGGGAAAAGAAGGCGCATGGGTGCAGCTTTTGGTTGTGCACGGACCGTTGGGAGAGAACCGTTCCCACCCCGGTGTCTGAGGCGTCCACCTCGACCACGAACTGCCGGAGGGGATCGGGGTGGACTAACAAAGGAGCAGAGGTGAAGCGGGCCTTGAGTTCATTAAAACCTGCCTCGGCTTCAGGGGACCAAACAAAAGGAACCGCCGGGGAGGTAAGTTGGGTCAACTATAGTCCCTAATAAAACGGCGATAAAAGTTAGCGAACCCCAGGAATTGCTGAAGCTGTTTAACAGTCTTGGGAGTAGGCCACTGTACCACCGCTTGGACCTTCTCTGGGTCTGTTCTCACCTGCCCTTGTTCGATAATGTATCCCAGAAAGGAGACGGAACTCTTGTGGAATTCGCATTTCTCTGCTTTCACAAAGAGTTTGTTTTCTAGGAGTCTCTGCAACACTTGTCGGACATGGACCACATGCTCTTTCAAACTGTGAGAAAACACCAGGATATCGTCGAGGTAGACGAAGACAGAATGATTCAAAAAGTCCCGCAGCATGTCGTTGACGAGTACCTGAAAAACTGCAGGGGCATTTGTGAGCCCAAACGGCATCACCAGATACTCGTAGTGGGCGAGAGGGGTGTTGAAAGCCGTTTTCCACTCGTCCCCCTCTCGGATCCTGACCAGATGGTAAGCATTCCTTATATCGAGCTTGGAAAAAATAGTGGCTCCTTGGATGGTTTGAATGCCGAGTTGAGAAGAGGGAGTGGATATTTATTTTTAACTGTAATGGAATTGAGGCCGCGGGGTTGCAGGGAGCGATCTTTCTTAGCCACGAAGAAGAACCCAGCTCCCACTGGAGACGAGGAGGGCCGTATAATTCCAGCAGCCACTGACTCGTGCAGGTATTTTTCCATGGCCTCCCGCTCGGGACGTGACAAGTTGGAGACGACTGGAGGGTAAGGGGGTTCCCGGGAGGAGGTCTATGGCACAGTCATAAGGTCTATGAGGGGGAGTCAGGGCTTGCTGTTTGCTGAATACGTCGAGGAGGTCATGGTAAACTGGGGGAATGCTGGACAACTCGGGAGTGATAGGGGGTGTGCTGTGGCTGGACACCAGGACCCCTGTGTCAACTGGTGAGTCCACTCTTTTTGGCTGCTGGGGACAGCCGGCTAGGACATGGCCGGCCTGGTCACAGTAGATGCAGTTCCCTGCTTGCATCTTCCGCCGTTTCTCCGCGGAAGAGAGACGAGCCTGACCCAGCTGCATGGGCTCCTCCTCAGGGGAAGGGCAACAACTTTCCGCGGTTCTAGCCCCTAGGTTATCTACTCCTACAGCTGGTAAGTCTGGTGCTGATTTTGGAAGCTGCCGTCCGCCTTTCTCCCTGCGCCCCTCTCTAAGATGGTTAGCCAACCTAATTGCTAGCGAGATTAAGGCGTCCAGACTGGTTGGGTCATCTCGGGCCGCTAGTTCGTCCTTGATCGACTCACTAAGCCCTTTTAAAAAAACCGCCTGCAGTGCCTTGGTGTCCCACCCTGAGTCAGCTGCGATAGTTCTAAACTCTATAGAGAACTCGGCCACGCTACGGGGCCCCTGTCGTAGCGACAGCAACCGCTGACCCCCTTCTCTCCCTTGGACAGGGTGGTCAAAAACCTTCTTCATGTCGGCTGTAAACTCTAAAAATGACCAATTGGCATTAGTAGGATTTTCTCTCACTGCCGTGGCCCAACTTAGTGCATTACCCCTCAATAGCCCAATAACATAAGCTATCTTGGATTGATCGTTGTAATAAGTAAAAGGTTGCTGGTCAAACACTAGGCTACACTGCATTAAAAATGCCCTGCACATACCTAAGTCACCCGCATAGCAGTCCGGGGCGGGGATGTGTGGTTCCCGGTGAGGCAGCGGGAGGAGGCGGGCTGGGTGAGGGCGATGTGGAGAGCAGGTCCACCTGGGTTCCAATCCGGAGAATGTTTGTTGACAGTGACCAAAGGTTCTCCACAACTTCCCGTAGGAGCTGATCATGGTGTCCTACCAGGGCTCCTTGGCTGGCAAGGGCGTGCCAGAGATCCTCTGCAGTGGGGGGAGGGTGGTCTGAGCCCGCTGGGTCCATACTGGCCTGATTGTTCTGTTAGGTTTGCGTGGATAGTGTTGTAAACCCAAACGCAGGACTCAGACATGGGGGTTTAAGGAAGGGTGTTCCCTCCCTCTCCTCCCTCCACAACAATGTAGGGAGGAGAGAGATGCTGTATTTCACTAGACACTATTTTGAGTTTGCGTAACCTAAAGATGGCAATATTAAGGTTCGTTATACACTCGGTGCTGGTGGAGACAAAGTGTTATCTAGCTACAAAAACACTATGTCAAATGTAAAGAAACATTTGGAGTCGTAGCGCTGCAGGGTCAAACTTACAGAGCAAGTCCCACCAGGTGGTGCGAAGCGGAGAGCATAAGGTCCCCCACCACCCAAACAACAACAGCTGGACTTCGGTAAAAATAAGTATTTATGTTAATTAAATTCAAGAAAGTCTGGTATTATTTTATTTTTTATAAAAAGTTATTTTTTCAGGAGATAGTTTTTAAGTTCAACTTAAAATGTTTGGAGATACATTTTTGACTTTATTTTTAAAAATGCACTTCCAATAAAGTGAGTGTTGGCAAAACCAGCTGTCCTTTTTATGCTAAGGCTGCGGGGGTGTTGTCGGAAGAGACTGAATGTAACTAATAAAGTAACTTGTAATCTAATTTAGTTAGTTTTAAAATCAGGTAATCTTTAAAGTAACTAAGTTACTTTTTAAAAGAATAATCAGTAATCAGTAATTAGATTACTTTTTCAAAGTAACTGTGGCAACACTGGTCGCTGGTGTCGCTAACTTCACGTTTCTCAAAATGGAGATGCCGATGATCAGAGTTGGTTTCTCAGGGGGTGTGTCGCTGAGTGGGGAGCACCTGCAGACTGGAGGCACCAGGTGAGGCTGGGGAAGTTCACATCCAGCACCTGGACAATCAGCACCGATTGACTGGGGTGCTCTTCTCCCTCTGCGCCAACACCTGCACCTCAGAAGACCCAGATGTCAAACTCTGATGACACAACGGTCATTGGCCTCATCCAGGATAGTAATGAGTCTGCTTACAGATGAGAGGTTGTACAGCTGGCCCTCTGGTGCGGCCAGAGCAACCTGGAGCTGAACACGATCAAAACTGTAGAGATGACAGTAGACTTCAGAAGAAGCCCCCCTACACTGTCCCCCTCACCATACTGAACAACACTGTGTCTACTATTGGAAGCCTTCAGGTTTCTTAGATCCACAATCTCCCAGGACCTAAAGTGGGCGTCCAACATCAAAAAGGCCCAGCCGAGGATGTACATCCTGTGCCAGCTCATGAAGTTCAACCTGCCTTAGGAGCTGCTGATCCAGTTTTACTCTGCATTAATACCGTCTGTTCTCTGCACATCCATCACTGTCTGGTTTGGATTGGCCACCAGACAAGACAGGAACGGATGGCAGAACAGATCATCGGTGCCGATCTGCCCTCCATTCAGGACTTATACACGTTCAGAGTCAGAAAATGGGCAGGAAACATCATTGCAGATCTTTCACACCAAGCTGTTCCACCTTCTCCTCTCTGGTAGGTGCTACAGAGCACTAAATGCCAAAACGACCAGACACAAGAACAGTTTCTACCCACAGGCCGTCACTCTGATGAACAGTTAACATCAGTCACACAGTGACAGGAACAACAACCCTGTGACACAAACATCAATTTTATCTGTACATTTATCATATGGTTTATGTAAATATTGACACATTTTAAATCTACGCACGTTGTACATACGGTATATACTATCATATCCAACTACCTCATGTATATCAAGCCACCTGTTACATTAATCATATTTATTTCAGCACAATTTGCACTCTGCACCATTGCACTAATTGTCATACTGTTTAATAAAAAAAAACTGTTCAATTGACTCTTGTCAATGCCCTTGTTCTGGTATACGGCATTGAAATTGAACATTTGATAGTCTTTCCAAAGAATCCGTCCTTATTGGACCATTATTTAATTTTTAACTTTTGAACTCCTATTACTGGACAACATGCCATTTAGCCAAAAACTCCTGCAATAGATGTCTGTGCTGTAGCTAAATAGAAGGAAGTGATTCCATCTGCATTTGGTTCTATGTCTCACTATGATGGAGGACTCCTATGCTATTTCAATCCTTCCCAAATTTATCATCTTGTTGATAGTACTGCAGACTCACTGTGAACGACACTTATTAATTATATTGCACCTCTAAAAAACAAGATAGCAAAACAAAGAAGGTTAGCTCCATGGTATAACCCCTAAACGCGCAAATTAATGCAAAAGTGAAAGGAAATGGTATTTCAACAATTTAAAAGAATCTCGTTTAGTCTGGTAAGATAGTCAGTTAAAACATATAGGAAAGCCCTCTGTAATGCTAGAGCAGCCTCCTACTCAAAATGGTTTCTTTCCAGGTTTCTTTTCAGCACTCTAGCGTAAAATTCATCACGTCCTACCCTCAACTGGTACCTATTTAACACAGGAACCTTAGAAACAGCTGTAAAACCTGATATATATTTAGAATGCTATTCTCCTGTCAACCTTCTTCAGCTAACCTCAACGATTTCTTCATCTAAGCCATCAACCATCAGCCATCTAAGACCCCATCCCTTACTTCTTTACTAGATATGATCAACCTGTGTTTATTCACAGGCTATGTACCACAGTCTTTTAAAATAGCTGTAATTAAACCTCTGCTTCAAAAGCCCGCTCCTGATCCAGGGGTTTTAGGCAACTATAGACCTATATCAAACCTTTGCTTTTTCTATAAGATCCTTGAGAAAGTAGTTGCCAATCTGTTGTGTGACTTTCTCAATACCAATGGTTTATTTGAGGATTTTCAGTCAGGATTTAGAGTGCATCATAGCACAGAGACAGCACTGTTGACAATTACAAATGACATTTTAATTGCATCAGACAATGGACTTGTCTCTGTACTTGTCTTACAACTTGTTACATCTTAGTGCTGCATTTGACAACATTGATCATCACATCAAATTACAGAGACTGGAACATTTGATTGGCATTAAAGGAACTGCAAAAGATATCAAAAAGCTGAATACAATTTAAATAGTTGACAGTCTTGTGACCAGTTTAAATATTAAATGGCATCTGTAGCTAAATGTATGCAGATCTAGTTACTTTTAAAAGTATGAGTAAGTTGGAAAAAGATTTGAAGATTGCTCCATAGACTTACAGTATAAAAATGTGTTTACAAAAATACAAGCACACATGTCTTTAAAAGAGCTGAACATTTTGATTGTTGAATTGTTTCATTGGTGCTTGTTGTCGCCCACATCAAGTTGACCACTGCTGGTTCTGCACCATCATATCTTCGCTCGCTAATACAGACCTATGTTCCGGCCAGATCCCTGCACTCTGCAAATGAACAACGTCTGGTGGTACCATGCCAAAAAGGAAAAAAAATCACTCTCGCGCATCTTCTGTGGATCCGTTCCACATTGGTGGAATTATCTGCCTGCTCCTTCAAGATCAGCAGATTCTGTAACCACCTTTAAAAAGCAACTGAAAATGCATCTCTTCCGTCAACACCTAACTGACAATCACTAACTTCTTCTTCCTTTCTATCTCTTTTCATTAAACCTTCCTATCCTTAGCTTTGTATACTGTGCTGGGCTTTGAAAGACTAGTTTGTGGTGCACTTATGCTTATTGTTACCTTACCTTTGTTGTTATAAACATAGCACTGAAACAGCCCTGGTCAAAATCACTAACGACCTCCTCCGTGCAGCTAACTCCGGACTCCTTACCATTCTCATCCTCCTCGACCTCAGCGCAGCATTTGATACCATCTCGCACCCTCAGCTCCTGGACCGCCTGGCTGGCATTGGAATCACTGGTGCTGCACTCTCCTGGTTCACATCATAAGTCAATGACCGCCAACAATTCGTGCAATTAAGGATGTTTCACTGGGAGTCCCCAGGGGTCAGTCTTGGGTCCCCTTCTTTTCACCATTTACCTCCTCCCCCTGGGCACACTCCTTCATCACCATGGGGTTAATTTTCATTGCTACGCCGATGACACACAGGTCTATATCTCCTCTAAACTGACCGCTGCCGTCCCTCCTACCTCCCTCATCATCTGCCTTGATGACATCCGGAGCTGGATGAGCAGGAACTTCCTAAAGCTTAACGGCAATAAAACTGAGGCCCTGCTCATCGGCTCCAAATCCATCATCACCAAATCCCAACACACCCCAGCTCCACCCATCATCGTTGACGGATTCCCTGTACCCTTCTCCCCCCAAGTCAAGAGCCTAGGCGTCATTCTGTACAGCACCCTTTCATTTGCACCCCATATTCAAAACATCACCAGGATTGCATTTTACCACCTCCGCAACATCTCCAGACTCCGTCCATCACTGACCCAGTCCAGCACCGAAATCCTGGTCTACTCATTTGTCACATCCCGCATCGACTACTGCTATGCTATCCTCACCGGACTCCCCACCAAACTCACCTGTACCATATCATCGGGCCACATCACTCCAGTGCTCATCCAACTTCACTGGCTTCCTTACAACACCGCATCGACTACAAAAACCTTCTCCTCACCTATAAAGCTCTCAGCAATCTAGCCCCCACTTACCTCTACGACCTCCTTCACGAATACACTCCCTCTCGCACCCTCCGCTCATCCTCTTCTGGACTGCTAACAATCCCTTCGTCACGCCTCAATACCGTGGGTGCCCGAGCCTTCAGTTGCTCAGCATCCAGGCTCTGGAACTCCCTCCCCCCACACATAAGACAATCAGACTCCATCACATCATTCAAGTCTCAACTCAAAACTCACCTGTTCAAACTGGGGTACTCTTTAAAACTGGACCCTATGGACTTCACTTGTTTTTATGTTGATGTTTTGTTTTAATGTTGTTTCTCTATCTTTTATCCTGTATTATGTTATTGTAAGGTGACCTTGGGTGACTTGAAAGGCGCCTCCAAATAAAATGTATTATTATTATTATAATTGCTGCCATTGTCTTCCACATATGTAAGTCGTTTTGGATAAAAGCGTCTGCTAAATGACTAAATCTAAATGTAAATTTTTCTGTAGCTGAATGTATGCAGAAGGAGATGCGATACACAAAACGTGCTATAAAAAAGTGTCTAGAAAAATTGCATTTCCTGCTGAAAAGAAGTCTGGAATGAAATGCCTGAAACATCTTAAAGCTCAAATGCATTGCACTGCTTAACAACCTGGAAGCTGACCCACATTATCTAATGTTGGGCTTTGTCTAGCTTAGCCACTCTGGGGGAAACAAAAGACTGTGGCCTGTTGGCAGGAAGCAAGCCTCAACTCCAGGCCTGACTGAGAGACAATGACCCACATTTCCTCAAGAAGATGCCTTTCATGTGAATCTTAATTACCCTAGGAAGGACAAGTCTCAACTCACTGACCGAGCTAACAGACTGTCAGTGTTTGTTGAAACACTTTTCAAATCCTCAGTGGTTTATTCCATAACGATCCGTGCCTGCAGAAAGGAGCAATGTGACCTGATCTCTGCTCGACAGAAGAGTCAGATGGCCACAGAGCCCCCTTCTTAAGCACCCTACAAAGTAGGTTGAGGTAGAATAATTAGCATACTAACACTAACTTGCAAGCCAGGTTGAAGCCGCTCACCTGTGCCTTGTTTTAGCAGACTAACAGCTTTCCCAAGCCACAACAAATCACATATTAAGGCCACCGAATGCCTCTCTTATTAGAGTGGTGAAAATTAGTCACCAAAGCCTCCCTGGTCCTGGAGCTGAGGCTCCCCAAGAGTCTGGCAAGATGCAGTCACTGGTCTCCTCCGTCTCTCCTTAGAGAACAGAGATAACTTTAATAGGTTTGACGCAAATGCCTGCAATCATAAAATACAAGAGCTTGTATCTTCCAACCACCCATCCAGTAAGCCTGAGCGCACTATTCTGGATGTGCTTGGACAAATTGTCCTACTCTGCCAGCGCAAACTTGAAGAGCTGGAAGAGCAAGAGGAGTGCTCTGCCCAGCTACAGCGTAGCTACCAAGTGGTGCAACAGTGAAACGCTAGCTTGCACCAAGACATCCTGTCCACTCAGACCGAGCTCTCCCATGCTCCTCCCGAGCACAGACACTCTCTGTGCGCAGCTCCAAGCAGTGCCACACAGTGCAGAAACCGAGCAGGTAGCTATGGTCACTGACCTCTTCGCTCGCGTGTTGCCTGAAGCTGCCTCTGACCCTGAAATGGGTCCCCAACTGGGCACAAGTGGTCACAAATTGCCAGTAGATTTCTGGAATGGCGAGCCCTTGCCCGAAGGCCTACAGAGGCCCAACAGGTGGGCCCAACAGGCGGGCCCAACAGGTGGACCTAGCAATGCCAGCCAACCCAGCGACCAGGAGCTCTGACCTCCTCACACTGAACAGCTATCAAGCTCCTCCATCTGCCCGCTCGTTAGACACAGTCCACCACTAGCCACACTATTTTGTGCTTTGGTAGAACAGGATTTCCACACCGAAGGGAGGAAGAACCTTCGGCTCATCACCGGTAAGTGGACCATACACATCCATACAGACAATACAGAAAGGGAAACTCTCATCACTATGGCAACCCGTATGACTATGGAGCTTCGGATAGCTCGGATGGGCCATGCCCTCCTCGAAAACAAGGCCTACACACCAGACAGCTTGAGTCCCTGGCCAGGGATATGGAGCTGTTCGACCCAAACAACAGAGTCAAACATTGATGACTATCTCAGAGAGGTAGAGCGCCGACTTTTAGATCTGCCCCACACCTTATCATATGAAAAACTGAAGCTTATCTGGAACACCAGGTATGTCCATGTCTTCATGGAAACACTCCTGCCAATATTTGCTGTATACAGACCACCATTGGCACCTTTGCCATCGTGCAGAAAAGGCATGAGCCTCCAAGGTAGTACGTCAGATGGCTCAGGGCCCCATACTTCCAGGGACGCAAAGCCCCAGGCTTTGAAGAAGAACAGTGCTGTTCTTCTTAAGTCCTTGTTCCTGCATAACCTCCATGAGGACGTGCAGTATCAGTTTTGTGAAAGAGACCTCAAAATGCAGGAGATTGGGAAATACAAGTGGTATGGGAGACGCCCTGCCATACGGCCTGAAGAAGAGAGTCATGGAGGTCCAGGCCTCAGAAGACCCGGATCTCGTGCTTGAAGGCACCAAAATGCCTTGCCCCAGGGTTAATAGGAGGCCTGGATACCAAGAACGCCACAACCCCAGCCAGGACGGGGGGAGATTGAGCCAAGGGGGTGGGAACGGTAAGGGGACGCCTTCCAATCGAAGTAAAGGATCGACCAGAACCCAGGACCAGATAATGGGCACAACAGTAAGAACCCAGACAACCCCAGGAGGAGAAAGTCAATGCAAGACACAGAGAACATGCTCCAAAAATGCATGCTGGCTCATATTGTGTCCGACCGGGGCCCCCAGTTCATCTCACAGGTTTGGAAAGTGTTTGCCAAGCCCTGGGGCCACGGTCAGCCATTCCTCCAGATTTCACCCGCAGACTAACGGACAAACAGAGAGGGCAAACCAGGATTTGGAATCTGCATTACGCTATGTCACTGCGTCCAACCCCACCGCATGGAGCATGTGCCTGGCTTGGGTCATGTATGCCCACAATTCCTTGGTCACTGCAGCCACAGGTTGGTCCCCTTTTGAGGTCTCTCTGGGATAACAACCTCCCCTGTTTCCATCCCAGGAGGCCAAAATAGCTGTCCGGTCCGTCCACCTGCATCGCCGTCGTTGCAGGAGGATATCAACAGCTATCCCGTCTTCGGTCAGCAGAGCACAACTGTCGGTTGGCTGACCGCCGCATTCCTACCCCTACACCTATCAACCCGGCCAAAAGGTTTGGGATCGACCGCATATTCAACCCTTCCACGATGAGGCTGAAATTGCCTAGAACTATGAGGGTCCATCCCTCATTTAATGTTACCCAGCTTAAGCCGGTACTGTGGTGTTTCTGCTCTTATGTGGACTAACGTGTGTGTGTGAGGGAGTGTGGCATTACAGGGGCAGCGCTTGCTGGATCAGAAACACCTGCTTCTCCAGTCACACACACCTGCTCACGATTGCCATCTAGCGTGGGTGTATTTAGAGCTCAGCCTCCCACCTGATCGCTGCCAGATCGTCCGTTTACCGTGTGGTAGCATTGACTAGTGCCTCGTTAGAGATTGATAGCTTTGGTGTTTTCTTTTGCCTACGAAACTAACTACGCTATCTGTGTCCAGGTCCATAACTGATTCCAAGCCCTGCCATGCCAGCTCAGCCAAGTACCTGCCTGCCCGCTTCGCCGCCTCGCCCTGCTTTCCCCTGCCTTGCCTCCTCCCTTCGACCTCTCCCCGCCTGCCTGCTTGGGATTTCTACCCTCCCCGCTGCCCCGCTCTTTCACAACCCGACTTCCAATAATCTTAGTTTACTTCAATACTAGGCCATATCTGAGTCCATTCCTCCTGTAAGATCATAACAGCTAGCTGGTAAAGGCGATCTGTAAGCTAATAGTGCCAAGTTAAAAGGAGGTAGGTGGCATTCAAAGACCCTGTGTGTAGCATAGCAAACTAACATAAATGTAGCAGTGGCTACCAGATTAACCTAACAGATTGAAACGCATCACAAAAATAAACCTCAATGCAATCACATCAGTAACGTCACATATGCAAAGTTAACTAAATGGTTATAAACTTAACTATTGTCTGATCCTGGTTAACCCCTGTGCAGGAGGTACTGGACCAGCTCTTCATTTCAAGGGTCCAATTCTTAGACTCCCAAAGTATTACCCTAAAGCATTGACTAAGGACTGTTTAAGCTGGTGGCGAGGAGACACGCCTAGCTTCTAACTACTTACTTCCGAGCATCTACCCTGCTTCCTCTGATATAGCAACCGACCGACTAGCCCTTTTGCGTCAGTTACCAATACCATCCATGCTTGTTAACAGCAGCTCTCCTCTAAATAATCTGTCCTTTTGTTATGGTGCTAGGATGGGTTTTAGTGGCTTGGATGTGAACCCCAAGGGACTGTTAATTTAATTAAATTAAACCTTTTAAGATGTTATGCACACAACAACCTAACTTTTTACCACCATCAATTAACTCAAATTCAATGTCACACAACTATAGTTTGATTATTTATTGCAATAAGCTTTAGTAAGGGCAGTAATAAACAATTCAATTCACATTTCAATCTTCAATTAAATCATTAAAAAAATTGTAAAATAATTTATAAAATAAATCATAAAATCAATAAACAGCTGAGTCTCAATTCAATATTTATCCGCTTCTGGATGAAGGAAAGAGCAGAGTCTGACCATAGCAACCCCACTCTTCCTGTTGAAGACCGATTCTCTAAAGAAAACATTTACATTTATCAGACACTTTTATCCAAAGCGACTTACATATGAGAACATTCTCAAACTGAAGGTGCAGCTTCGGGAGCATTTTGGGGTTCAGTATCTTGCTCAAGGATACTTCAACACATGGCTGGGGGATCGAACCGCCAACCTTCCGAATGGCAGGCAACCGTTCTGCCACCAAGCCACAGCCGCCACCTCTTGACTTCTTCAGAAGTACGAGAAATTATCACAAAGTCTCAATCACACTGTGATTTTGGACTTGAACTTCAGTCCAAATTTGAGATTCTCTGTCACCGAGGTAATGTTTAATCCTTTTCGTGCTCAATCCCTCTGACAGTGACAAAGTCCTCGAAGTCCTTTTTCGTTGATGTTACAGCTCATGTTCTCCTTCATATGCTGTGTTCTGATGAAAAGGCACAAAGAACTAACCACAAACTCTGTCACTTTGTTTTATGTCAGCCTCTATATGACACATATAAAACTCTCTTTCACCTCTCACCCATATTACACACAACAGATATTTCTCCAGAATACTCAAACTGTCAAACACTGCTTCAATCTTGACACATTTAACTGCCATTTCCCCATCACATCCTTCCTGGCGCACCCATGGGCAGCTGTTGGCAGACAAACTGCTTCAATCTTTACACATGTAATAACCTCAGTCCTGGTGACTTCATTAATTTTGTTATCAAAACATTTGTACTAACATTTCTTTATGATTAATGTTAGTTAAATTCACTTTTGGTAATAGTGCAGCCTACAATTTTAACATAATTTCATGTAATATACAATTCACATCAGAATTTTAGATGTGATTTACTCTTGATTACTCCTAGTTTAAGCAAAGCAGGGGTAAAATGATCTCAACACATTTTACACTATGCTAAGACACTATGCTGTCAAATAATTTTTGTGAAGTAAAAAGTACAATATTTCACTCTGAATTTTAGTGAAGTAGAAGTAGAAAGTGGCATGAGAAGAAAATACTCAAGTAAAGTACAAGTACCTCAAATTTTTACTTAAGTACAGTACTTACAGTAATTTTACATAGTTAACATTCCACCACTGGTTAGCAAACCATAAAATGAGCTATTGTACCTTTACTTTTGTTTTGTCAGTTGTCAGCAGGTAAGCTACCTTTGTTACTATAAAAAAACAAGTACAGGATTTTCAGGCTTAGTGGATCTGGTCTGTATTTGTGTGCAACAGCCTAACTGTCACTTAACTAAGACTGGCCATACTTTATAGACAAATCTAACAGATTTATGTGATTGGCTAATGCTTTTTGTAAAATACTTTTTGTGGTGCTACAGATATTTTCAACAATGAAACCAACACAAGCCTCCTTGAACTTCATTATGTTTATGTGCTCTATCGTCCAGGAGCTGCAGGACCTTATCTCAACAGACTTGCAGAGGCCTGTCTGGTCATATGAACCTGGGGTGACGCAAAAACCTTCTGCCATGCTGTACACAAATATTCCAATTAGCCCTGAACTGATCATCACACACAACAAACACTCTAATTACTTTCAGTGATAACTATTTTCATTTTGCAATGTTAATAAGTGCTGAGTGCAAAGATAATGTTCTGAATGGACAATAAGTCTCTGAAATGTTTGGTCTAAATAAATGTCTGTCTAAAAATTTTGAAAATTCAATGACCTCTGGCTGATGAGCATGTTGTTGTGCAGTTACATGTCTAAAAAGTCAGCAGTTACAATGCTGATACCCATGTTGACTTCAGCCCTGTGCAATCTGTTGCACAATTTCCAGTAAAAATTAACCTATTGCAGCATGCACTGACAAACAAGTTTGGACCCTGGCCATGCATGACACAGCCTGAACTCACAGCAAAATGCAGTATTAACACTTAAAGTTTCCTTATAAGCTTAAATTTCCTAATTTTTCAGGCTGAGACCATGTTTTAATTTTGATGTAGGCCTAATGCTGCAGCCCAAATCATATTGTTGTTGTTGATGAAGGTTAAGCTTAAGATGTCTAAGAACTAGCTATTTCAGGGTAAACTTAAGGGATACATCACAGTTCAAATGATCCAACAAAGCACGTTGATGCTTTTGAGCAAAAACTCTAAAACAAAACTCTAAAATATTAACTTTACAGAGACTAGGACGTGTTTTTTAATTTTATGAGACTAGTTGATTGGGGATTTTTCTAACTATATGCAGCATGCAATCATTTAAATGCTATTGCAACAACATACACGTTTCTTAGACTTAAAATTCAAGTAATTGTCTTATAATTGCATGCTGCCATTTTTAATATTAGTGGTTGTCATCAGGCCACATCTTACTTAATTTTCTGTTCGTAGCACAGTATTTGCAAAGCCCTTCCTTGCCCCCATTTTAGTCAATCAGATCAAATTTCCCTGCTCCTCCTGCCTACTTAAGCTCCAGCTGATAAAAAGGGCCAAACCATAAGTAAAAACAAGTAAGTGTGGACAGATGAAGCTAAAGCAGATTTACAGGACTGTTTTGAGTGCGCAGACTGGCTTGTGTTCAGAGATGCTGCCAACCAGGAAAACTGCATCAATCTTGAGGAATACAGCATCAGTACCATAATACATCAGCAAATGTGTTGATTATGTGGTGATCACAAAGACAATAAAATAATTCCCCAATCAGAAAGCCTGGATGAATGGAGAGGTGAAGGGTCTATTCAGAGCCAAAAAAGCTGCCTTTTGGTCAGGAGACAAGGAAGCACCCAACTCTGCCAGACTGAGACTGAAAGCTGGCATCAAGGAGGCAAAGCTGAGACATCTGGATAGAGACCTCAACACCAACAACACCAAACATATGTGGCAGGTGATCAAAAACATCACAGGCTACAAAAGCAGGAGCACCCCCATTATGTGTGAGGCCACGTTACCAGATGAGCTAAACATTTTAATGTTCATTTTGATCTTCCCAACAAAGAGTCAGCTGCAAAGCCTATGTCTCCTCGAGAAGACCAGCCATTGTCAATATGAGTAAAGCTGCTGGGCTTGATAACATCCCTGGCAAATCAGCTAATTAATGTTTTTACTGGTATTTTTAACATATTACTGTCACAAACAAGTGTTCCCACCTGCTTCAAGATAGCCACCATCGTCCCTGTACTTAAAATGTCTGCAGTGTCTAATCTAAATGACTACTGCCCTGTGGCTCTCACCCTCATTCTGATGAAGTACTTTAAGTAACTGGTTGTCCAGCACATAAAGAACAACATCCCAGCCAGCCTGGACCCTCATGAATTTGCTTTCAGAACCAAGAGATCCACAGAGGATGCCATCTCCACTGCCCTCCACTCAGTCGTTACACACCTTGAGAACAGCAACACCTACCTCAGAATGTTGTTGATTTTGGCTCAGCATTCAACACAATCTCCCCCATGACACTGTGGTACTCAAGCTCTATGGGCTTAATTGAATATTGGAATTTCTCACAAACAGACCCAAGACAGTTCAGATTGGCAGTCACATCTCCTCCACGCTGAACACCAGAGCCCCCCAGTGCTGTGTGCTCAGCTCCCCCCTGTTCACACTGTACACCAATGACTGGAGCCCCTGACATGGAGAGACCGCTGGTGTGATGTTTGCAGATGACACCAACATCATCAGCCAGATTACAAACAACGATGAGACTTCATATCGGGTATCGAGTGGTGCACAGAGAACAACTTACATTTACATTCCGATCGGTGGACGACCGCTCTGCCATCAAGCCACAGTCGCCAACAACCTACTGCTCAACGTCAGTGAAACCAAGGAGCTGTTCATTGATTTAAGGAAAAAGGAGGCAAAGACACACACCCCTGTCTATATCAGTGAAGCTGAGGTGGAGCAGGTGAATAGTTTTAGGTTCCTGGGGATCAGCATAACAGAGAAACCGATACGGTCTTCTTATATCTCCACCCTGATCAAGAATGCTCAGAAACACCTGTATTTCTTGAGGAAACTTAATAAGAAGGTAAAATTCCTGTGCCAAGTTCTTATGAACTTTTACAGAGGAACAATAGAAACCATCCTGACTGGAAACATCACAAACTGGCATGGGATGTGCACGGCCCAAGACCGGAGGGCTCTGCAGCAGGTGATTTAAACCTCTCAGATCACTGGTACCAACATACCGAGCATTGGTGATATCAACGAGGTGCATAGCAGAGCCCAAAGAATACTAAAGGACAGGACCCACCCCAGTCACAGCCTGTTCAACCAAGACAAAGAGAAGTATTTGCTTCAGAACAGCTTCTTACCTCAGGCTGTGTGACTCCTTAATTCATCCTCAGCACTCACCATGTAAAATAGTTTTCATTTCTGACTTATCTTCTTATTATCTATTTACTGATCCACTGTATATATTTTTTTGAGTAGCATAACTGGAACCACAAAACAAAATCTCTTTATACAAGCCTGTTTTGTAAAATGATCAATAAATCTATCTTGTATCTTGTATCTATATGACCTAGTTATCTCATTTTGATTATACAAGGCCTGCAGGCACTTATTCCCTCTCAACTCTTCGTCTGCCTCCCAGCTTGTGCCCAGAGCTTCTTAAAGTATTTCCAGGTATCTTTGATGAGGTTTAACCTTTTTGACTTTAAGAGTTATAAAATTCTGATTGTATAAACTTTTTCCACACTGTAAAAAAATTCATAGACTAAATTATGCCTATATCAAGTGACTCATTCAAACCTAAAACAACATGTTCTTAATGGTTGCACCATTCCATCAAATGGAAACATTTCTTTTTCCAAACTTTGGGATCTGTAATGGTAATGGGAAATGGACTGTACTTGTATGGCGCCTTTCTGGTCTTCTGACCACTCAAACTTGCTCAGCAGAACAAAGAAACTAATCATTCACACAGACTCAATTTGGGGTTCAGTATCTTGCCCAAAA
Organism: Coreoperca whiteheadi; assembly: GCA_011952105.1. Taxonomy (NCBI): domain Eukaryota; kingdom Metazoa; phylum Chordata; class Actinopteri; order Centrarchiformes; family Sinipercidae; genus Coreoperca; species Coreoperca whiteheadi. The sequence goes on along the minus strand of WNGW01000012.1, from coordinate 2,319,040 downwards.
ACACTACAGCATGTGGGCTGGGGGAAGCCAGGATCAAACCGCTGATCTTCCGATTAGTGGACAACCTGCTCTATCTCTAAGCAACAGCTGCCCCCATGTATAAGAATCTAAAATAAAATTATGTTGGCGTGAATGTTGCTTGGCCACATTACATGTTCATTTTTAGTCCTCAGCCAAATGAAGAATTTAACTGATTTAAATATGTAATGTAATGTATTCAGTAGAAATTATCCCAGTTAAAATGTATAAAGAATTATTATTTTACACAATCAACAAATTAAATCTTTCCATATGAGTTCCTGCCTGTAAAGCTGCCTAAATGTATCTGTGGCCTATAAGGCCTTTATAAACATGCGCAGAACCTGAGGCTTTGATTAGAACAAAAGAAAAATCATTATTTTAATGTTCCATACTCAAGCTACATATTTTACTCAAGAGGACAATACAAGAAAGTGTTATTTAAAACATTGAAAAAACATACCATGAACAACTGTGTGATCATGTCTTTCAGTGTCTAAAAAACATGTCATTTAGTTTCTGTTTATTTTTTAGATGCCTCTGGTTTAAAATATTTTGCATCATCTGCATGCCCTGTATGCCAAAAAAAAGCAGTTCACTTTAAGAATAAAAAAAACTAAATGTACAACACAGATCCGTAGTTTGGGCAGCATGTCAACCTGATCAGTCAGCCGTCTCGGCTAAATATGGGCATAGTGCTTCCTGTGGCCCCACATACTTCTCCCGGCACCTCTACTTCATGCACAAGCGCGAGTGCATGCAGCATTACACATATAAGCAGAGGCGCATTCCTTACATAGCATCTAAAGCACGTAATGGCAGACAGGTTTCTATTCAAAACTCGGGGCCAAAGTAAAAAGGTAAATGACACGAATAGTTGTAATGATAGAGAGAGAGCTCACAGTACACCAACCAATGTGTGTTCTCATATTAAAGTAGTAGTAATGATGTTCATTATTAATCGATAATTTAAAGACTTTGCTTCTCCTTGTTCGATACTTGATACTGATATGTTTCAGCCTATGTGAGTTAGGGTTAAGATATTTCACAACAGGGGCGGATCTACCAGGGTGGCATGGGGTAGCAGTTGCCACCCCTAAAAAATGCATTGCCACCACGCACCAGTTTTGGACCATCTAATTTAAATATATCAACCCGTTCTCATTCCCAGGTCGTCTAATACTGACATTTTGTCAGGCCCCTTGGTGTCTCATACAGATGCACAAGGTACCTTTTAGCATCTGTATGAGATGCACCGGGCCTCACCACGTGTGAAGAACAAAGAACAGAGGCCTTTGTGAAACCAGAAAGCCTGAACTCACAGAAACGGTGCCAAATCTCCACCAGCCGTTAATTCACAGTTTGATGCGAGATCTCAGTTGAATCCAAACCCTGGATTTCTACAGGATGAGCCACCAAAGGGGGCACAGGAAATCCTGGCACTCTGGCCATGATGTCATCACCTCCATAAAAACAGAGTGCACAAGTTGCTTGCTGTCTTTTCCACTGTAACTCTGGTTACTACAGGAGGTGCTTAACGTTGAACTTTTATTTTCCTAGGAAGGTCTTAAATCGCACGACAAGCAACAGACGATTTTTATACTCCACATAACAATCTTTGCCTGCAGAGGGAAGATACAGTTTTACTGTTTTCTTCACAGAGAGGATAACCATTGAGCCCCGCTCTCTCCCCACTAAAAGTCAACTACTGCTTCCCTCCGCTGCCACCTGAAGGAACAGTTTTGCCATTGAACCCGCTGACAGCGCAGACCGGCCACATCAGTATCTGAGCCTCAGAGGACTCCGTCGTATAATCCAAACAGGTTGATGCATTAAATTGCTATCAAGCGCAATCTCAAGTAAGAGGCTTGTTTCTGGGCAGAGATAGACTTTTAACAACTGTGTTATTTTATCAAAGCTTCATTGTTTTGAATTGTGCTGTACATTATTGTGGAAAGTAACGGACCGCTATGTCCTGTTTTTGCTGCGTGTTTTTATGCTTAGCCTGTTCCATTGTGTATCGGTACCATGCTGCTGGACCATTAACTGTTCGTTTTTTATCAAACCAAAGTCCAGTAACAAGGCAGTTGAATGAAAGTTCACTGTTGGGTTCCTCTGTGATACATGGACAGATATTTTGCTTTGCACAGCAGTCGAGAGCCTATTGCCTTACTCCGTGTGCTTTCTTTCTCTTTCCACACACACCATACATGCTTGTTGATTATATGTTTGCTGATTAAAAATGCATATTAATCATTTTAATTTATTAATGTATTAAATAATATGTATTAATAATTTATTAATATCATAAACACCCTCTGAAATTTTGCTAATAACCAAACCTACCCAACCTCAATCCCAACAGGGCTTTCAATTCACTCTGGAAGTATTCTCTTCACTTTTAATTCTCAGTTTAAGGTTTTCTTGTAATGACATCCTCAGCATTTCTGAAAAATAAAACACAAACGTGTCTTTGGCAATTCAACAATAAGATAGGTTGGTATTGTGGCTAGCAGTTTACATTATTTCTCCTTCGATTCTGATAAATAAAATTTGTTGTTGTCAGTTTTGGATAGCAGAAGGCTAGGCTAAATTACCCATGATGCTTAGCGACTGCCACAAGACGAATCCAGCTCACTGATAAACCTGAAGCCTGGTGGAAAATTACTAAATGAAGTACTTAATGTACAATTAATTTACAGTCATAATCAGCCAGACATAGTATGCCACATAGGTTTTTACATAGGTGTCTTTGGAATGAAATGCTTCCTGATCCAGGGGAAAACGTTTTTTTCACTTGGCTGTTTTAAGTGTCAGTCGGTGATGTCATGTGGAAGCTGTAAGGGGTGTTCGACTGCTGTTTTGGCTAAAATATCTGAAATAAAGATCTTTACTTCTTCATCTAGATGAAGTGTAATTACCAGTTTGGTTGTAGTAGGTATTTGATATATTAAGTAAATGTTTCTTTTTATGACCCTATTTACAACACTACTTTGAAAACCAGAAGAACTAAAACTGTAGTGCTGATTAGTATCAAGCTGCATGGCAGGCATCTACGGAATTGTAGTTTTTATGAAAATATTATTGTTTTTCAAAGGAGTGGAAATTGAAAATACTAAATTGAGAGTACACTGGAAGTTCAAGGGGATGGTAAACACATTTGTGTAATCTACTTGCTAATGGGTGAATATATATATATATATATGTATACTATCCTTCATATTTATCTATTATGTATATTTAATAATAATTAAATAAACAAAGTAAAATTTTAATTAAATTGACATTTTAAATCACGCTCTATACATATATACAGTACATATCATTTCAATGATACTTATGGTGTAAAATGATTTTCTTTGCAATTATATTTTTTTATTTATCCATCACATAAACTGTATAAATGACAGTTGTATATAGGTTTTAGCTCTTATTTTTTGTTCTCTATTTCTATTTTATTTTCCTTTCATGTGTATTGTTTATCTATCAACCTTTTTCCTGAATGTGGTGAATCTTGAGCTGCTGTAACAAGTGAATTTCCCCAGTGTAGAATCAATAAAATGTATCTTAGCTTATTTGAAGGCACCCCCAGTTGTTGACTATGCTCACATGATAGCAGAGGTCAAGAGCTCTCTGTAACAGCTGGTCACATGCCTAAAGCTTATTGTTGTTGGATTATAAACCCTCAAACATGCACCCAGATCAAGGTTTAAAGGTCAGTATCTCAAAGCAGAAAGCCATGAGGAATCTTCCCACTGATATCTTATCTTATATATATATCAGTAGGTTGCAACCTTTCTAATGATATATCTAATTTTGCTCTGTCCCAAAAGTTTTAATTTTCTAATTTCATGGACACAAACAATCGCATGCATAGTTTCAGAAAACACTTGGAAGGGTCAATATATAAAATTAAGCTTTTTTTTTCTTTGTTTTACTTCTTTAGGGGGAATTTGGGACCAAAATGATTCACCTTTATAGATTATTGTAAAATATTGCTGACAATCTCTAGGGCATTACTACAGGCTAGGAGGAAGGCCCGAAGTACTTGGGTTACGGCTGGAAAGACCAACTTGTTCTCATTCGCAGGTCATCAAATACTGAGGCATGCGGGCCTACGATTTACACAACATTTTTTAGTATCTTTTTTGATTCTTGATTTTGGGATTTTATGTCAGCACTGTAAAAATGACTGCTACGGACAAAGGAATTAAGTCTATGAAATATATGAAGGTGATGAGCAGAAATTAAATGTGACATGTACATAAATAATTAAATTATGTAATTGTGGAGGTTGAATGCAATGCACAATATAAAGTCCAGTTTGATGACAAATATGCACGTGACAAGTGCAGGGATTAAATGAGGGACGTGAAAGGTAAAGTTTAGTTTGGTAACCCCTTCTTAAGATATGTGATTTCATGATAAAACATCCTAAGCTACATATTCTTGGAAATATAAAATTAAATGAGCAACTTCAAATTATACAATCACAAAAGAAATAGTGGCATTTGTATTCAGGTTACAGCTGACCGGCAGAAATTTGAAAAGGAATGAAGACCACTGACGGCAGACAGCCCAAAACTGGAGTCGAACTGGCCAAACACAAGTCATCCCACAACATTATGTGTGCATAGCAATGTCCAAAGCAACCACCATATCAATGATCTGATATCTGAAATCCTCGTAATAACTAACAAAACTAAGGATCATATATTCAATTCAATTAATTTTTATTTATGATTAGTTTCATCTGCCTTGAACGATAGATATAATTGGGTATCATCCGCGTAACAATGAAAGTTTATGGAGTGTTTCCTAATAATATTGCCTAAAGGAAGCATAAAGTGAATAGAACTGGTCCAAGCAATGAACCTTGCGTGACTATCGTTGGCACGGACAGAGGATTCATCATTAACATGTACAAACTGAGATTGATCTGATAGATAGGATTTAAACCAGCTTATACAGTGTGGTTCCTTTAATGCCAATTAAATGTTCCAGTCTCTGTAATAGGATGTGATGGTCAATGCTGTCAAATGCAGCACTAAATTTTAACAAGACAAGTACAAAAAAAGTCCATTGTCTGATGTAATTAAAAGGTCATTTGTAAATTTTAACAGTGCTGTCTCTGTGCTATGATGCACTCTAAATCCTGACTGAATATCCTTAAATAAACTATTGTTATGTAGAAATTCACACAACTGATCAGAAGGTCGGCGGTTCAAGCCCGGCTTCCCCCAGCCCACGTGTCAAACTATACTTGAGCAAGATACTGGACCCCAAATTGCTCCCGAGGGCTGTGCCTTTGGTGTGTGAGTGTGCGTGAATGGTTAGATTACATTGTATTGATGGGCAGTTAGCCCCTGCCATCAGTATACGAATGAGGTGAATTTGATATGTAGAGTGAAAGCACTTCGAGCAGTTGGAAGACTAGAAAGGCGCTATACAAGTAGAGTCCATTTACTATAACTGTACGCTTTAAGATGACTCTGTTTGTGGACTTGTGATGAGTCTGGATTTCATCCATATTAGGTCCTACTCACTCTTGATAGAGGCTGCGCAATATGGCTTATAAATAACATCTCGATATTTTTAGGATATATATGTCGATATACACATTTTCTCAGTACTTGTAATGGACCTAAATACTTCTTCTTGGATATCTTGGATCGTTGGCAACACTAAATGTGTGGCTTCACAGTATAAGTGAGACAATTGGTGGATATCGTGTTTATAAGTAGGTCCCTACCAAGGAGCCAATTTAAACCCTTAAAGATAGCTTGCATGACTAATCACTTTGAATCTTACTTCAGAAATCTGTTGGGAACATTGAGGGTCATGCAGGAGGTTGAAACTGTATATTGTAATTGTAAATATAGCCTGTATGTATATTAGGGCTGTCAAATTTAATACATTATTTCAGATCACTAATTTTAAAATGGATTTAAATGTAAATTACTGCATATAATTTAATGATCTGTTCCGGGTATATTTTAAGCTGAGGAATGGGCTTATGTTCAATGAAAAAAGACATGTAATTGGAAAAATGCATTAAGATTCAGAAATAAAACAATTCATTTATTTCTAATGCCACCACATATTTCTATTCAATGCTTTACTCATGTGCCATAATAATGTAATGTTTTTAAATTTAAATATATTTTCATTTGGGGGCTTTTTCAAGAAAATATTAATATATGTGACTGTTTGTGATTAAATCAGCATATATATTTCTGCCACCCCTTAAAGTCTCCATGCTGCCACCCCTCTAAATCCACCCCTGCTTGACAATAAAATGTACTGCACTGGATTGATCTGGGGGAGGGGGCAGAAAGGTGGGATGGAGGCCTTGCTCTCCTCAACTCAAATTCAGCAGGCTTTGTTGACATTAATTAGAAAAAAGCCAGTGTTTCATATGCATCTCATTGGGCTCCAATAGAATTTGTCTAGTGCATGTTTTACATTTTAGCAAATTAGAAAAATAGATAGCCTAAACCACAGGATATGGGCTTAAGATGGAAGAAACAACATTATTGGAACTAGGTAAACACATAGTTTTATTATTTATCTATTCTTAGAAATCATCTTGGACACATTCTTTCTAACCAACATGCATCATACCATCGGTTCCCGCACCTGAGGAGAGAGGAAGACAGTGGGGTGAATATGGGTGGGTCTTTGCTGCCGGACAATGCAACAATGTAATTATTTCAGCTTCATTGATCAGGAATGCCAGATTTCACAGGCCGCTGTCCTCCTCCATGCTTCAACTGCAGCACTTCCAGTGAGCCCTGTCTCCTTTAAACTTATCCCCCTGTCTCTTACCTGCAGTACACCACCCCAACACTGCTACTGCGACCTAAGGATCACCTTTTTTCTTAGTGGAATTTTCTGTTGCTACAGCAACCATTTGCATCAGGAGTGGCTTTTCAGTAAACATTATTACAAACTGTATAAAATACAATAATTATTCTCTCCTGCATTTTTGAAAGTATTTTTGTCCATGAAGTAGGCTAACTGTGAAAAAATGTGTCCTGTGTAAGATGTAAGCTACACATAAGCCCTTTATTTTGCCTACAAAAAAGCAACAGTATTGTATCCAGCCTGTTTAAAAACAGGGTGGGCTTCAGTGTGGACAGCATAGGCTAGTCCATCATCAGTTGCCATTTTCTGTTTTACTGAAAGGACTCCTGCAGGTGATAACGTAAGTGCTGTGCGTGGATTTTTTTTCTTGTTCCTTTGAAGCACAATAACACGATGTGGCACCAGTCAAAGGGGGTAATGAGAAATTTGTGAATGGAAGGGAGAATTTGTGTTCATTGTTAAAATTAAACTATACAATGACGTCCTCTTGGTATGTGACCAATCCCGAAGGTGATGAGATAAATTTTCCACCAATGAGGGAAGGGACAAGAGCAGAAACGGACCAATGGCAGGCTGGCATGCAAATAAGGAATTTGTCTCGGCAAGAGCTGAATGTCAACTAGTCAAAGATGGAGTCCAGAGCTGGGAGGCCGTGAGGTTGCCAATGGAAGAAATACCATTTTTCTAACCGAGGAGCCGTTACGCCTCGGGAACCATTACACTGGTTGAAACGGACGTAGGCCTATGTGTGGGAGATAGATGGTAACGGACAGGACGTTTTCCCTCGCTAAAGTGGGCAACTTGGCTCCGCTATTCCTTTTTCTGTGTGTTGAGCTGTACGGACCGGCCCTGCCTTGGCCAAGTAGCCTACCGTTCACCAGAAACTCTGCCTGCGGGAGGAGTGCGCTGCTGTTGCGGGGCGGGGATGGCGTGGAGCTCGCAGACAGACGTGGATGTCGGTGGGTCTGATTGGCCGCGGCGAGGTTCCACCAGCTCTCGTAGCCTAAAACTGTATAACACCTAGTGTGTGTGTGTGTGTGTGTGTGTGTGTGTGTGTGTGTGTGTGTGTGTGTGTGTGTGTGAGAGAGAGAAGAGAGAGAGAGACAGACAGAGGTGGAGGCAAGGCTGGCGCGCGTACACTTGAGGGCACGCGTGATAAAGGGAGTGATTGACAGGTGTGTTCCTATGGAAGTGATTATTCCTGTCCGCAAGCAGAGATAGCCTATCAAAACTAAGTAGGCTACTATCATGAGCTAATCCGCAGGGTTTAAAGTGGGGTCCGGAGGCACCCACAGGTCCGCCAGGGCTACCAGTGGGTCCCAGCAAAACGAGAAATGAGTCAGTAATTACGCTACAACAGGTACTAAGCCAATTAATTCATGTTATAGACCTACAGTCTCAGGATTCTTTTTCAATAGGTTAGTAGTCTGGATCCTCTCCATAGGCTACAGAAGACAATTTTATAATCAACAATAATTTCCCTAAAATCTTTCCAAAAGCAGTACCATGGATTATTGTAGTTGTGTTTTTATTTTGAATAAAATATTTAAGAAACATGTAGGCCTAGAGCTAAATCACTGAGTTATAGAAGCCATATATCAGGCCTAACTATTGTGTGCGAAATATGTGCTTTTATCAGGAAAAAGCCTCCCCTCAAAATGTACAATTTTACATGGCTTCACAAAGAATAAGGTAGCTTTATGACACTTTCTGCACAAACCCACATGTCCTTATCTTTGAGGGAGTTGGGGTGGAAGCTGTTCTATTTACCATTGGAATGTGTGTTTGGTATGGCTGCAGCTTTTTCAAAATTCCCTAGTATTTTACACTGTGCTTTCACAGGAACATATGGAGAAAATAACGTCAGAGAAAACAGTTTTGACGTTCAAAAAAATGTGTAAGCTCGTTATTCTGTATGACAGCACATTTGTCACACATTGAGCTATTTCTTAAGTGCTACTTAAGCCTTTTTAAAATTTAAACTAGCATAGTAAAATGAAAAAGTTGTTTTAACTAGCTGGTGGTCTTGTGGCATTTGTTTGGTTTAAATGTAATGGGGTTTGAGACGCCATGGTGGTTTGTTTTTTGATTCGCGTGCATGTGTGATTTATCAGAGTTTTGGCAAGGAAAATGAGCACTTTGGCTGACTGTAAACTTCTCTGAACACTGGAAATAACAAAGCCCCTCATAGGCCCCCACCCCTCGGTTTCCTAAATGAGGAGGGTTTCAAATTGCCAGTTTGGCTGAAGGGACAGGAATAGTAGGCTACGTATTAAATGAAGGTTTCTGGTATTGTATCGCGGAATGTGCTCTTTGCCCTATATATGTTTTCTCCACCCTCTTTTCCCCCAGGCGAAGTCCTGTTCACTGCCTGTTTTCAGTGAGGCAGTAGACTATTGGAGTAGCTTTGGTTTTGATTTTAGTAAATATATTTCCCCCCAAGGTCAGCCTAATGCTGACCGGAACAAATTACAGGAAAGGCAACAAACCTCCAAAGGGGAGTTACCTTACCACCATATGAAACCACTATCAACAAACATTATAGTTTTATTTAAGTTTATGGTTGCATAGCTTAACAATTCCTTTCCAATTTGCTTAGATTAAAGGCTTTTCTATTAATGCATTTTACGCCATATAGGCTACATTGTGTTGTAAACCTAATAAGCCTATTTGGTTGTTTCACGGCTGCTGGTTTGCATATGGCTTCCAACATGTTAATGGTTGTTTGGTGATAGGCTCACATATATAGGCCCCATAGCCTACTGTCTACATAGTTAGTAACGTTGGAGCTGATGGCTTGCATGCTGGTTTTTGAATAGAAAAGAAACGGATTTGAGGAGCGACTTTGTTGTCCAAAGCCCTTTTTCTGTTGTACTACTGTGAAATCAGATGAGCAGTGCAATATTAAAAGGGCATTGGCTGACAAGACCCCCCCCCCCCACACACACACACCCCCCACCCCCTTGCCTCCCACTGCCTGTATTTGCAAATCTTATTTAAACATGACATTCAAATATAGAATTGGCTCTCTGTTAACCTTAACTGGCTAGCCACGGTATGTTAAGCTAAAGCTGTGTCATAGCTTTAATATATTTTGACAATATCAGTTTGTCGTTGTGGTACAGTCTAGTGTGGCGTATGTGTGTGGTATGGCTGCCATGGAAGCACTGTTCACATTCAGTGTGTCTGTGTGTCCCAGCATGCAGAGGTCAGCTGCTTTGACGATGTTGCACTACTGTACCATCCGCTAAAGCAGTGCAATAGTATTGTCATAGCATTCGGCCTTCGCCCTATACTACAGTAGCAGTACAGCGGTAGGACGGATGCTGCTAAATGGAGATAAATGGATGAGAAAATAGAAACCATTGAGGAGCCTCTCTAGGTTCTTATTGGAAGGCAGATTTACACAGACACACACTTCCAACACCAATCATCTGACACAGGCCCTAGGTTTAGAGTAGATTGGAGCCCTTTTTACCAAAGCTGGCCAAGTGTAAGTTCACGGTAATAGGCCTACATGGGGTAGATTCCCTAATCCAATTGTCAGTTAACATCAAAACCTACATTATGAATAGAGGGACAAGTGTAACCAACAACTGTTGACACATTATATTTTATATTTTATTTAGTCAGTCTAATCAATAGGCTAATTGGCACACTAACCATTTTTGAGGGAGAACTGACTTCCAAATTGTAGTTTGTTTAAAGTCTTTGGCTGATTTTTGCTTTATGTTATAGTGAGGAAATTGTATTCAAGTTGGTATTAGACAGTGACACCAATTTGGGGCTTATATTGGGAGGCTGTTCTCATATAATAAGTTATTGAACTTCTTCATTTCAAAGATCCACACAGACACAATTTAACGTGACCTTAATTTTAAAGACAATCCAAAGGAAGCACATGTTAGTTTTTAGGTGTTATTCTGATTTCTCATATATCTCAATAATTGTGTGTAAAGCTCAGTTTAAACCTCTGGCTGAGACAATGAATTTAAATTAGCAATTTTACTGAGTGAGATCAAAAAGTATCCTTTATTTTGGAAACTCCCTCAAGGACCGCTGGAGGTCCCCAGTCCACAGTATGGGAACCAGTGGCTAAACCCGGAGGTCCTTATGACAGGAAGAGTCTGTGGCTTTTCTATTCAACCATGCTGCATTATTAGGCTGTATTTTACCCTGGGAGATATAGGCCTCCTGGACCACGCCTCCAAAAAAAAGAACATTTTGTTCACAGAACTTCAGAGGCTGGCTTGGTTTGCATTGCAGACCATGTGTCAGATTAAGTAACATGCTTTGAGATGAACTTTCCAAACGTGTCACACATTTTGTTAGACAATGTAATGTGTTGCTATATGCTGGCCCACAGTGTGAAATCATTTATAGTAAATGCTGGATCACATTTACCTTAAATTCTCCTGCTGGACAAGGCTTTTTAAGTTGTCTCTTTCATCCTGATTCGAATCAGGGATTAAGTGGAACCACAACTTGACCGTAAAACCTTTTGCGGAAGTGATTTATTTTTATTTTAAATAAATCTTAATGACATACTGTAAATTTATAGTGTAAAATCAGTGTGTGGAAGCTTTAAGTTTTAAGATTTAATTTACATAGAAATAGTTTGTATTTTAGGGACAGGAAAGGATAAAAGGCCAACAATTTATTGATTTTTACGACTCTAAATTTTTAGCAGAACATACAAAACATAAATAAGCCTTGTTTTAAAAAAACAACAACATTTTTTATGTGTTTTAATGTGTGAAAACTAAAAAAAACATATCTATTGAACATATCTACTTTGGAATACTATTTGGTTGTGTCTGTGTAAAACCCTCTGGAAGGAACGTGCGTGAGCCTATAGGGTAACACTGCAGTCATTTTGTTATAGCCGTGCAGTATGGGTATGTGGAGCACATGGCTCTTTCTTCTGCCTTTGAGTCGGCTTTTGAAAGCATAATTTCAGTGTGCAGGCTTGAGAAAGTCACGGTGTGGGTGGGAAAAATGGGGTAAGTTTCCTATGTGGGGCAGGTCGTAGGGGGGATGGGGCTCCATGTGAGGAATGTGGAGGGCAGCGCGGCTTGGGGGGGGGGGGGGCGTCCTCGGTTACTGCCTTTGCTCTGTGTGTGTTAGTGTGCACGCCTTGGAGCATTGGGGCTTGTGGCGTCATATTTAGCCACTGTTTTGCAAGCGACTGTGGAATTTGCTGTTGTGTGTCTTTAGGGGGAAAGTGTTGTAGTGAGATGGAGTGGAGGGTAAAACCACCAGAAAGTGAGAGGATCTTTTTTGCAGTAATGTCTTTAGCTGTTGATTTAGGCTCATATGCATCTAATCAGAAAATATGAAGATGAGGAAATTCTTTTGTCAAAAAATAGTTAAATTTAGATTTTATTGTACTACTGGTTTGTCTCATGATGATCACTCACAGTTTTATATTTAAAACATTAGATTCAACCACCTTCCTATATTCATAACAAGTTTAATAATGAAGATTAATCTACAAACCCATAACAAACAGTATTATCTTGTATATGAGACTATGGAATTTAAGTCCAAACAATACAATACAATTTGAATCCATTATTTTTTACATGTAGAAGGTCATAGTTTTCCCTCCTTTGCATTTGTAGTGTGGCCATACTGTGGATTCCATGCTGGAATAGCATGCCCTGTTATTTCAAGCACTGCTCCACAAGCAAACAATTAAATCAGGTGATTGTGGCATGTGAGATTGTGAGAATGACTAAAAAAAGTATGGCCCGGATGGGAGAGTTTGGATCAGCAACATGTAGAAGCTTGTCTTTCTCATAGTGCTGGCAGGCAAATACCTGAGCAGACTGGGTCTATATGAAGTGTAGCTAATAGGGAAGGTCCATAGAGAGGGACTAATACTGCAATTACAGCTGCCATTAACATGTCTCCTGAGCGATCAGCTATAGCGACCCCATCATACTGAGTAGTATGTAGATCCAAGTGTAAATGCGCCTGAACCATATTTAAACAGTAATCCTATCTACCTACCTACGCTCGAACTAGCTCCAGAAGCTGTGTGAGACACATCACGTTCAGTTGTCTGTCAAGTGTAAATACATCTGCATTGACCAGTATGCCAACTCTCAGAAAATCCTCCATAGACCATGTCACATTTGCTGTTTTTCTGATGGTCACTATAACTAGCTGTACACAACATCCTCTGTTTATGTTGCAATCTCTTACATACATAGTGCTGTACACCTTATCTTCCTCCAGCTTTTATTAGTTGCCAATATACATCACAAGTAATGAAGCACTTACCATGACGAACAAATAAAGCAGAAAGAGTTTGATAGGGTGAGTTTGCATTTTCAGAGAAAAAAAGACAATCGTGTTATTGCTGAGGAATACATAGTGTAAATGCAGTGTGATTACATGTATGAGAGCTGGAACAATTAGTTGATCACTCGATTAGGTGACTGACTGGAAATGAATCAGCGAGTATTTTCACAATCAATTAATTGTTTAAGTATTTTTCTATGCAAAAATAGCGTACGCAAATTTTTTTCTGGGAAGTAAATAACATATCTTTGGTTTTGGACTGTTTATCAGACCAAATGAGACATCTGAAGACGTCACCATGGGCACTGGGAACTTGTAGTGGACATTTTTTGAGTTTCTATTGTGCAAAAATGTATCTATTAATGGAGAAAATAAGTGGAGGATTAATCAATAATGCAAACAATAGTTAGTTGCTGCCCTAATCTGTACACTCTCTGGATACAAGTGGCATGATAATGCTACATGTAAACGGTAAAACGTCCTCCATGAACCCAAGGCTTCTAGAGACCTTACATGAGCTAATAGATGAAACTGTATTTATTGTTGAATGAATGTGTATGACAAATTAGATGTAGATTGAATTATCAACAAATAATATATATATATTTTTCTACTCTTACTCACAGCATAAGCTGTAAATAATTATTTTTCACCTCTAAAGTGGCACGTTTGTGTGGTTACAGAGCAGATCAAAGACATGCCGAGGCCCCTGACCATTTCTGAAAGAGCAAAAAAGGGGGGGGAGGGGATAAGAGTGGAATTTATCACGTCTGTTGTCTCCAAAGTCTTTGGTTTTAATGAGGGTCAGAGTGCAGTATTTCTGCCACTGAAGATAATAGTGGCTCCTCAGAAGGTCTTTCTGTTTAATATGACCTAACTCTTTTACATGTATGCTGATCTGCCATATTGATCATTAAAAAAATCCATAAAGTTTTCTCAGTGATATGTTATTCTGCAAAAACACTTGATTTAATATTTTTAAGTTCACTGTAATGTGTGAATTTTTTAATATCCCCAATAACAATTTACATGTATAATTAACAAGTCTTTAATATAACATATATTTTTTTATATAACATTTTTAGAAATAAAACATGAAAATATAAATAGGGATGAAATATTGGGAAAATGGCTGAAATGGAAAGAAAACTAAAACTAAACTGGAGCAGGAAATAAATTCTGCTGCTGTGTAGATGAGGTAAATCAGAGAAATTATATAATAAGGATAATTGAATGACAAGTACAGGCAATGAAAATGTATGAAAAGTGATTGGAAGGGTCTAAGGACAGAGGGTGTCGTATGTTGTACAGATTGTGAAGCCCTTTGAGGCAAATGTGATTTGTGATATTGGGCTATATAAATTAAATTTAATTGAATTGAACTGAAACTAAATCAATTCTAGTTGTTAGTGTTGATAAAGAAAAAGTAGCATAAATGTTCAAATGCAAATTCTAGGCTAAAACTACTCTATTCTGAATGGTACGTAACATATTATTCATCATGGCTAATGATATGTTGTACAGTCGCTCCAATACATGTCTCAGAAGAAGACAAGAGACCTCTGGAGCTCACTTTACCCTTGAGAGCATTTTTAACTCGTAAAAACGTGATAGATAACTTTAATCACGTTTGCGAGTAGTCTGAGTCCGAGTGAAGGATTTTTACTTTCTTCTTTCAAAATTCAAAGTCAAAAGTAGGGGACCAAACTATCAGCTACACTCAAATATTGTGTCAAAATAAAATATAGCCTGTTTATCTACTGTCAAATTTAGATGTGGCCAGTCTAAAATGCCCATCACAATTTCCTAAAGTCCAAGGTGACACTTTCGAATCACTTGTTCAGTCCAACCAAAATCTGAAAATATTCAAATTGATATCACGAATTTCAATTTTTTTTCATTTTATTGACAGTGAAAAAAAATCAGGAAGTTAAATGGCAAATTTTACACATCTCTTTTTTTAGCTAATATAATAAATTAGTATAAAAACACAAGACGAGCTGTTCCTAATGATTTTTTATAAATGTCTGCAGTTAATGCTCTATTACCTTTGGTTACATAGTGTTGGTGTGTCTATCAAATGTGAAAATTTGGGACAGTTCATATTTCTATGGTAATAGTAGCATCTCTGTTCGGTGAAAAAGCTACTGGAACACATTTGAACTAAAATAGTTTCTTAATAGCATCGCCATTTGATTGATGACTTCTACAGAAGCACAGTACGGTTGTTTTAACAGTCTAACAAGCATACATAGCCAAAACTGCATTATAGCCAAAAATCGAACTCCCTCTGCGAAGAATGAAGGGGAACTTGACTTCCAGATGCTGATGCTTCAGTCCGCTCCTGGTGTTTATGAGTTTGTAGTTGTTTACCCCCTCCCTCATCTGTCTCCTCTGGTCACCTGTGCCCTCAGACTGAGACTGTCCCTCTCTGAGAAGACGCCAGTGACACCTTGCAGACGAGACCCTATCAATATTGCCTCTGCTTTCACTAGAGTTAACAGAGTAGTGCAATATTGCTTATAGGGTCTTGACTCTGAGGGATGATCTTCCTCTGGTGTGTTATGCAGCTGATGTCACAGGCATTATACTGCCCAGCTGGTGCTCCTGCACATTCCATTACATTATGTTGAGGTTCATACTGCTGTTGGCTGCAGATCTCACTGATTATAAATATACAGTGTGATACAAGCTGTGTGAGAATTTTCAACATTGTAGCCTTGTTGTGAGTGAAATACTGACTCTTTATTATGTTCATCCCCCTTAGGTTTGTCTGCAGTATAATGAAATGACTTCTTGTTTAACATCATCATTGTCATTCTCTCGTTCAGTAAACCCCCAGCTTTAATTGTATCTTCATGAAGTCATGAACTGTAAATACACCTTCAATAATGTTAACAGAGTTATGATCAAAGTCTCTGATTCTGTGTGAAAAATAATTCTAAAAATATGTGAGGAGTTTTCAGGAGGTTAATGGTACCATAACGACTGCTGATTTATTAGTTTGCTTTCTGAAAAGAATTATGACTGCATGAAGAAAAACAGTTCAGATATACTTAAAATCACTGAGTGAATTTGCATTTACACAATTAAGAAAACAGTGCTGACACAAGAAAAGTACTTAAAGGATTGGTTCACCAAATTTATAAGAAACATATTTTGTCCCTTACCTCAAGTGGTATCTATCCATGGGTTTGGATAATCATGGGTCAAGGTTTGAGTTATCAGTCTGTTCACCCCAATACAATGGAGGTGAATGGAATTAAGTTTTTGGTGCCCACAGAGTTGGAAAAAAAGATAAATAATTCATTATCAACTTCTCTTTCCAGAAACAGTGTCCGTATAAGTAAATTTGACAGTAATTTTAATGAAGATTTCATAGTTACTATTTCTTCAATATAAAGTATTATCCAGAGTAACAAAGGACCCCTGTTTATGGAAAGAGGTGTTGCTTTAGATGTCTTTAAATGTCATTTTTCAATGCCTGTAGCACCACAAGGGAAATTCCTAAATACTAGGACAATAAAAAGCCTTAATGTTATGAATGAAACATATAGCTGTAGTTTTACTTTTATAGTATTTTATAGGAATTAGGGCTGCATAATTAATTGAAATATTATCGAAATTGAAATATGGCCAAGTGCAATATCCAAATCCTGTTTCATTTAAAACGGTCTAAAAACAAAACCATGCACCTGTACATGTCTATAGCACTTAAAGCCTGACCTGACTGACAGTGGGAGGCGCTCCATGCATTGCAAAGAGCTGCTGTTTATTTAGGATTTTGTTTTCCTGCACTGATATCACCAACACTAGGCCTTTATAAACAGACTATAAAGTCTGCCTCCAAACTGCCTTTTTATATATTAAATTATATATAGGTGTCACTTCCTGGTTTTGGAAGCCGTTGTGTTAATCATTATACTATTAATTATACTATTAATTAAGTATACAATTATGAACCTTTTTGACCTTCACCGTTTTCTCGTCTGATGCTTGCCAACTATTTGTGTTATGCAAATTAGCTCAGTCTGCTCCTATAGTGCAGTCATTACTTAACGAAGTGTCGAACAACTGAATGTTTAAATTAAACATTTTACAATGCAGTAGCCACAGAACAAACACATGAAACCATGTTATACTCTGTTCATGTCACAATTGTGTCTCATCTTAAACCTAAAATTAGTTCAAAGTTTGTGCAATGATTTGTACATTTGCAGTGTTCTCAGATTCACCAAACACTGAATTGAGCAGAAATACTGGAAAACTCTGGTGAGTGAGTACTGACGATAAGGAATTTTTCCGAACATGTAGGTTGAAGAGTGAATCCTGCTCCTCAGGTTGCACTTTGTCTCCGGCGACGATGGCTACAAGATGCTCTCTGCTTGACACTCTTTCCCTGTTGCACTACTGTGGGAGCTGCAGCAAGCAGTGCAATAATGAAAGGGCATCGGTCAGCTGGGCCAAGCCTCCTCCCCACACCCTTCATCCTGCCCTACCGTGCCTCTGAGCAAGGCACCACAATCCAACTCACACTCACTGCCTCTTACCCACGTCATCTTGTCATCAGGATGATTACTTCAATAAAGGCTTTGTTAAATGAAGAAGTGGTATTGGTGTTTTATTCTGATCTTGGCTGTGATGATGGGATTTTTGAGTTGGTGACAGGAAGAATGTTAAGCCTCCCATAGGTCCGAGGCAGTAGAGTGTAGCATTATGTGCAGTGGAAAAAGTTGACACCATGGATGTGTTGGATTCCTCTGGTTCTACTACTGCAGGAAAAGCCCCTGATTAGATTACTTGACATTAATTTGATCCCTGTGGAGAAAATGAGGTTACAGTGACAGTCCTAAAACATGGGGAAAAAAAGAAAAGAACAAAGTGTGAATGTGAAGTACAACAGTAGGATCTATTAAAGGTATAGTTCAATCGAATTACAATTGTTTTTCTTCCTTACCTCTAGTGGTATTTAGCCATGTCGATAGTTTTTGTTTTAGTTGTCTGTCTCTGAGATTTCTGCCTCCACCTAATAAATGGGGGGTGAATGGAATTTAGTGTGTGTGTTTAAAAAAACCAACAGTAACTTGTCTTTTGGAACAGTGTCCCTGTTTCAATGAAAACTGTTGACAGTGTGTTGTGGGGATTATCCAAAGAAATTACAGAATTACAGAATCTGTAAATGCAGTTGTTCAACACTATGATCACCACAAACACATTTCCATTCACCTCCATTTGAGTGGAGGCAGAAACCCCTCCAAATCTGGGCAAATAAAATCAGAACCATCTTCAACTAAGTGCTGTATGTTTTGTTTGTAATTTGGGTGAACTGAACCTTTAAGGCAGAAAGAAAGGTGTGTGGAACACTTACATTATAAAAATGTATCAAAAGTATGTCAAGTTATGCAGTTTTAGAAAGGTGTATCAGTTTTATTTTGAAAAAATGAGAAAAATGTGACATAGGATAAGTTGTAACATCCAAAATATTATCCATCCAACACCATCCACTTAAGAGTAGACAGACATTCAGTACACAATCTAGCCTGTACATGTGTATTTTGACTGTAATACTCATCCAGTTAATGTCTAACTTCTTCATAGAGGTAAGCACACTGAAATGTTGTAGTGCAAGAGGGTGCAAATTTACGCAAAAATAATGCATTGAATTTGTGAGGCCATTAATGGTGTGGGACCACTGATAACACACCTACAAATAACATTTCTGTTTTCCATCTTCTGAGAGTTATGGACCTGTTCCTGATGGGAAATATTAGTACATGCATCCCAAGCATGGCTGGGTTCAAACTGCAATAATTTGGTACTTTTTACAGTACCAATAGCAAAATGCCCGTAGTGGTAGAAAATAGTACCTGGCATCAAATGTCTTATTCTTTGATTATATAGTTCCTGATTTACATCCTCATTTTGCCCATTTTATTTAGGTTCTTGTTCAGCTGCTTGTTAGACAACAGTTCGCATTTGACAGCTTTGACTTCTTTTGTTAAATGAAAAACAAAAATATTTTGTATAAAAATGTGTTCACTGTCTGTGGTTATATAAAAGTTTTTAATATCTGACTGACTTAAACATGATCTTAAATATGCTGGAAAACATGATTCATTCCTAAATAATAGCAATTAGAACCACCTAAAACTTAATTTAGCACTCTACATAAATACATTCTAAATCTTCATAGAAGGTTTCTTAAAACTGAGGTCGATTACAATATAATACATTTTTTTCCCACGGTTCAGTATTCGTTTTTATTTCTCATAGCCCTGTTTCATCTTCAGCCACAAAATAGCAAATAAAACATACATTTAACAGGTTCAGTTAGTAGCTATGCAGGACTCTGATCAACAGCAAGTGTCAGTTAGTAGCAGTAGTACCATTTAAACAACTATCGTCAAAACATTAGGAATTGCTTTTGGTCTCCAGTGAAACGGTGAGACTTTGAAGAAATAGAACCAGACGTGTTAGAACAGTAGAAACTTAGGCATGGTAATAAAATAACACAGCATTTCCTCCTCAGAGGTGGGTGGTCACATTTACATTTCCTCTCTGCCTGATGGGACTCATGCTTGGAGCGCCTGGGAACCGCCCTCTGCACCCCCACCGCCCTGGACTCCACCCCATCCCCGCACTACTAAAGCCCTGTTAAAGGTCAGCGGCAGTGCACTTTTCATCGGAGTAAAAAGGAGGGAAAACTTTGTTGAGGAGAAACACCAGCAATAATTCAAAAACTTAGTATGTTCTCAGACAGACAGTGTTTCTTTACTTCTAAACAGACCATATTTTCCTCTAGGTTACTTGCACTATTTTATGATGTAATTTATGAATTTGCTTGTAAGTATAATCATATCGAGATGCAACATATTGTGCAAACTGGAATGTATTGATTTTATGTGAGTTTGTGACTAACATCCCTTAAAATGCCTAAAAATGTTCACGCTTATTTCTCACTCTACACACATCTGAGATAAACTAATATCAGTTAAAGTGCTCAATTTAATACCTCAGTTTAGTCTTACTGAGCTCAGACCGGCCTCTGAATATTTTTACCTTTCAAGCTTCAATAAATAATTTAAAGGAAGAATGTGGAGCACAATCAGCATTGGCCCCTTAAGATCCAAACTCAGTTGTTTTAGAAATTATTGTTTGCACTTTTCACCTTTGCATGTTTAATCTCAAGTTGAAAGAGATGGTTAAAGTGAATGGTTAGAATTAAGGAAAATGTAAGACTTGTTTGGACAATCGTGTCTCTCCTCCTAATGAAATTATTACTAGCTTTCCACATAACAGCATATTTGTCAGGCTTACCTACACTAAGGTAAAAGGCTTCTGGATAAATAATACCATAGCCTATAGGCTACATGAACAAAAGCGACAGCAACAAAAAAAGATTGTTCAGGTCGCTATTTAACAGGATGGAAGGGTAATCTACTGGTTTTTTGTTTAGGCTGGACATTAATTTAACATAAAAATAAAAGCACAACATTATTTTTCTTACATAAATTGAAGTTTCTGATCGGAAAAACACTAAAAGTCCTTGAGCTGTTTATGACGTCGCTATTAAATGGATAATATAGGTTTTAAGGGTAGGTGGTAGTTACTGGTCACCTTTCCTTGTCTGAGCTGACGCAGAATGAAACAGCAGCAGGCAGCCTGACATGTCAGCCTACACGGTACTATAAATCCATGGCACGCAGCCCTGCAGGTTTCAGAGCATCTCACGGCTCCTGTAAAGTATAGCTTTGTTAAAATACATAACCACTGTATCGAAATCCAATCCTTCTTCCCATCGGCTGTTTGAGCTTTAATATCCACTGAATTCTCATATGCACATTCATATATCATTCATATATGCTGCGGGGATGCAGGAGATGCTGAAGAAAAGAATGCTGATGATAGCGACGATGATGATGATGATGATGATGAATACGGTAATAAACGCTGTCTGTCTTTTGTGGCAATGTGTCTCCACCTGCTGCACGACAAAGCGAGCAGCAACAGGCCGCGGGGAGACGCTTCCATCCTGTTCATAGTCATCACACTAAATTAATCTCGTGGTTCAATTCAGTTCAAGATTGGGTTCTCAGCGCGCATTATTCAAGAACGTATTCTTCACAGGCAGAGATAAGCACAGCCCTGATACAAAAACCCGGGGTAGGCCTACTACTCCCAGAGAGATGATCGATACAAAGGCAAATAAAGAGGTTGTGGTCTAACTTTTGAAGCTTTGGGGAAATTGTAATACACATCTCGAACACGGTGTTTAGGCTAGTATTGCACCTACTGCTGGACCAGGTGATCCTGTAAATCTGCGTGAATGTTAGTATTAAGGTTTAATATAAAGGTTTTGCTGAAAGCTTTAATGAGCATTATTTTTGCCATCCAGAGTAAATATTGTGTTTATGTTCATTATTTATTATTAGCAGTAGTAGTTCCATATTTCATAACACTATTCTTTATTACAAGATATTCTATCACATACTATATATTAACTATTTGTATGTACAAAAATAAAGATTACTTATCTCTACTTCATTAGGACTCATTGCTTAGTAACAATTCCACCTCTACAAGGTACAGATGTTTTAGATTACAATAACAATGTAATGATGATTTTTTATATTTCTTATTTTATTTGAGTTGTTTTATTGGATCTTTATCAGGTTCCTTCTTCTTTAGCTCATCTGTTTTTCTTGGGCAATATGTGAATTTTCCATCTTATATTCAGAATTCACTAAAGTAATTTAGCAAAACTACATTTTCCACCTACATCTACATGTAGTTTATTGATATCTGTTGGTTAGTTTACTTTATTTCATCAGGATACTGCTTTCCGGGGAGTCCTAAATGCATGAAAACAGACAATAAAACAGACAATTGTATGACCCAAGGTTTGTAACCTTCAATAACGCGATTGTTTCTTGGAGATCTGTCGCCACCTGCTGGACAAAGAAAGTGTGCAGCCGCCAGCTGAAACAAGGGTTACCTCTGCAGGAAGTTTTAACTGTTTTCTGGCATCACTTTTTATTTCAATTAAAATGTATCTCCTGCTTTGAAACAGCTAATTTAAACTTAAAAAATTGTTTTACTCACGAAAAATAAGACTGAAAACACGTCCTGGGAAATCTATTAAAATCTTTAAAAATTGAACTATGCTAATAAAACATCGTGTGTCCTCTTAAAGAGTTTGTCTGCCCACATCATGCACAGACTTTAAATAACACTAATGTAAAGCTACTGTAAGTGTCTACATGAGAAAATGTTTATTGGAAAAATTATGGATGTAGATGAAAAAGTACTTTACTAAGTACAATGCTATTTGTTGATTTTCTCAAAAGCTCCATATGGAGGAACTACGAAACTGACTTATGAGCATTATTATCTGGCCCCAATATCATTATCTGGCCATAATTATACTGTAGATGCAAAAATGAATACAGTGAAGCCACAATGCAAAATGACATGGAAATAATTTCCATAATAATGAACATAACAATTTTAAAAGCTAAAAAAACATTTAGAAGTATAATGCAATCCATTGCTGCAATTAATCTTAAATGTTTAAAGCTTTTAAAGAATGTTTGAAGAACACTTAACAAAGACAGATTTTGTTACAGGGGTGTTCTACTGGATTGCATTACAGGTGTTCATGTTACACTATCTGGCCAAAGGTATGTGGACACTTTTGGAAAACACCTGTTTTCCCCATATTGGAAGAATCTGCAAGTTAACTTTTATATGATGAAGTTATTATGTAAATATTATACCCAGTTCTATAGAGAGAGACCTGCATGTGTATAAACTGATGTTTTAACCCTTACTCCACTTCCTGTTTTGTCAGTCTGTCCTGCTGTTCTTGTGTCATACCTTACTCTCTCACCTGACAAAACTATATGGCACAACTTGACATTTGTTGGTTAATTCAGTCTACTTAGTAACAAGGTCAACACCCTGTGTGCTTCATATGTGCAGAGATAAGTCCTCAGTTAGATATTCTACATCATTCACACGTCACACATGACGTCATTTGGTCCGGGCGAGCTATAAAACCACCGCAGGAGCATGAAATCCAAATGCTTTGTGTCGCCTAGTGATCATGTCAGAGCTCATCGTGGCGCAGCAGGTCCTGGCTGGGCTGTATGAAGACACCCTCCATGGAGCGCCACCAGTTGTGCTGGTTGGGAGACCTCATGCCGTGCACCTCACGCTGGCTGCGGATAGGGTGGCCGTACTGCTCGCCTGTCACACTCAGGAAGACGTCGGTGCCCACGTGTTTGAAGCGCACGGCCTCATCGCGCTCCCA
Source organism: Coreoperca whiteheadi (assembly GCA_011952105.1). Classification (NCBI taxonomy): domain Eukaryota; kingdom Metazoa; phylum Chordata; class Actinopteri; order Centrarchiformes; family Sinipercidae; genus Coreoperca; species Coreoperca whiteheadi. Next base: position 2,295,534 of record WNGW01000012.1, on the reverse strand, counting down.
GTGGACACCGTCACACTGCACCGTCCACAAATCTAGATCGTCACCCTCGCCATTCTCTCCAAAGGCGCTGACCTCCTGCAGAGCACACAGATAGGCAGGGGAAAACAAAAATATTTGTACAGTGGTGACAGTAGATTCGAACAGATAGATCTGCTAGGGGTCCATGGGGTAAAAATCTACTCTGCTGCAATGATTTGTCAACAAATCCCATGTGCAGACCCAAACCAACAATAAATTATCCTACTAATAAGTATTAAGTGCGCATCCAAAGCTTGATATCTTATTCCACTGTGCCATAGAGCTCCATTGTTGTCTAAAAACTATTATAAACACATTTACAAGTATAACAGTGTGTGTGTGCCACTCTCTGACCTGGTTATTAGACAGAGGTGAGCTGAAGTGGTGTGTGTGGAGATTTCGGCCAGTCTTCATATGTGTGATACGGATGGCCTCACCACACCTGATGGCTGCCCCACGCTGACACGGATGGTTGGGTTTCCCACGAATCTGCCAATAACTGTTGGCATCATCTGCGCTCTCCACTCCTGTTACAGACTGCTGTCCACTGCCTACACACACAGTCATGTTTCCATTACATAGACTTACATTCATTGCCTGTAGACTTACCCCAACCTTAACCATAACCACTACTTGCCTACACACCATTAACAAGTAGACCATTAATAAAGAACACACTGTGGAGAGTGATAGCAGGCTTCAAGGTCGCTATGCTTGAATAAAACTACCTCACCTCAGATTTTGTGTGTGTCAATTAGTTTGAGGCAATTTGATTGAATACAATTGTATTTACACATCATGTGAGCACAATTTATAACTACAATAAAGTCTTAAAACTAGATTTTGACAAAGGATCACAAGATTCAATAACAATGCAGGACGAGGGCTGGGCAATATATACAATTAATTTGATTAATTTACATTTTTGATTTTGCACCATATGTAAAATGTGAAAATCAAGTTATTACAACATGCACAAAAAGGTTATTTTTAGTCACAAAGTAACATACATAGCTGCTACATTAGCTGTCTTGAGTCATGACAGCCTTGTAAACTAAACTATATATTAGGTCGAAAACAATTTTTTGTATTTAGTTCTTTGTTGTAACAACTAGCCACGTTAAAATAAAGGCTTAATTAAAACTTTAGTTTTTTGTTTCTGCTCCAAGCAAGACTGCCTATAGTTTGGAACATTTGGAGTATTATCCCCATTGTTGGTGAACATAGAAATCTATATGGAGTCTACAAATAAATATTTTCTGACCAATAAAGTATGCAAAGTTTCTTTCAAAATGATACACTAGTTTTATCCTGCAAACCATTTTCTTCAGGAGTAAAAGAAAGACATCAGTGCAGACTGCAGTGCCATTCAGAAGGTTTATATGTTACTATGGACAGACATGTCATTGACACATTTAATCCTCTGTACTGAAATATTAACTGGTTGCTTAGCTGACATCCTGCAAACTCATGTATGGGGTAAACATAATGCGAAACTACATTGACAGAAATAACAATTTCATGTTTTTCTGCTTTCGGCAAAAGCTAAAACCCCTAGAAGATTACTTAACACATTTCACAAATGAATAGCAGCTCTTCTTAATTTCGGCGTAGGACAAGAATATTTGTTTCTATTAAATTTCATGTATTTGTTCACCTGTTTTGCCCACAGTGCTCTTCCATCTCAACAGACCACGTTGGATGGCGTAAGTGGGAGTAATAGAGGTAGACGTTTTACAGAAAAGGGCAACTTGCTAAATCTCCAACATACGGAGTCAAAACACAAGAGGCCTTGTGTTTTGAGCAAGGCACCTTTAAATTGTCTGATTTTGAACTGACTGAAAAAATTGAATGAAATTTAACATACCGTTTTCTGAAAACAACATATGCTGCAGCTGGAGACAAACACAACCCGTTTCATCGTATTTGTAGTCGCAGGTTTGAAAGGTAAATGTGTTTGAATGGAAGTAAAGGTAAACAGGCTATTTGAGGGAAGTTACCTGAGCCATATTTGACATCGTGGGAATGCAGGCGGACGTTGTGTCTGGTGTTGAGCAGTTTGACAAGTGAGCCGCAGGTCACATAGTTGAGCTCCGACTCCCTTCCTTCACAGTTTGACCACAGCAGCAAAAACAGCAGTGATTTGACAAAAACAAGGAAAGCGTGAATTATCTCCATCTTTGTGTCTCTGTTCTCATAACCGGCGGACACTGAGGATGATAAACAACAAATTCAATCACCTTCAAGGGTTACTGCTGGTTTCAACCAATCACAGCTTGACAAGTCCCAAAATACGGAACTAAATGTCGGCATGTGATTGGTCAAAGTACGTGTTTGCGCGGTTCCTTCTCTCGCGTTGCAAACCGGACGCAGGGATCTATTTTTATTTATTTTTATTATTTTATATCTATTTCTATTTTATGTTACACGTATCGACAATGCAGAAGGTGAGAAAAACAGACACAAATAAATACATAACAAAAATATCAGAAAATAGAATTATTATTATTTTATTTAAAGGGGGGGTTAACGTTTAACTAATTTGCTACAATTAGGCGCAATTTGTAATTATATATAGAATTTAGGAATCAGGGCACATATTGGCCTAAAATCAGTGTATACCTCATAGATGGAAAGCAAGTGTCTCTTGTTTTATCCATTCAATCTTAGACCAAAGAAAACGGCTCCTTCAGAACACATCAGTGAAACACATCTTCATTGGGATAAAAACTGTGCTCAGAACAGCTAACATTACATTTTATTTACATACATAATTTATACCAACACACAACCTTAGAGTTTTTATTGGTGCAAGATGTAATAGTTTTTATGTAGTGTTCAAAATCTGTGTAAAAACAGTGAAAAGGGGCCTTTGTTTTGTAAACTTACACTTAAATATTTTATGTATATATAATTTGGCTATAATAATCCATAGATTCTTGATATATGCCTTTTCCTCAGAATTTCTGTCATAGGTAAAGAATCAGAATATAACATGTTCATAAAGTAGTTCAAAATCTTTGTAGATTTTATAAGATGTCATTAATACATTTGGAAACATAGAGTGTTGACAATGCCAGAAAGATGGGGCATGGATTCTGGTTGAGCTGTGCAAAAAGAACAATTTATAATTAGATCATCCTTAAGTAAAACTTAATTTTAATGGAGACCTCTCTAATCTTATTAGTAATAAAGAATTTGTGAGGCAATGACCAAACTTTTATCCAAGGAATATTCTTAGCAAACTTACTCCAGTACGTAATGACATAAAGCTTTGTGACAACCTTACTCTGGATGTGGGGATCTAGAGTAGGGTTTCCCTGCAGACGGGAGATTTCTATGTTTGGGGTTACTGTCAATCATTTTTTAATTTGGCCAATCATCTTTCTCATATCAGCAGAAATATCAAAGGTATTTATCCATATTAATACAATTCTTAATGTTATGAGGTTAGTAATATAGATGAATAATTATGAGGCACCACTCTGACATCAGGGACCAATAACCAAACATGAAAACAGTCTCAAAGGTGGTTGTCCACCTAAAAATGTTGATAATTAAAATATTACTTTTACCTTTCTTACATTAATACTGGACAGTGAAGGGTGAATCTGAGCACTGACTATCACAACCAGCTATTATCACAATAAATACACACTGGCAACTGTTCGTTAAAATATACAAAATGTTTATTTAACCTTATCACCGATTAACAATCTATAACTTCAGCAAACAATCAATATAGTGTAAACTAAACAAACTAGGCATTCACAATCAGCAAGCCAATAGGATGTGTGTGTGTGTGTGGTGGGGGTGGGTGTGTGTGTGTGCAATAGAGAGAGGGGAGGTGCGAGGAGACGTGCCAATGCGGGTAATCGTGCAGGTCAAAATGGCAGCAGCCCGCTCATTTTAACAAAGGAACAGGACCCAAAAAGGGAGAAAACAAGCCCTGTTCGCTCACAGGATATTGTACAGCTTAGCTGGCTATGCTACCACATTATCTGGGCCATTTGAGACATTGGTAAAGATGTGTAGGTTAGTGGAGAAGGAAGAGGGGGAAAAAGCACACAGAGAAACACAAGAAATCTCAAATGCCGTGGATAAACACATTTATCAACCTTATCACACAATAACCCGACGGCAGACTCCCGTACAGCGGCTGTCTTACTGAACTGTGGTCTGATAAAGTTATTGGCTCCACAGTGGCTAAGGCTAACACAGGCACAGTTACAAGTTGTAATATCTAACATAAAAGAAAACACACAAACAAGCACAAGGGAATCAAATGCTGTGGGAGACGTAACAGTAAGCAGACAGCAATCTTATTACTGGACTCAAGCCTGATCAAATGTGGCTATTAGCTTCACAGTGGTTAAAGCTAACGCACATAGGCGCTCAGCGGTGGCCAACTGGAACTTCTAACACAAATGAAAACGCACAGCGATGGCACGGTGAACGTCATTTCCCAAAATGAGCAAAGCACAAGTCACAGCAATAAAGCTTCTAGATTAAATAACACACAGTTATAAAATCTATCTCTGCCCAGACATAATAGCCTCTCACTTGGAGATCGCTCGTGTCCAGCAATCGTTGTGTCAATTTATCTGGGAGAAGTTTCTCTCAGGCTCTGTTCTGACGAAGCCTGGTCCGACGCCATCAGCGGGTCCGGTGGCAGGCAAATGGAAACAGCAGTCAACATCGGGGGAACAGAGGGACTCTGCGGCTGTTTGGTTCTTCCGTGAAGACAACTGGGAAATCCGTGTTCTCCGTTCTGCAGGTAAGATCACAGTCTGTTTGCTCGACCAGCAATTTGAGACTTGCTCTTCCTAGGGTAAGTAAACTTCACGTGAAAAACGTCTTCTTGAGGTAACTTGGGTTACTGTGGAGAAAGACGTAAGGCATCTCCTTAAGCGACAGAAGCCACAGTGGAAGAAATGAGGAGGGGAGTGTGGTTCAGGGCTTTATAACCTCTCGTGTCATCATAGATGTTCGCCAGTATTTCATGCACCATCCAGCATGCCTCGTTCAATAAGAGTTGTTTGGATTCAACTGTGATCTCGCATTTGCTTCAAGCGAGATTTCATCTTAATGTCACACCTCAGTGTAAAATAACAGCCGACATTGACTCTTTGTCTTTCAGTCAGGCCCGGAGTTGAGGCTTGCTTCTTGCCAACAGGCCGCAGTCTTTTGTTACCCCACATAAGAGGCTAGGCTAAGCTAGGCAAGGCTCAACATCTAATATGAGTGAAGTGGATTGCTTATTTCTCATCTCAAATTTGTTCATGAACAGACTTTGGGAGACTGCTAAGGTCAATAAGTGAAATTTACGTAGACTACTTCATACAATGGAACCCTACTATGCCTGTTCAGACCTTAAATGTGGAGATGGTGTCTGCCTCCCGAACCTGAACTGGGATCTGATTCCACAGGAGAGGAGCTTGATAGCTGAACGCTCTGGCTCCCATTCTACTTTTGGAGACTCTAGGAACCACAAGTAACCCTGAATTCTGAGAGTGCTGTGTTCTAGTGGTACGGTACTGTGAGCTCTTAAAGACATGATGGTCCCTTACCATTAAGAGCTTTGTAGGTCAGGAGGAGGATTTTAAATTATATTCTGGATTTCACAGGGAGCCAGTGCAGAGAAGCTAATATTGGAGAAATATAATCTCTTTTCCTAGTTCCTGTGCCGCAGCGTTCTGAATCAACTTGAGAATCTTAAGGGACTCTTTCGGGCTGCCTGATTATATGGAATTGCAGTAATCCAGCCTTGAAGTAACAAATACATGGATTAATTGATTATGTTCCTACTAATATGAAGGAGTTCAGGACAGGATAACGACTGACAGCTGCTGCAGTTAATTCTTAGAATAAATTTAAGATTATTCTGATAAAAGGAGAGGGAGGACCTGAAGCTGTGGAGGCCATTATTAACCACCTGTACTGGAATGCCACTTCTACTCTGATGGTGAACCATGTTCAGAACATCATGAACACGGCACGCTGGGACCAGGTTCAACATACCTTGTACAGTATGTGTGGCTGAAAATTAATAGTGGACCAATATTCAGTGGTGCTGGTTGGTGCTTGGTTTATTTTGCACTCAAGCCATAAAATATTGCGATGCTAAATGTCCCAGGTTGTGCAAAGAATTGCTTGCATTGTTATTTTATACAGGAGATGCAGTACACCAAAACATGTACTGCAGTAAATTACAAGTAATTCTGTAGAGTCAAAGTTATGTTTTGAAAAATGTGTTAAATTATCCAGCTCCATCATGTTTTAAAAATCATGTTTTTATCTGCTGTTTCAGCCCAACAGGCATTTTCAGGATAAAGAGTAAGAACACATGACAAGGCGTGAACAAATCACAAAACATTAAAAATCCTCATGAAGATAGAAATTATTGCAGGGCTGTTGTATTGGACTGAATCAGTTTCAGCTTGGTGGTGTACCTAATAAACTGGAACCAAGTATTTATTTTATTTGAATATTCTGTCCTGTCAAAGGCTAATGGTACCATTTAGTCACTGTGTGGCAGTGTTGCCTCAAAACTTAACACAATACAAGAAAAATTAGGGTTTACAAATTTCCTATACGTTGTCTCTACCTCTGGGTTTATTCACATGTGGAAAACCTGTGAACTGCATAGTTTGAACTGCATTTGAACCATAATGGTAGCAGAGAGGTTGTTGAGAAGGTGACCATAGGCATCGGCCATCATGGAGTCTGAGGGGGAAACTCTAGGTCATCACAGGCTCTACGAGAAAGAAGTGCTGAAGTGCTTTTTATTAAAAGTCCAGACAAAGTTCGATCTGTCCTACAATTCATTCATATTATCCTGGGCCAAAGACATACTCAGTCACATTTGTTTATTTGTAAGATATTTCAAAAACCTGGTAGGAGAGATTCAATGTAATCTGTTAAACAATTAGGCCAAGGGCCGAGGACCAAGTGACTAGTTTCTTTGTTGCTTTTTTTTCAAAAGTTTTCTCAATATTGCAACAGAGCATTTTAAATATTTTCACTTTATACATTTACATTTAGTGCACGGTGGCAGAGCGGTTAGCGCCCCTACCTCCCAATAAGGAGATCGTGGGTTCGAATCACGAACCACGGACCAGACCATGATCCCTCTGGGTGGAGTCTGCATGTCCTCCCCGTGTTAGTGTGGGTTCTCTCCGGGTTCTCCGGCTTCCTCCCACCGTCCAAAGACATGCATGTTTAGGTTAATTGATGACACCAAATTGACCTTAGTGTATGAATGTGAGTGTGAATGGTTGTCTGTCTATGTGACAGCCCTGCGACTAGTTGGCCACTGTCCAGGGTGTACCCCGCCTAAGGCCCGAAGCCACTGGGATAGGCTCCAGTCACCTGCGACCCCTAACGGGAACAAGCGGTAGAAAATGACTGACTGACTGACTGACTGACATTTACATTTAGTCATTTAGCAGATGCTTTTATCCAAAGCGACTTACATATGAGGAAGACAGTGGAAGCAATTATAAAAATTTTTTAATTTTTATTATCACTGCTAATTGTACTCAGTTAAGAAAATTTTCTGTGTGTATTTTGTTGTAGTAGATGCTAATTAAAACATTTTCTATTAATAAAATATTGAGGATTGCACAGCTTTAGTTGGAAGTATGCTCTCTGAGTGTTTTGTAGTTTTAAATGGGTCAATTGGTGGGTCAATCTTTTGACCATATACAGTACATTTCGTACATCCACATACATATTTTAAAAAGTTCTAATCTTGGGTTTTGGTGTTGGATTATTTTCATGGGTTTGGTATAAGTTTAGTTATTTTAAGGATGTCTGTCTTAGGTTTCGGGTTTTGTGTGTTCATGTGTTCTCCCGGATTTTTGTCTGTTTTTGTGTCCTTGGATTCTGTTGGTTTCAGCTTTCTGGATCTGCCTGTCTGGACATTGAATAAACCCTCCACTTCTCATCTAAGCAATCTGCAACTGGGTTCTCCTTCTCTTCTACCCCACATCCCTGACATTTAACTCTTAGTTTATGTTTGTATTCAATGTGCCTTAGTCTTAACTGCAATCAATACATATAAGAATATGTTAATACTTATATAATGATCTTAACTGCACAAATTGTTATACAGTCACCCATAATAAATTCAAATTAATTACATTTTATTTATATAGCCCAATATCAACAATCACAATTTTGCCTCAAATGGCTTTACAATCTGTAACATACGACACCCTCTGTCCTTAGACCCTCAATTCGACTAAGGAAAAACTACCCAAAAAAAAAACCTTTAACAGGGAAAAAAAATGATAGAAACCTCAGGAAGAGCAACAGAAGAGGGATCCCTCTCCCCGGACGGACAGACATGCAATACATGTCGTAAGTACAGAATAGATTCATAGCATAAAAATCACAACATATACAATTATGATGGCAATGGCAAGATTGTAGTATATATATATAATTATGTTGAAAAGTGTGGGATATAAAACATAAGGGAAGATGATGGGTCCAGACGACAGCCGAGCAGCTCCAGGTGGAGCCCAACGAGCAGGACCCGAGCCACTCGCCCCCTCCACCATAGACACAGCAGCACTGCCCCAGCAGGTAGCTGCAATCAAAGATCCAGACTCCACATCTCCGGAGGCACTACCTGCTGAAAGTGACAGTAATATGAGGCCATGTAAAGCTTTGTAGACAGCCCCTTCCTCTGGACACAACACAGGAGGGTAAGGGCTTCCTAATGTGCCTACCCAGAATGCCTAAAGTTGACTTTATCAACTTTGTGATTTTTGTGTTTAGATAACTGCATTGGTATGTATTTCATTACCATCCTCTGATGAGATTTTATTGAATTGTAGAAAAAAACTGACAATTCCACAGAATAACAGCTTATCTATCTCTCTCTCTCTCTCTCACACCCCACGGTAGTGTTAGAGCACCACACAATGTAGTGTGGAGTGACAATATGCAGAGCAAGATACAACTGATACAAGCTGAGTCGTGCATTAGTCTATTATGGGTAAGTATTAATACTCATGCTAGTATTAGATGACCCGAGGGTTGTACTACAAAGCAAGGTCAACATAGCCAGGCTTTCTTTGTGTGAGCTTGCTCGACAAACTATGTAGCCCCAGTCAGAGATAACGGGTATCACAACGGTGGTTATCAATTTAGTTTGTTAACCCAGGCTTTTTTCTTCAGGCTCTGTGTGCGTTCCCATAAAAGAGACCATTTGAACATCATTTGACTCTTCCTCTGCACAATATGGCAGCCTCGTCTCCAGTATTATTACTTTATACTGTAATATTAACCTATTACTTTATACTGTAATATTAACCTCAACCGGTTAACCCACTTTGTACATTACGCTTATTGAATTTTAAATTTATACCCACTTATAGTTACCTGTATTATAGTGTATTATATTTTTGCTTTTTGCTTATTACTTCCATTCTTGTGTGCACTGACGTGATAGTGAGCTGCTGTTACAAAGAATTTCCCCTCGGGGATTAATAAAGTATTTCTGATTCTGATTCTGATTCTGAAATTACATTTATATGTAACTAAGTATCAACAGTAAATACGTTTTGAGGGAAACATAATATCTGCCTGGATTATACAGATATTGTGCCACCTAATTTTGTTTAAATTTGATTATTTTATTTTATTTTGTTTTATTTTATTTGATAGGGATGATGCAATTTAACACATTTGCAATACAGAACACGAAACTGAAGAACAGCCTATGAAAACTGGCAGAATAAGTGAATATAATTATTTTACCACTCAGCGCTCTCTTACTGCATCTTGTTTTTTCTAACGTGGTCGCTGCACATTTCAGAGCTCTGAAACTTTAAACTTAACACAGCAGAATTAAACACGATACTCAAGAAGTGCATTCAGGTTTGACACTGTCCCATAATGAAGGCGACGTGGAAATCTCTTTAAGTTTTGGCCAAATCACAGTGTAATTAATTTTATTGATTGGATAGTATCTGTGATAAATACCAATAGACAATTTTCTAACCAATATTCTATTAGCTGCAGTAGTGTAAAACGTATACAGTTTGCAATAGGCCAACTGTAACTATACGGCTTTGTTCAGTAGTATATTAATGTACTGCTTGACAAGTCGCATATAGGCCTATAACGTTTTCCCTCAGGTGAGAATCTATATTGCTGAACACATAACCTCCTCCAGAGCAGGTTATGTGTTCAGCATAAGTTACCATGGTGATCTTGCCAGGTTAAAAGAGAGCCAGCTTTGTGACACTGAAAACTCTGGCTTTAGGCTCCACATAGCTGGCTAAACCACTAATCTTGCTACATAGTACACCCCTCAGTAGTTCTGTTATAGCCTGATAAGTGAAAGTAAACTTTACAATGTTGTGATGTGAACACAGCATTAGATATTCCTACCTAACGCTCATGTGCCAGTCACTGCAATTGCTCTATAAGATCAGCACCGGGTGCTGCTATCTTGAATTAGACAAAAAAAGAGTCCGTCCTGGACTTTAAATGGATGAAGTTAAAGGATGTATTTATTTCGCTACAGCAAGCTACACTGTGGATAAAGGAAAGTATATATAAATAAATAAATATATTAAGTGTAAATATATAAATGAATAAATAAATACACAAATAGATTAAACATATATATCTTTAATGTCTATTTTAATTTGTGATTTATTTATTTATTGTGACAATTAAGCTTTTGAATACATAATTATTATTTATTCATTCATTTAAGCAGTTAATGATATAATTATATATTTATTAAGCATTAAATTATATAATTTAGTATTTATTTAAGTATTTAAGGTAAGTGGACTGTACTTGTAAAGCGCCTTTCTAGTCTTTCCAACTACTCAAAGCGCTTTCACACTACATATCACATTCACACAGCTAACTGCCCATCAGTACAAATTAAACTAATCATGTATGTGAAGCTTCGGGAGCAATTTTTGGGTTCAGTATCTTGCTCAAGGATACTTCGACACATGGCTGGGGGATGCCGGGATCGAACCGCCAACCTTCTGATTGGTGGACGACCGCTCTGCCACCTGACCACAGCCGCACCATGTATTTATATATTATGTTTTGGCCCTTAAAACTCTCCAGTAATAAAATAATATTCCTTTTGATTTTATCTCTTTTAATTTACTATTCGGACTTTTAATTAGAATGATGTGCAAAATTATCCTCCACAACATCAGATACTGTTATAGAGTAGTAAAAAAACATTTTTTTACAGAATGTATTGTACATATGATTGGCTTGTTGTCATAAACTAAAAAATTAATTACTGAAAATCTATACAAATATAGGCTGCTTATGCGACTCAAAATATACAGCCAAAATAAAAGGCCACTATATAATAATAATCATCTGCTTCTCAGTTCTACAGTACAGATGGAAAGCTCACCTTCAATCCCGACTTTAAACAAAGGTTTATCCATTGTGAGTACTTTGATGGCATTACATTTGTTTGAAAGATTAGAATTCTCATACCGCAGATCATTTGTGTATGGAGTGTACCAATAACAGATGGACTGTTCTCCTTAGAGAGGTCAGTAGATCAGAGCCCAGTTAGTGTAGTTCACTAGCTCCATGCATAAGCAAAAGGCATCCAGTTTTCCATTAATAATATTTTTGGAGGGACTTTCATTGGAAGAAACTCTGTCAAAAGCGAAGAAATATACTTTCCATAAAGTCCAAAGTTTTTGTATTGTTGTTGAAACAATGTTGTATTTTGTTAGTCACCTGAGTTAGCCTTTTTTCACCTACGTAACATTGCAAAAATCAGGCACTTCCTGTCTCGAAATGATGCAGAAAAATGATTCCATGCATTTGTTACTTCAAGGCTGGATTACTGCAATTCCATATTATCAGGCAGCCCGAAAAAGTCCCTTAAGATTCTCCAGTTGATTCAGAACCCTGCGGCACAGGAACTAGGAAAAGAGATCATATTTCTCCAATATTAGCTTCTCTGCACTGGCTCCCTGTAAAATCCAGAATAGAATTTAAAATCCTTTTCCTCACCTACAAAGCTCTTAATGGTCAGGCACCATCGTATCTTATAGAGCTCACCTTATCACCCCACTAGAACACTGCGCTCTCAGAATGCAGGGTTACATGTAGTTTCTAGAGTCTCCAAAAGTAGAATGGGAGCCAGAGCCTTCAGCTATCAAGCTCCTCTCCTGTGGAATCAGATCCCAGTTTGGGTTCGAGAGGCAGACACCATCTCCACATTTAAGAGTAGGCTAAAGACTTTCCTCTTTGATAAAGCTTATAGTTAGGGCTGGCTCAGGTGAACCTGAACCATCCCTTAGTTATGCTGCTAGAGGCCTAGACTGCCGGGGGACTTCACATGATGCACCTCTCTCTTCACCTCTGTCCTCCTCTCCATCCATATGCATTCTCATCCCATAAATGCATGTTACTAACTTGACTTCTTCCCTCTCCCGGAGTTTTGTGCTTTCTCGTCCCTCTCTTCTTTCTTACAGTCACTTTCAGCAGGTATTTCAACGTCCGGAGATTCAATTCAATTCAATTCAATTCAATTTTATTTATATAGCCCAGTATCATAAATCACATTTGCCTCAAAGGGCTTCACAATCTGTAACATACGACACCCTCTGTCCTTAGACCTTCAATTCGATTAAGGAAAAACTACCCAAAAAACCCTTTTAACAGAGGAAAAAATGATAGAAACCTCAGGAAGAGCAACAGATGAGGGATCCCTCTCCCAGGACGGACAGACATGCAATAGATGTCGTGAGTACAGAATAGATTTATAGCATCAGAACTATAACATATACAGCCATGATGGCAAAATTGTTGTATAAATATATATTATTATGTTAGAAATGTTTAGGTGGTAAAACATAAGGGAAGATGATGGGTCCAGACGGACAACCGAGCAGCTCCAGGTGAAGGCCAACGAGCAGGACCTGAGCCACTCGTCCCCTGCACCATAGACACAGCAACACTGCCCCAGCAGGTCGCCATAGTCACAGATCCAGATACATCTCCAGACACTGAAATACCTGCTAAAGGCTCTGGCTCCCATTCTACTTTTGGAGACTCTAGGAACCACAAGAAACCCTGCATTCTGAGAGCGCAGTGTTCTAGTGGGGTAATAAGGCACTATGAGCTCTGTAAGATACGACAGTGCCTGACCATTAAGAGCTTTGTAGGTGAGGAGAAGGATTTTAAATTCTATTCTGGATTTCACCTCGGATTCAGGAGGAACAATGCGGTTTTCGTCCCGGTCGTGGAACACTGGACCATCTCTACACCCTCTCCAGGTTGCTGGAGGGTTCATGGGAGTTTGCCCAACCAGTCCACATGTGCTTTGTGGATTTGGAGAAGGCATTCGACTGTGTCCCTTGCAGCGACCTGTGGGGGGTTCTCTGGGAGTACGGGGTCCGGGGCCCTCTGCTAAGGGCTGTCCGGTCCCTGTATGACCGGAGCAGGAGTTTGGTTCGCATTGCCGGCAGTAAGTCAGATTTGTTCCCGGTGCATGTTGGACTCCGGCAGGGCTGCCCTTTGTCACCGGTCCTGTTCATTGTTTATATGGACAGGATTTCTAGGCGCAGTCGGGGGCCGGAGGGAGTCCAGTTTGGGGACCACAGGATTTCATCTCTGCTTTTTGCCTGATGTTGTCCTGTTGGCTTCTTGAAATCAGGACCTTCAGCGTGCATTGGGACGGTTTGCAGCCGAGTGTGAAGCGGCGGCCAGGAGAATCAGCACCTCCAAATCCGAGGCCATGGTTCTCAGTCGGAAAAGGGTGGCTTGTCCCCTTCAGGTTGGTGGAGAGCTCCTGGCCCAAGTGGAGGAGTTTAAGTATCTTGGGGTCTTGTTCACGAGTGAGGGAAGGACGGAGCGGGAGATTGACAGGCGGATCGGTGCATCCTCCGCAGTGATGCGGTCGATGTACCGGTCTGTCGTGGTGAAGAAGGAGCTGAGCTGCAAGGCAAAGCTCTCTATTTACCAGTCGATCTACGTTCCTACTCTCACCTATGGTCATGAGCTTTGGGTCATGACCGAAAGGACAAGATCCCGGATACAGGCGGCCGAAATGAGTTTCCTCCGCAGGGTGGCTGGGCGCTCCCTTAGAGATAGGGTGAGGAGCTCGGTCACTCGGGAGGAACTCAGAGTAGAGCCGCTGCTCCTCCACATCGAGAGGAGTCAGCTGAGGTGGCTCGGGCATCTGTCCCGGATGCCTCCTGGACGCCTCCCTGGGGAGGTGTTCAGGGCATGTCCAACCGGGAGGAGGCCCCGGGGAAGACCTAGGTCACGCTGGAGGGACTATGTCTCTTGGCTGGCCTGGGAACGCCTCGGTATTCCCCCGGAAGAGCTGGAGGAAGTGTCGGGGGAGAGGGAAGTCTGGGCGTCTCTGCTTAGACTGCTGCCCCCGCGACCCGGCCCCGGATAAGCGGTAGAAAATGGATGGATGGATGGATGGATGGATGGATTTCACAGGGAGCCAGTGCAGAGAAGATAATATTGGAGAAATATGATCTCTTTTCCTAGTTCCTGTCAGTACACGCGCTGCAGCGTTCTGAATCAACTGGAGAATCTTAAGGGACTTTTTCGGGCTGCCTGATAATATCGAATTGCAGAAATCCAGCCTTGAAGTAACAAATGCATGGATTAATTTTTCTGCATCATTTCGAGACAGGAAGTGCCTGATTTTTGCAACGTAGGTGAAAAAAGGCAGTCCGTGAGGTTTGCTTCATGTGGGAGTTGAAGGATAGATCCTGATCAAAAATAACTCCGAGGTTCCTCACAGAGGTGCTGGAGGCCAGGGCAGTGCCCTCTAGAGCAATTATATCTGCCGACAGCGAGTCTCGGAGGCGTTTTTCAAGGATCTTAGAGATAAAGGGAAGGTTAGATATAGGTCTATATTTGGCTAAAACCCCTGGATCGAGTGTGGACTTTTTAAGGAGAGGTTTAATAACAGCTACTTTAAAAGACTGTGGTACATAACCTGTCAGTAAAGACAGATTGATCATATCTACAAAAGACGTACTAACTAATGGTAGAACATCTTTAAGCAACCTAGTTGGAATTGGGTCTAAGAGACAGGTCGAAGGCTTAGATGAAGAAATTGTCGAGGTTAGTTGAATAAGGTCGACAGGAGAGAAGCAGTCAAAGTACACATCAGGTTTCACAGCTCCCTCCAACGCCTCTATGCTTGAAAATCGGTTGGCACCAGCTGAGGGCAGGACGTGATTAATTTTCTCTCTAATAGTCAAAATTTTATCATTAAAGAAGCTCATGAAGTCGTTACTGCTGAGGGCTACAGGAATACATGGCTCAATGGAGCTGTGGCTCTCTGTCAGCCTGGCTACAGTGCTGAAAAGAAACCTGGGGTTGTTCTTATTTTCCTCTATTAGTGATGAGTAGTAGGCTGCTCTGGCATTACGGAGGGCCTTCTTATATATTTTAAGACTATCTTGCCAGGCTAAACAAGATTCTCCTAGATAGTTGGAACGCCATTTTCTTTCAAGTTTTCGTGATGTTTGCTTTAATTTGTGGGTTTCAGCGTTATACCATGGAGCTACCCTTTTTTGTTTTATTAACTTCTTTTTAAGAGGAGCAACAGAATCAAGTGTCGTTCGCAGTTAACCTGCAGCACTATCAACAAGATGATCAATTTGGGACGGACTGAAATTTGCATAAGAGTCCTCTGTTATGTTAAGACATAGCATTGAGTTAAATTCAGATGGAATTTCTTCCTTAAATTTAGCTACAGCACTATCAGATAGACATCTACTGTAGTAGTATTTGACTACTGGTGTGTACTCCAGTAATAGGAGTTCAAAAGTTATTAAATAATGGTCTGATAGTGAAGGATTCTGTGGAAAGACTGTTAGATGTTCAATTTCAATGCCGTATACCAGAACAAGGTCGAGGGTGTGACCAAAACAGTGAAAGGCTCTTCAGTCTTAACTGTCCTGGATGGGAGGCTTTCACTTTTGGTACACTTTATTATAACCCCCCCTCCCATTCAGTGGTATATAAACATGTAATAACACACTATAATGTGGTTGTAAGCAGGTATAAGGATATTTGTATTGTATCCGGATCTGTGACTATGGCGACCTGCTGGGGCAGTGCTGCTGTGTCTATGGTGCAGGGGACAAGTGGCTCAGGTCCTGCTCGTTGGCCTCCACCTGGAGCTGCTCGGTTGTCGTCTGGACCCATCATCTTCCCTTATGTTTTATATCCCACACTTTTCAACATAATTATATATATATACTACAATCTTGCCATTGCCATCATAATTGTATATGTTGTGATTTTTATGCTATGAATCTATTCTGTACTTACGACATCTATTGCATGTCTGTCCGTCCTGGGAGAGGGATCCCTCCTCTGTTGCTCTTCCTGAGGTTTCTATCATTTTTTCCCTGTTAAAAGGGTTTTTTGGGTAGTTTTTCATTATTCAAATTGAGGGTCTAAGGACAGAGGGTGTCGTATGTTACAGATTGTGAAGCCCTTTGAGGCAAATGTGATTTGTGATATTGGGCTATATAAATGAAATTGAATTATTGCAGAGCTCACCGTAGCCTATATGATTTCTCTAGCACCCGAGATATTGATGCTTTTATGCACACTCCCAAAGACCTGCTGAACATACCAAATAATCTCCTAAATATGCTTAATGTGTGAGAATTTGAACCAAGTTTTTAGGCCTACATGAGAGTAAATGAGGGATAAAAAAGTACAGAATAAGAGCTTTATAACTGACCCCATGAACCAAGTATGATTTCTCTAGCATGTGTATAGTGTTTTAGTTATTGATGCTTTTACACTCTCTCATTGACTACGATTCATAAAAAATATTAGTTCAATATCTCAAAAACTATATGAACAAGCTGATTACACTTGATAATCTCCTAAATATGCTGAACATTTTAGAATATGGAACCATGCATTTAGCTGTATGTAGAAGGACAAGAAGAAAGAGCGAGAGATTGTTTGCAGCAATCACACTAATAAATAAATTTGAGACTACCGTTCCAGATGTAAAGCAACACACTAATTTAATGAACAAATCTTGTTTTAAGATTTGTACATGTAGGTTGGAAATGTAGGTTGTCGGATGTGAGAGGAGGCAGCGAACGCATCATTAGGCTGGTCAGACTGGCCAGGTGAGTTTCCTCGCGCCGGGAATCTGAGATCAGTTTTCTTTCTCGCTCATTTACCTCAGTTAACGTGATGTTCATGGTGATGCCTGACCTAAGATCAGTGTGAGAGTGGAGAACAAAGGGAGGGTGACACACAGAATGTTGCTACCTGTTCACAGAGAAAGATAGACGGAGAATTATCAGCAGGTAGGTCGAATTTGTCGTGTCATTTTTGTATGACAGGAATTTCCATTTTAACACGTAAAAACAGACGAACAACAACGCCGTTGTTGTGTTTCTCAATATTCTTTTATCCAGTTTTACAATGGAAGTGGCTACATGCAGAGACACCTGTTTTCTACCAGTTCTAAAAGGCTTTAATGCATGCTAATATTTTACCAGGCTCTTTAGAACTTAATATTAGTACATTTTTGAACAAGTTCTTTAACAGTAAGCCAGGGTGTAGACTAGGCGGTGTTAATTAAGATTTAGCACTTCCATATCCTCTAACCGCATAAGACCACCGACCATGATAAGATTTAGTCCCAGGGAGCTATAGGATATGCTAACATTCTGTCTGAATATGGCATACTTACACATGTGATCCCAACTTAGCTTGTGACCCCTTAAAATAAAGCACGCTAATGTATACTTGTGACTCCTCCTTACAGGTTAGTTAGTTTCGTTTATTATCCTCTGGGAAATTCTCTTTGTGTCTGTGGCAACTGTCAGACAAATAGCCTACAACCCAAACAAAAGACATTAACGTTCAGTTAAAGGCAGACATCAAACAGCAGAGTGCTCCACAACAACATCACCGGGAGTCAACCGATAACTGAAGAGGGATTTTTTTCCTTCTCAGATTGTTTCATTTGAATGATTTTTGGCCTCAAAGGTAAAGCTATCCAGTGTTCAAACAGTGATAAAAATAAAATATAATTTTGTGCAACAGAAATATTTTTTTCATACTTATGCCTTTAGTAATGTTATTATTAAAAAGAATCTTAGATCCCTGTACTAATCTCTATACTAACTAAATTATATACAGCAAAAATCTCCACCTTATAATCATTAATTTAGTCTGTTACTGAGTCCTGAAATCTTACCTTAAAACAAGTGGAAAACGTATAGTGCAATGATTCTTTATGTATAGCCTATATATATATTTGTACACATATATACACACAAGTGGCTTGCCAAAGTATTCAAAGCACTTGAACTATTCCACATTTTTTCACATTACAACCACAAATGTAAATGTATTTTATTGGGATTTCATGTGATAGGCTCAAAATTGTGAAGCGGAAGGCAAATGATACATGGTTTTCAAAATGTTTTACTAATAAAAATCTGAAAATTGTGGTGTGCAAAAGTATTCAGCCCAGGGTCAAATACTTTGTAGAAACACCTTTTGCTGCAATTATAGCCTGTTTTCAAAGTTGTGGGCGGCTGTGTCTTGGTGGCAGAGCGATCCTCCAGGCATGCGCCGAAGTATCCTTGAGTAAGATACTGAACCCCAAAATGCTCCCGAAGCTGCGCTTTCAGTTTGTGGATGTTCTCATGTGTAAGTTGCTTTGGATAAAAGCATCTGCTAAATGACTAAATGTAAGTTGTGGAAATGCAGTTGAACAATCGTTAGCTTGTGTATTCAGTTCTCTTTTGTAGCAGACTCTTGACACTCAGTGCTGTTTACAGCCCCTCACTGCTTACTCTAAGGTAATGAAAACACAGCCATTCTTATTTTCAGGAGATTATACACTAATGAAAACATACTTAGAAATATTATCAACTTCTGCCAATAGCTCCTTGTAAATGTTACATACTGGACCATTAAGTCAAAAATTTAACTTTTAGCAGTTCGATAAGTATGAAACCAGGTCTCTAATCAGACAAAACCGATTATTTAACACCATTTGAAGAAAAATTAAAACATTTTACACTGAAGAACCTGTTCCACTCAGTTCACTACTTTAGGTGATTTTCTTCAGAACTCTGGTAAATTTGTAATCAAAACTACTGGAACTTTACATCAATAACATTCTAAATTTAATCATCATGCGACATATTGGCTCATCGTTAAAGCTAGGGTAGGGAGCATTTTTTGTTATATTGTTGAAATTCTCTTTACATCCTGACAGCAATCAAAAAATCAATCAGGTATCTGTGGCTGTCGCAGGCCTGTAATAAGCCCATCCAATCATTTCCTTTGGCCCAAATGAAATAACCTACCTACCTCACTACCTGTGCGCACTCTGCCCATGAAAATATGTTTGGGGGAAGGCCTGAAGGGAGTGGGATTTTTTCATTTTGAAACTTTGAAAATCAAGCTGTCTCTTGCTAGTTTCTCCAACGTTACCTAACATAGCTTTAAAGGATCATTCTGGTTTATTACAACTTGGGTCTTATTGTTGTTGTTGTTGATATCTCTATCAGTAATAACAATATTGTAGACAGTTTATAAGCCAACTTTCAGCTTCAACAGTAAGTACCTATTGTACTTACTGTAATCGTGTGCACAGTTTTCCTGGGTAATCAGGATTATTAGCATTTCAGGTGTGCTTACTTTCAGTTTGACATTGAAGAAAAGTGGTTTAAATAATCTTGCTAATGTCGGGATCAGACAATACAATATTATGGGGGGGGGGGTCGCTGTGTCGGATTAGGTGATCATTGAGTCACATTCATAGATGGTTAATGGGATTTTGCTGAGCGACATGACAGACTACGTGTTGGACCCCGACCAATCTTTCATGACTTGCGTGACGTAGACGTGATAAGTGCTAGGGACCAACTTTATCGTTGACAACACCAACAAAAAATGTAATCACATATGTAATGACTTTCGCATTCTTTTATAAGTAATGCTGAAAACATTCATGGTCAGTGAGTGGTGAAGGTGGACACCAGAAAGAGGGTGAGTGTGGGTGACGAGCTGACATATGTGTGACATGTGTTTACGGTTGACGATACTGTAGTTCTGTGCTCCTATCAAGGAACACCTTGGAGACATCATGTCCACAATATTGTTATCCCAGATGCATCCCATAGTCTTCCACTATGACACACTACTTCAGATTAAACCAGAAATTGCACCAACCCACAGGAATTTTTGTTCCTGACAGTCAGTCAGTCATTTTCTACCGTTTGTTCCCGTTGGGGGTCGCGGGTAACTGGAGCCTATCCCAGTGCCCTTAGGCGGGGTACACCCTGGACAGGCGGGGTACACCCTGGACAGTGGCCAACGCAGGGCTGACACAGAGACAGACAGACAAACAACCATTCACTCTCTCATTCATCCACTAGGGACAATTTAGAGTCAGCAATTAACCTAAACATGCATGTCTTTGGACGGTAGGAGGAAGCCAGAGAACCCGGAGAAAACCCACGGTAACACGGGAAGGACATGCAGATTGTGGGATTCGAACCCACGATCTCCTTATTGGGAGGCGCTAACCGCTCTGCCACCGTGTACCCCTTGTTCCTGACACTGAGAACAATATCAGGCTGGATATTGTGTCATCTGATCTCAGCATAAATTGATGGCTTGGTTTGCACATCTGACCACTTGTGCTTGTTGCCCCATCGGACATTGTTGTAGTAATGTAGTCTTGTACCTAGATCTCAGCAATTACTTTGGCAAGTACAATGTTGTTGTAACTGTTAGAAATGATGTAGAAAGCTACGAAAATAAGATCCAAATTTTAATAAACTTGAGTTACCCTCTAAAGCAACTTTAGATCTATCTGTTGACAGTAGACTATTTTAATACTCTGTGTTTCTCTCTGTGGCAAGCACAGTCCAGGTCCCGATGTCTTCAGGAGGAGTTGGTTCTGTCACTAGGTTCGACAGGATGCGGGAGATCCCACACTATGACCAGGTCCCTGTGGGCTCCTTATGGAGGGACCCAGATCTCCCTCTGCCCCCAGCATCCTTGCAGGGAACAATGCTGGCTACCGGCTTAGACCCCCTTCCCCTCCCCCCCCCCCTCTACCAGAACAGCCAGCTGTTGGGCCTGAATTCTTCTACACCCCCAGCGATGATGAGCCAGTGGAGGGTGACTCTGACGCCATGGACATTAGGCCAATCCATCGCTTCATCCCAGACTCTGTCAAGAACTTCTTCCGTGGCAATAGCGGTAAACGTAGCAGCAAAGGTTGGTCCATCACACCTCCTCCACCACCTCTACCTGCCTCTCACTCCCCTGCCCCCTTGTCCAGGAAGAGTTGGAACTGCCACACCACGGCGGGAGTCCCCTGCTCACCTCCCAACTCCACCCCTCCATCTCCGTCCCTTCTCGGCCCCTATCGGGATCCCTACAGTGGCTCTGGGGGCAGC
Organism: Coreoperca whiteheadi; assembly: GCA_011952105.1. Taxonomy (NCBI): domain Eukaryota; kingdom Metazoa; phylum Chordata; class Actinopteri; order Centrarchiformes; family Sinipercidae; genus Coreoperca; species Coreoperca whiteheadi. Next base: position 2,274,052 of record WNGW01000012.1, on the reverse strand, counting down.
GACACCTCTCAGAAGGAGCGAGACAGGCTGCTGCTGGGTGCTGAAGCCCTTGACTCTGCATCCGCAGTGCCCACCAATCTCTCAGCCCTGACCTACCAGGAGCGGGTAGAGGAATACCACCTGCGCTATGCCTACATGAAGTCCTGGGCTGGCCTGCTGAGGATCCTGGGCTGTGTGGAGCTGCTGCTGGGAGCTGCTGTGTTTGCCTGCGTCTGCGCTTATGTTCATAAGGACAACGAGTGGTTCAATATGTATGGATACTCCCAGCCGCAGCTGTTTGGGGGGCTCGGTGGAGGTGCTGGTGCATATGGATATGGAGGTGGTTACTACACAGGCCCCAAGACGCCTTTTGTCCTGGTGGTGGCTGGTCTTGCGTGGATAGTGACTGTTATTCTTGTCGTTCTTGGGATGACCATATACTACAGAGCCATCCTTCTAGACTCTTCTTGGTGGCCGCTTACAGAGTGTTCCATCAACCTAGTCTTGGCGGTGCTCTATTTGGCAGCAGGGATAGTGTATGTGAGGGACACCACTCGAGGGGGGCTGTGCTACATACCGGTCTTCAATAATGGAATAAACGGAGCATTTTGTCGCACAGAGGCTGGCCAGACAGCAGCCATCGTCTTCCTCTTCCTCACCATGGTACTCTACTTCATCAGTGCAGGAGTTTGTCTGAAGCTATGGAGACATGAAGCAGCCAGAAAGAGAAGGGAGGAGTTGGCACAGGAGGTCTGAAACACGCCCACACACATGTTTGTCTTTCTATATTTGTGAGGACCTTTATTGACATAATGCTTTCCAGACATAATGCTGGTCCAGTACCTCCCACAGACCAGCTCTCCGTTTAAGGGGTCCGATCTTTAGACTCTCAGAGTATTACTCTAAAGCATTGACGAAGGACTATTTAAGCTGGTGGCGTAGAGACACATCTGGCTTCTAACTGCCTACTTCCGAGCGTCTACCCTGCTTCATCTGATTCAGCAACCGACCGAATAGCCCTCGTGTGTCAGTTACCACTATCAGCCGCACTAGTTAACAGCAGCTCTCCTCTAAATGATCTGGCCTCTTGTTGTGGTGCTAGGATGGGTTTTAATGGCTCGGATGTGAGCCCCAAGGGACTGTTAATTTCATTGGCTAGATTAACTTGTAAGAACCTTTCAAAGATGTTAAGCACACAACAACCTAACTTTTTACCATCATCAATGAACTCATAATTTAGTGTACACAATTTATACTTTAACTATAGTTTCATTATTTAAGAAAGTAAGCTTTAGCAAGGGCAGTAGTAAAACAGCTCAATTCAAATTTTAATCTTCAAACAAATCAATCAAATAAATCATACAGTAAATACACAGCTGAGTCTGAATTTCAATATTAGCAACTGGCCCAGTCTTCAGCAGAGAAGAAGAGCAGAGTGGAGTGGCATCATCTGTGGAAATTCTGGATTCAAACATTGGTTTTGGTCATGCAAACATTTTGGCCTTGTTCAGACTTCCAGCCCAAATCTGTTTTTTGGAATATCAAAATTGTAACGAAATTGATTTTGGAAAACCTAAACAGCAAAAAAAACACTATTGCATATATTTGCAAATCGGATCCAAGCTACATTTGGAGGTGGTTTGAAAGGCGATTCCAATCGAATTTCTACAGATGCGTCTCAGTCTGGATTCTCTGGCCGCTCAAATCAGATTTCAAAGTGTAATTTGTGTCACTCGCAAAGCGACACGACAACGTCAAATCCAGAGTGATGGTAGCACATCAGAGCGGCTGAGCAGAATCCATACTGCTATTACCGGAGCGGTATGGACAATAAAGAGACCAACAGACCTAGTCAGACGCTGAAATAAATTGCCTGCTGGCACGTTAGGGGAAGGCTTCTGTATAATCAAAGCTGGAAGGAACCTACCAGAAGCGTACATAGTTACCACAGCAACCCATGCAGATAGGTTTGTGATTTCTGCAGTTTACACAGTCTAGGGTCTGGACACAAATTCAAAAACACTGAAAGGGTTCATTAAAGTAGGCCATTGAATTGTTTTCTGATAACACTTTGAACACACTGTGAACATCTAATGAATTACTCCCCATCTCTTCTTCCCATCACAATAAACCTAGATGAAAACTATTGGATCATCAGTCCCCCTTTCTATAGTAAGTATGAAGAATTACTTTTTTAATGTTCTATGAAACATTGAATTGTACACAGTGTACATGAACTGAACTCATGACTCTGTTTATCTACTATAGTTGGGTCCAGCCTCCAGGGCCTCAGATCATACTCCTCCCCCCACCATCCAGCCAGACCTAATGGATGCCCCAAACAACTATGCAGCTACTTCTCTGATGGCACTGGAGCCAGAGATCCTCCGAGGTCACATACCAGCTGGACACATCCCCAAACCTGTCATTATAGCCGACTATGTGGCGTGAGTATTACTTTCTTAGTCACATTTTCCAAAAATACATCGCTCTTTCCAGACACCCTGGTAACAAGGCTCAAGTTTAGCCTCACAAATATGTATATTTCATGTACATTGTAGTGCCTCATAGCATCCCCCCACTTCAAAATCAACAAACTTCTAATTGTAAAGTGTAATGATTATCAGGCTGGTATAGGCTTTCATTTTTCAGAAATAAAACTCTGGGCTTCAGCAGTGAATGTCTTGGAAACAGATTTCATCACAATTATTTAGTTTATTGTTCATGTTGATAAGTACTTTTCTGACTGATGAAGATTTTTGGTATACTGAAATAGTCCACAAAATCCTCAGGTCTCCATTGACAGACAGCATAAATTTGAAGGTAAACCCCCATCATCTGTTTTTAAGCCTTCATTTAGTCCTTGAGTAGAGACCCCTTACACACTGTGTGATTTGTGTTTCTCCCAGAGGAAAGTGGATAATATTAAGAGAAATGTGGAGAAATCTTTGTTCGTCAATCCAAAACAGTGCTCCTAGGTCACACGGTCCAACACTGCTTGATTTAGAGCTTTAGTGACCAAAGAAAGATTACGACATTCAACCATCTGACAGTATCAGAGATTTAGGACCAAATTCTCATAATATGACCCAACAAACTGGAATACACCATGAAAAGAAAAAGAATACACTGAGCAACATGAAATTGTAATCATCTGGTGTATAGAGGCCCTAAAGGATAAGTCTGGTTACATTCTATATTTTTTACCATGAACACACACACGATAGTTTTTTTTTGCCTCAATCCCGCATACACCGTCCTGCTGCGCCAAACACTCCTTAGAGAACCAAATGTGGATTAAACCCCTGCTGAAAATAGTCTGCAACGAATGTACTATTTCATAAGAAAAATATATATTGCAAGCCTTATACTTCCTTGGGGAAATAGGTTTGGTTAATTCAAAGCTATTACTAGCAGGAAAAGTTTGTAACTTTGAAAGATACCCATATGATTTGTCCAACTCAGACTGCTGAAGCCTCATATTAATTTCAGATATAGTCTGGAATAAATTTTTGCATGGTACGCGAAATGTGAATTTTGTCCCCCATCACTTACATTGGAAGCAGAGCATGAAGGAATCTCTTAATGTCCAGTATGAACAGAAGGAATGATAACAGCAAGCAAAAACTGTTTCAATATACATATGGGGACCTGACTATTGTTTTAAGACGGACTTGAGGAATTGCGAACCTATCCTATTATCCTTATTCAGGAAACTCAGAGAAACATGAATATCCACAGCAGAGTTCGTGGTAATCTGGCCAGCAGTTGTGTTAGACGAACTGATAATATTGTCATTCTCAGGACCTGCTGCTAGGAGTCTGAGACACTTTCAGCTGTAGTGTGATTGTAGCCAGCAGCTCAAAAAAATGTGTTGTCTCCTGTCCTGTTTTCACAGGAAGTACCCAAGCATCCATTCAGAGGAGGAGAGGGACCAGTACAAGGCTGTGTTCAATGACCAGTACGCTGAGTACAAGGAGCTGCACGCTGAGGTTCAGGTCATGGCCAAGAAGTTTGAAGAAATGGATGAGATGATGCAGAGCCTTGCCTCCCGGCCTTCCAGCCAAATGGTACAACCCTCACTCGACTCTACACAAACACTCACACACAGGAACACACTTGGACGCACACACTATAACTATATGTCCAGTAACGGGCTAATTTTGTTTCAGGAGAAGGAGCGGATGAGTAACATTTTAAAGGAATATCAGAAGAAGAAAACTGTAAGTATGCATCATAAAATCCACCGTCATTCAGTGAGTGGCTGTTTCTGTGCCAGAGTGCTCTGGTTAGAGAGATCATTCTGTATCTATAAACCCTGGATATCCCTTGATGCACCTGTGCAACAAAAAAGCCTATTCAAAAATATTCCTTCTCCGCATTTAACTTATTATCTTTAATCATACTTACATTATAGGAGTAATCCAACTATTTTGTATTCCACTTCCATAAATGGGACTTGCATGATACAGGAATGGGATAAGGAAGAATCTAAATCAAAGCAGCAGAGGCCAAGATATTTGGACTTTTAGTCCCTTGCATCGGTCAACTCAGTAGCATATTTTCGTAGACCCTCCCTACCTGTTAAACACTCAAATCTTTCAAGCTTGATGGCCCCAGTGTGTTACAAAGACTTTCTGTTATAAATTTGTACTCTCCAAGATCAACCTGGTGGCGTCAATAGAGTTATTTTCTGTACCGATACAAAAGCATCTGCATTTTTGCAATAATAGTCTGGCTTTTTTTCCATCATCCAGTTGACATGATTTGGCCACCAATTTCAAACCACTTCCTCTCAGAGTCTTAACTCAGTCAAATGGAATCAGACAGACATCAAACACACACTGCTACAATCAGCAGAGCTATTTTCAGTAATAGGATCTCTGATGTCCAAAGATGATAAATGTCTATAAATCCATTTGGAAATTATATCAGAAAAGTGCTGATATATGCTCGTTAGAACTCCAGATTTTGTCTTATATTCATCAGATTCAGACTTCTCTTTAGTATCAAGTAATCCAAGTGATTGTTGTATAATGCGAACAGGGACTTCTAGCAGCCAAAGCAGCAGGACTTTTCATGATGCAGATGTGCCAAAATGTGAACAAACATAGGTTATAGGCTAAAGAGTTGTAGATTGTGATAGATGTTGCAGAAGTGTTATTCATGATCCGATATTGAGGCCTGGTGCTTTGAAAATATCTTGTAACTTGACAGTGAAATGACAAACTGAAGTTAGGGATCTCCTAAAAAGAGAATGCAAGCTGGCCAAGAGTAGCTTTCTCCTTTTTTTTTCACAGACACTCCAAACTAAATTTATGTTCATTTGAACCTTCTCTCTGCGTGGAAAACCACCATTTAAAAATCAATAAGGCCAAATCAATTATTTTTTGTCAAAAGCTTTCTCGCTCTTTTTTCTTTATCAGAGAAATGTCAGCCTTAGTTTTACTTTTACTTTTTTTTGGAGGTGGGGTTCAAATACTGGTAATTCTTTATTATTTGATTAATTTAGGTACATGCGTAAAATATTGTTACTTTGTATATTGAGAGAGCTGCTAAACTTTATGGCAACTATATGGCATGAGGAGTATAAATGGCAGTATAAAACAATCCAACACAGAAAACGAAGCAGTCTAGAGACTCTCTAGACCAGGGGTGTCAAACTCAAATACACAGTGGGCCAAAATTTAAAACTTGAGCAAAGTCGCGGGCCAACATTGAACAAATGAACCTTTTATTATGGACCCAAACAAGTTTTGCTTTAACATTGAATAGGGAACAAGCAACGCTTATTTTTTTAACATATATTGTTGTGAAACAAATCTTCTCTACTTTCTGGCTCCTTTGAGTCATGTCCAGGTCTTGTACTTGTCGTGGTGTTTTGTTTCATAGTGTCGTCTAATGTTGTACTCCTTAGTTATAGCCACGTTGGCTTCACATACAAGACAAACAGGTCTGTCTTTTAAATACGTAAACAGATATTCTGCCTCCCACCTGTCCAGAAAGCTCCTTTTTTCTGCCTTTCTTTTCACCATTTTTTGGGAAGGGGTAGCACTGTGACACTTGTAGCATGAGGTTGCTATGACTACTTTCACAGAGGAGAGGGCGTTTCTGGGTCCTGTCCTGATTGACGCGCCAAAACAACAGTAGAGCGTTATGGGATTTGTAGTATTAGTTGGGAATGCGCTGTATAATACCGGCAGGCCAGCTCTAGTAGTCATTTCGTAGTGCCTCGGGCCAATTTTGGCCCGCGGGCCAGAGTTTGACACCTATGCTCTAGACGATGTTAGAATATAGTTGCTAGATACTAGTTAGGGCACTCACACTAGACAGGATTTTTTGGGGAAATCTTGTTAGACAACACAGAGCTACCAGGGCATGAGAAGCAATGGGATTCATGGGAAATGAGGCCTTCATTTTTCAAAAAACTAGAACTTGCATTACTACTGACATGAGATGGACAGGAACAACTATTTGCAAATGTGTACAAATATACCAAGGCATAACAGTACATTTTCATAATTGATAATAAACAGATTTGTTTAGCAAGTCATGATGTTATGTAAGATGTTTTGATTATAATATAGTAACCACTGTGTCATCCTAACAGAATATGTTAGAGTGAAAGTAGAAGCGTATCAGGTCATTCTTTCCCAGTTGCATCAACCAAAACCAGGTTACAGTACTTGAGTGTCTGAGTTAAGATAGGAATTCTCCTGATGTTATCATAACCAGTAAGTCACACTTGGGGAATGTAACCGTGTTGTTTTCAACCTCTTGTGCATTATGAGAAGGGGAAGTAGAATGTTACACATTTGAGATATTGTGATCATCTACAGGTTTGATGTCCTTCAGTACATTAGTATGTTGTGGAGTTTTAACTGTGATTAAACCAGCAGTAAAATAAATACCCCTTTCTTTTTTTTTTTTACCTCACTAGCACTTTTGATTGTGAAAATCATGCTAGCTACTGTTTAAAAAGGCACAAATTTTACACATTAAGATCGGTTTGCTTGTCATGAAGAATAGTGCCTGTGACAGCAGTTGTATAATGTCGTCTGACTTTGGAAAGTCAGAAATAATAACACGGGTGATGTCATCAGTGGTATTTCAGCTTGGGTTTGAAGACTACAAAATCCGAAAGTTACAAACTGGGACTGTGGAGTTTAAAAGAAGGCATGGGGGTTCTAAAGAGATGCTATCAATTTGCATTATGGGAATTTAAGGATCCAGTGTTTTTGGTGATTGACACATACTAGGAACCAAAAATGATTTTTCTTTTTTTAAGTCTATCAATCTTCCAAATTTTATGGAAGCATAATACTAAGTCAGTGGAATGTCCCTTTAATTAGTACAAACAGTAAGTTTTAATATGTTTTGACATGGGACTTTGATATGACTTGTACATAGCTTTCTGTAATTGAGAGCCCTCATTACCCAAAATTATGGTAAAAATCTTTCTTCCTGGTTTGTTAATGTTTGTCTGGTTTACTGAAAACTATCAAAAGAAAAAAACACGTATTGTAATGTGTATATATTACTGTATTCCCCATACACTAAGCCACCAGTGAAATTCCTTAATATTCTCTGACTGTCACAGAGACTGTCCCTGATAGATAGTAATTATGTCACTAGGAAAGAAAGCAAAACATTGCATTTATTTGATTTATTTCTGTTTGTCTTGTCAGGACCCAACGTATTTGGAAAAAAGGGATAGGTGTGAGTACCTAAAGAACAAGCTCTCCCATATCAAACAGAAGATTCAGGAGTACAACAAGGTCATAGACTGGAATGATAGCAACTAACTGACACTAACACTGCAGTTTTACACTGTCATTAGCACACCTGAAACTATGTTAGAAAACATGTTCTCTTACACTGAGAACAGAGGTGGAAAGTGAACAAGAGCATGTTCATACCAGGCGAAAAGTGATTGTACATATGCCATTATAGCATTGAAACACCTAGTCATTCCATGACTGCTAGTTATGTCATAATGACAGACATAAAAATCATTGTCACAGGTTCAAACATCATCAGTGGGTAGAAATGTCCTTCTAGAGAGTGGATAAAGGCAAAGAAAAAGTAAGTGTGACCCAAAATGGGATCTGAAGACATGGACAGAATGCAGACAGCTGGAATGGATCAGGTGTAACCTAAATAAATGGAATTATAAGGTGTTCATTATATGTATAAAAAAGCATGTCCTGATGCAGATCACATTTTAAAGAAACATTTTGGGAAATATGCTCTTATTTAGCCATTTTACCAGGAGATAAGAAGATGAATATCAGTTTCATCACTGTCCAATCTGCTATGAGTTTAGCCTAGCTTTGCAACAAAGACTGGAAGCAGAGGGAAACTCCTAGACTAGCTCCTCCAAAAGAGACCAAAGCCCCTCTATTGATGTTGCCATGGACCTTTTTTATACACCTCATTTGATACTTGTGTTTGCTGTTCTTATGGAATAAACCATATCTAATTATACAAGAAATGCAATATTTTGGGTAGTGTGGGTAAGATGACGATCCTACAATGTGTGACTGTTCCTTTAACACCAGGTATAAATGTAAATTGTGGGACAACCCCCCCCCCCCACAACTCTCCTAGCTAGACATTCTGCATGAATATTGAAGCTGATGTAAATAAGGCTAAATCAATGTTAGGTTAGTTTAACAGCATTTATTTTTGCTCAGATAGGATATTTTTCAATGTACTAAATGTGTCATACTGTGGAGGTTTAGCTGCTTGCCATAATGCTTAATGTATGCTGCTGTTATTGTTTTTTACACTGAATTTCTTCTGTCCACTAGTCTTCTCTCAAACTCTGAGGCACAACGTGAACATTTACTAAAACCTTGCCACAGTAGACTGTGTGAACTGTCTCTCACCCTGTTACTAAATTGCAATGTTAAATTATACAATGGGTGTTTTTACATTTGTTTTAGTCACACTTTTTGTAAACTCTTATTTGTAGATCGATATGTTTGATTGATATGCGTATGCTCCTGGTTTGTGTCACATCTGGTATGCTTAATGCCAGAGAAGCACATTTTTATAAACATATTTTGCCTTTTTTGACTTTAGCCAAAAAGCTAATGCACTGTTTGAGTGACTTCTGTTACATCTGTCCATCACTGTTTCAGTCCAACAGCTGCATGAGCTCAGTTAGTCCAGGGAAGTGGTAATATGTGAGGGTAACCAATGAAGTTAATACTACTATAAAAACAGTGAAATCAGGACAAAGTTCATGATTTCAATGTTCATAATTGATGTTTTTATTTATTTGTTGTAAATCCTTGTTTATTTATCCTTGCTACAACTACAAATATGAGTCTGTCATAACAAATCTGTAGTAAGTATATAAGAATAGAGTCTGATTAATAAGTTAATATGTCTAGACCTGGTTAACCATTATTATCAAGCATTCTGGTTTCTCAATAAAATTATTTCAACAACAACCTTTTTCTATAAAACCAATGTTTCGAGTCTTGCTTTATTAAAAAATGGTGGTCCAAATTTAATTTCTCTATTAAAATGTTGAGGAAAAATATCGTGACATTAATCAAAATAATTACAACCACAGAGCAAAATAGACGAAATGTCTATATGCATTGGATGCTTTATTATTATTAGCAGTATTGGTAGTGTAGGTAAATTAATACCTCAGTAAGCATCCAGGAGGCTTGTGGCTCCCCCTCTGATGATTGGTAAGTCAATGGTGAGAGTAAAAATTGTCAAATTCAGTGACACTGAATATCCTTTCAATGTAGAATGACCTGGAAGAACTGGACAGCATATGCAAAGCTCAATTTCTAGCTTCATGTTTTTTTTTATAGCTCCAAGTCAATGAACACCTCTGTCACCCTCCTAAAATGGCTGCTATTGTGTCTCTGCCAGTATACAGCCCGGAAGACTGATTTTGTCGAGCTGATGTGTGTATTTTTTTGAAATGCTTACCCAGTGTCAGGTTTTGCAACACTTTCCTGTTGATTTTACTCCACGGGCTGGATCAGCATAAAAGCCTTCCATCAGGACAAATGCTTAGAATTTTTAAGATATATTTTACATTGAAATTGGCAAGTAAGACTTAATAGAAATATTTGCACTCAAAGTTTCCATTTAAACATTAAACATTTAAACATTAAACAAAGTTAAACATTTTTATTGTGTAAAATAATTCACAATTTCAATTTTTTATTTAATAAATTTAAAATTAGTAAGTTGGATTTATAACACTCAAAAAAGATTTTGATACTGAAAAATACTGAATTTATGGAAAATTATTTAGCTCCGTTTCATTCATTTTGATGAATTTAAAATTAACGCTGTAAGATACAGTTTTGTACATTCTAATTGAGTGAAAAACTGCCCCACAAATGAAACCCAGAGCTTGCAAATACGTCTACTCCACAACGAAAAAAGAATCATTATTTTCGAGGGATTCAGGGTGTGGAGTCCCTGGAAGAGTAAACGGTGCTGCCTCTTCCTTGTAATTGTTATGAAAGCTACGGGGAGATCGGACAGGTTAGTCCTGTATGACCTGGGGAGGAGTCCACGTGATGAGGACACACCTGTAGGCCACTCCCTGTGCGCGCAGTGCACTGTGCAGCACGCAGGATGCGGACGCGCGCCTAGTGTGTGTGTGTTGTTTGCTTTATCAGCTCAGCGTCACCACTGCCTTCATCAGGATCAGACGGTTCATCATACTAGGTGGGTCAGTTAAAAAAGAATATAGCTTAAGTTTGAGTACGGAATGTAATAGAGACAAATGAACTGTGCAGTTCGTTTAAAAGTTTAACTAGGTCTATGCCATTTCAAACGATACATTTTGCCTGTAATTATCTTGCTGCGTTTGTTGAGCGATTAACGTAGCCTAGGCTATAGCTACATTTTATGTTCCTAAATGGTTTTGGCTGTTTTTCTTTACTCTCTCATTTTTACTCCAGTGACAGCCTGAAATTATTATTTTCAAAGGCTTACTTTAAAATGTGAACCACCGATTTGGCATTAGTCTATTTTCCTGTTGTGTGAAATCCACTCTGTAGCTATGTCCACTCTGTAGATTTGGAAAGTAAATAGCAGTTATCATATCAACTAGTGAAGTGATGTAGGGCCTATGGGAGGAGGCCAGAATATTTTGCTCAAAATGCAGCCTGCTTTGTGGACTCTAAAGTATATTGTTTTACTCTGTGAAACTAACTAACCCAGCTCAGTTTGACTTATCCACTGCTCATTTTCAGTCTCAGTTCCTGAACTGAATATATATTTTGAGACTGAAAATATATATCTCCACCCACTTACTGCTGCTTTGTTTCACCACAAACAAACCTTAAGTCCAAGCAGTACGCTTGCCTCTTCTTATGGTTGAATAGCTGAAGAGTAGCTCACTGATGATGAATATTTGAGGATTTCTTCTGAATGTAGCGAGCTATCCATTATTATCTATATGCAATGTAACTGGGATACTTTATTAGTTTACTTCCCACACATAAGTGTAACACTTTAACATCAAGAGATCATTACCACAAGCATAGCATTACATTTTTAACGCAGCCACTGGTTTCCATACATGTCAGTAGGGCTGGGTATGGTAACTCCATACCTTTTTTTGGTACTGACAGATATTTGTACATAGCACAAAGTGCTAAAAGTCTTGTCAAATTCGTAGTCTTTGATAAAATGTTCACATTTTTATGACAATTTTAGGCAATTTTTTTAGATAAAATTTTTGCACGGCTTTTGTTTGGACAATTTTTCACTTAACATTTAATACGTTTGGCTACTAGTTTTGTAGAAAACCATTTTTATATTGAGGTACTGACAAAACTGTTGTTTTGGTATCAATTTGGGCTGCACAATTAATCGCAATATTATCGAAATCGCAATATGACAAAACAGCATTATAATAAAGTACTGTCGTGCTGAAGAGATGCCCTGGCTTACAAATCTTGTTCCTCAGGTGTAAGGAAACATGTTTGTTTGGTACAGACCCCAACAAATGTCAATTATAATGATTTTAATAGTTGTTTCAGTGAAAATGAAAATTGTAATACAAAAATAATCATTCCCACTAATCGCAATCGTTATATCTGTCAAAATAATTGATTTTTTTCTTTACCATAACGTGCAGCCATAGTATCAGTACCCAAACTCATCATATCTACAGTAGAATTGAAATAAGTGAAATGATACCCAGCCCTACATTTCAGTACATAAAATCAAATATAGTTTTTAGTTCTGATAAATGTAATTAGAGTTCCTCCGTAAATTTATTTTCAAACTGAATGCCTGTCTGTAAGGTAGAAAAACACATTGAAACACATTTGGAAAATGGTGGCACTGATGTAAATTATACCTAATGAATGCCAAATGGGATAAAACATGCAAACTACCATCATCTTTTTAGTCATGTTGTCCATCAGTGTTCCCAAATTCTAGCTACATACAACTGAGAAGTCAAGTTGCTAGGGTTTTTACAGAAGTCTGAAAATTAGCATCAGATGGCACTGTATTGAGTTTGGTGGGAAATCTGAGGTATAACACAAAGGATGGCTGCTTCTTTGTGGCAGCACAGGGAAGAGAGTTGATTTATTTAGTTTTTGCAAAATCAATAGTTTTTTATTTTTTGCAGGTTGAGTTCCAGTTGCATTTCAATATGCCGAGCAACAAATACAGGCCCCCGCCGTACCATCCAAGTGGTAGCAAACAGTAAGTTGACCTACTGAAAATGTGTGGTAATGCTGACAGCGGAAATGATTTTGCAAAACACTGCTAAAAAACGTCAATGAGATACATTGGTAAAGCTGGGCACTTAGCTGTAATACTGTCAAAGCTGCATTTACTTGTATTAAGTTCTTGGAAAAAGATTAATATTTTTAAAAGGTAGCACAGAAGCATACATGTCCTTAAAGAGCTGAACATTTTGACATACGAATAGCTTCTGTAGCTGAAAGTATGCAGAAGTAGTAGTCTGCTGATAAGTGTACGGAAGTGTACGGAAGAAGTGTACGACATAATTGCAAAGCATTTCTGAAAATGGAAAGTCTGAAATGAAATGCCTGAAAAATCTTGAAGCTCAAATGCATTGCAAAAGTAGGCCCATTTGTGTTTTTGTCTAAGACTGTGAGAGGTAAAATTGTATTAGTAGTAGTAGTAGTAAAGACAGACAGCCAGCCAGACAGATACAGGCAGTCAGATAGCCAGAGACACACAGATAATCAGAGAGAGAGAGACAGACAGACTGTCAGACCGGGACAGACAGACAGACAGACTGTCAAGACACCGACAGACATACAGAATGATTCTGAATGAAACCTCAAATAGCTCAGAGTTTGAATTTATTAAGTGTAGGGATGTCAAAGTTAATTTGCTACGTTTTTGGTGTAAGATGATGCATGAACAGTTAAAATTGTGAGCACAACAGCAAGTTAAAGAGAACATTTTTAAAAGATTTTAGAAGGCTCCTACACTCTAGTGATGATGTCATCCACTCCCGCTCACGCAATATACCCCCATTATAAACTCAGAAAAAGATGGAAAAAAGCATACAGCTTAAACTGTGATTAATCAAAAACTGTAAAAGATATAAAGCTGAAGACAATTTTAATAGTTGAAAGTCTTGTGACCAGTTTAAAGTTCAAATGGCATCCGTAGCTCAAAGTATGCAGAAGTAGTAGAATTTCAAAATATAAGTAAGTTTGAAGATTTGAAGATTGCTCCATAGACTTACATTTTAAAACGTTGTTAAAAAAGCTTAAGTTTTAAAAAACTATAAAAGGTAGATAAAATAAGCATAAAGAAATTGATTAACACCAGCATTCCCACTAATGAAAGCCATCAGGAGAGCAAGACCCTGTAAAAGCTCAACAAATGTGGTGTTGTGATGTCATACAGGTATTCTCTTTTGGTTTGTCCTGCTGAATGTCCATGTCAGACCATGTCTTGTAATTTTGCAATGCGTTAAATTACAGAGGAGCACAGTGAATATTTTATTCCCTACCAAATGTTGCACAAGAGGATTTCAGCAAATGTTGAACTCCTTTTAATAAACAATTAACCAAAAGTAGATCACCCCAAAATTAGGAGTTTACATTGCATAGCTGGTTTCTTTCTATATCCATATTTAGTGTGAGCGTTTACCATGCAATAGGTGAAATGCAGCATCAACAATACACATTGATCACAGCTTCTCTGTCCTCTTCTGTTGCAGTCATAGCAGCAGACACAGGCACAGTGAGTTCATGTCCAACCCAGCCTTTTCCTACTACCCAGGAGAGAAGATGCTTCACTTTTATCCCTGGACTTCACCACCGGGTGTGATGAAGATCTTGTGTATCATCATCATCGTCATGTGTGTGGCTGTGTTTGCCTGTGTTGCCTCCACGCTTGCCTGGGACTATGATATGAGCCTCATGGGTCTGGGAGGTCTGGGAGGTGGAGCTGGCATGGTGCCAGGTTATGGCAGCTCATATGGCGGCTCATACGGCGGCTCTTATGGTGGCAGTTATGGCAGCTCATATGGAGGCGGCAGTGGCATTGGCAGCTCATATGGCTATGGAGGAGCAGAAATGAATCCCTTAGCTGGCAAAGGCTTCATCATCGCCATCGCTGCCATTACCTTCATAGCTGTACTCATCATATTTGTGTTGGTTGTTTCGAAGCAAAATGCTGCCCGCTCATCAAAGTTCTACCTAGCAACCATCATCATCTGTGCCATCCTAGCATTTCTGATGATCATCGCCACAATTGTGTACCTGGTAGCAGTGAACCCAACAGCCCAGTCCACAGGGTCTATCTACTACAGCCAGGTCCGCCAGCTGTGTGCCCAGTACCAGACCCAGACCCAGGCCCAGGGCATCTTCCTTAACCAATACCTGTACCATTACTGTGTGGTGGAGCCCCAAGAGGTATGAGACGCTTTGCTTTTTTGGGAGGCTGTGGTGGTGTTTGGTTTTGGCAGGGTTTATATACTATACAGGGTGTATAGCTCCTTTACCAACAGGAGTCCAGTAATGAATCCAGTAATTTGTGTACCCAGATATCACAGATTATTCACTTTTATCCATATAATCAAAAGTAATTTTCATCTCAACTGGTTACCTGATGATCTTTTTCTATTTTTGTTGTTTGCAGTATTTTACAGTTTCATGCGAGGTTTAGCATCGAGATTTCTGTGGTGCACAGACAATTGTGAATGTCAGAGTTAGTAACTAAACTCTTATCAGATATAATTTAGGTCCAGAAATAATTCATGAAGCTGCTTGAATGTCTTAGAAGACCATAACAGTGTTTTTGCATGTTTTAGCCCCATTTACCAAGGTATTATGCAGTGTTTTACAGTAGCATTTGGAATGTTTCACACCATCCAGACAGTCCTTGGTTTTAATTAATTCGTCACATCCTTAAGCACGACGATTGATAGCAGGCGATAGTGGGAAAATTGTCTGTGGATTATTGTTGAGTAACCAGGACATTGTTTCTAGATAGACATGTTGCTGTTGAGTTGTTCAAATGTAATTTTGGATGTTTTGAGCTCCTTGAACCAAATGATTCACTTCTGTTGTTTAGGGGTGGTGGGAGAAGTTTCTTTGTAATTTTTGGGGGGGTTTAATGACCCTTTAACATAGTCCAGTGTAGAGGTCGACAGATAGTGGATTTTACCGATAACTAGGTTGGGCAATACTTGCCGATAACCGATTAATCGACCGATAGTTTTAAAAATTGATACTGGATAAAAACAAACATAACACTCCAAGTAAATCACTAGCTTTAAAAATCGCCAGCTAATGAATGCATAAAAGCGACCAGTTGGATAATGCAAATAGATGTCATTAAACATTTGGGTCGGACTTGCGTTTATTTTTTTTTCATTGTTTTAACCGCTTGAGACACTAAAGCCTTGTTTATACTCGACGCATCCATGAGCACGAGGGTGTGCGAGGCAAAAATGACGTCAACATGGAGTGGGCAGTCATGTGTGTTGGGTGCGCAAGACCCCATTTCACCTCTCTCTCTCGCTCTCTCTCTCTCTCTCTCTCTCTCTCAATGTGCAGCGCATTTTTTGTAACAGCACGCGCAACTCCGCATCCGAAGATGAACGAGTTCTAGGCGAATCTAGCCGAGCATGACGTCTCATCACTCCGGCACCCAGTTTGCACAAACAGTGAGGAAAATAAGTATTTGAACACCCCGCTATTTTGCAAGTTCTCCTACTTGTAAATCATAGAGGGGTCTGAAATTTTCATCGTAGGTGCATGTCCCCTGTAAGAGACATAATCTAATTCCTCACTGTACAAATTAGGTGCTTATATTTACAAAATGAGCCTACAAAAGCAGAAATGAGCCCTTTTAAATAAAGATTAATGTTTAATCAAAACAAAATTCACGAAACTAAAATGTTTAGTGAAATTAGGAAATATACACGTGTGAATATATTTTGTTCTCATGTCACAAGTAATAATATCAAGGTTTACTGAGTTTTACACGATTCTTTTGTAGTTTGGTTTTTGGTGACGTGTACTAAAATAAATATCCTCACCTGTGTACATTAGCCTACTTCTTCTCAACGCTTTTTCCTGATGGTTTATAGAACAATTACTCTGAGTCGCCCTCTGTTGTTTCAAAGAATAGCACAACGGCAAGCGCGTCAAGTATAAACGGGGAGGAGCGTTACATGAAAACACATCCAGGAACTTTTGGTGTCTACATACCCTTACAGTTTTGTCCACTGCCCTTCTTCCGTCATCATTATATTTTAAGGGGTTGACAAAATGCTCCCACACGTGCGATTTAAATGATGCGGGAGGCTTTTCGAGCTCGGCCGATAGCCAACGTTGACTTATTAACAAGCTCCGAAGCCAGTACCGACTTTGGCCCTGGAGGTGAATCTCCCCTGTGCTTCCTAACTACGGTCTGGACGCTGGAGCGGGAAAAGCTAACAAATGATATGACAACATGTACTGTAGTGTTCTGTATACATACCTTTTCGCTGTCTGTGATTTAAATGTGCATCTGATGTTTCAGCAGTCCTAGCACCTCGTGTGCTCTCCGTGCGCGCGCATCATCACGTGTCAAAACAAATAGAACGAGGCACCAGTGATGATTTTCACTTCGCCTCTAGAGGCCGCTTTTGTACTGTATAACGCCAGCAGACCCTTCTCAATGCTCTCGTACTGTGTAACGGCAGCACACTCTTCTCAGCCGCTCCAGCAACGCACGCAACCCAGAAAAACTATTGGTTTGGATTTTTGCCAATTGTTCCACCAATCAACTATTGGCGCCGATTAATCGGCAAAAACGATGAATCAGTCGACCTCTAGTCCAGTGTGGAGGTATCATCTTGGAGCTGTCCTGTTTGCTTTGTTGACTCAGACCCAGTATATATAAATCTGAGTATTGTGCTAGCTCCCACATTCAGATCTCCCAGTTATTTACTATCCATGTTCGATTCAATTCAATTTTATTTATATAGCCCAATATCACAAATCACATTTGCCTCAAAGGACTTTACAATCTGTACAACATACAACACCCTCTGTCATTACACCCTCGATTTGAATAGGGAAAAACTACCTAAAAAACCCTTTTAACAGAAAAAATGATAGAAACCTCAGGAAGAGCAACAGATGAGGGATCCCTCTCCCAGGACGGACAGACATGCAATAGATGTTGTAAGTACAGAATAGATTCATAAGATAAAAATAATAACATATACAATTATGATGACAATGGCAAAATTGTAGTATATATATTTAATTATGAAAAGTGTGGGATGCCAAACACAAGGGAAGATGACGGGTCCAGAAGGACAATCAAGCAGCTCCAGGTGGAGGACAATGAACAGGACCTCAGCCAATCGTCCCCTGCACCATAGACACAGCAGCACTGCCTCAGCAGGTCGCCATGTCACAGATCCGGATACATCTCCGGACGTTGAAATACCTGCGGAAAGTGACAGTAAGAAAGAAGAGAGGGACGAGAAAGCACAAAACTCCGGGAGAGGGAAGAAGTCAAGTTAGTAACATGCATTTATGGGATGAGAATGCATATGGATGGAAAGGAGGACAGAGGTGAAGAGAGAGGTGCATCATCATGAAGTCCCCCGGCAGTCTAGGCCTCTAGCAGCATAACTAAGGGATGGTTCAGGTTCACCTGAGCCAGCCCTAACTATAAGCTTTATCAAAGAGGAAAGTCTTTAGCCTACTCTTAAATGTGGAGATGGTGTCTGCCTCCCGAACCCAAACTGGGATCTGATTCCACAGGAGAGGAGCTTGATAGCTGAAGGCTCTGGCTCCCGTTCTACTTTTGGAGACTCTAGGAACCACAAGTAACCCTGCATACTGAGAGCGCAGTGTTCTAGTGGGGTAATAAGGTACTATGAGCTCTGTAAGATACGATGGTGCCTCACCAGTAAGAGCTTTGTAGGTCAGGAGGAGGATTTTAAATTATATTCTGGATTTTACAGGGAGCCAGTGCAGAGAAGATAATATTGGAGAAATATGATCTCTTTTCCTAGTTCCTGTCAGTACACGTGCCGCAGTGTTCTGAATCAACTGGAGAATCTTAAGGGACTTTTTCGGGCAGCCTGATAATATGGAATTGCAGTAATCCAGCCTTGAAGTAACAAATGCATGGATTAATTTTTCTGCATCATTTTGAGACAGGAGGTGCCTGATTTTTGCAATGTCATGTAGGTGAAAAAAGGCAGTCCTTTGAAGTTTGCTTCATGTGGGAGTTGAAGGATAGATCCTGATCAAAGATAACTCCGAGGTTCCTCACAGAGGTGCTGGAGGCCAGGGCAGTGCCCTCTAGAGCAATTATATCTGCCGACAGTGAGTCTCGGAGGCGTTCAAGGCCAAGTACAATAACTTCAGTTTTGTCCGAGTTTAACATCAGAAAATTTCCGGTCATCCAGGTTTTTGTGTCCTTAAGGCGTGCTTGAAGTTTAAGTAACTGATCAGTTTCATTCGGCTTAATCGATAAATATAATTGCGTATAATCTGCATAACAATGAAGCTTTATGGAGTGCTTTCTTATAATATTCCCCAAAGGAAGCATATATAAAGTAAATAGAATTGGTCCAAGCACAGAACCTTGCGGAACTCTGTGACTAACTTTGGTGTGCTCGGATGATTCATCGTTAACGTATACAAACTGAGATCGGTCTGATAGATAGGATTTAAACCAGCTTAATGTGGTTGCTTTAATTCCAATTAAATGTTCCAGTCTCTGTAATAGAATTTGATGGTCAATGGTATCGAATGCAGCACTAAGATCTAACAAGACAAGTACAGAGACAAGTCCATTGTCTGATGCAGTTAAAAGGTAATTTGTAATCTTCACCAGTGCTGTTTCGGTGCTATGATGCGCTCTAAAACGGGTTAGGCCGTGGCTTGGTTGCAGAACGGTTGCCTGCCAATCGGAAGATCAGCGGTTCGATCCCTCAGCCATACGTCGAAGTATCCTTGAGCAAGATACTGACCCCCAAAAAATGCTCCCAAAGCTGCGCCTTTGGTTTGTGAATGTTCTCATATGTCACTCGCTTTGGATAAAAGCGTCTGCTAAATGACTAAATGTATATGTAAATGTAAAACCTGATTGAAAATCCTCGAATATACTATTGCTATTTAGAAAGTCACATAACTGATTAGCAACAGTTTTTTCAAGGATCTTAGAGATAAAGGGAAGGTTAGATATAGGTCTATAGTTGGCTAAAACCCCTAGATCGAGTGTGGGCTTTTTAAGGAGAGGTTAAATTACAGCTACTTTAAAAGACTGTGGCACATAACCTGTCAGTAAAGACAGACTGATCATATCTACTAAAGACGTGCTAACTAATGGTAGGACATCTTTAAGCAGCCTAGTTGGAATTGGGTCTAAGAGACAGGTTGATGGCTTAGATGAAGAAATTTTCGACGTTAGTTGAATAAGGTCGACAGGAGAGAAGCAGTCAAAGTACACATCAGGTTTCACAGCTCCCTCCAAAGCCCCTCTGCTTAAAGATCGATCGGCACCAGCTGAGGCTAGGACGTGATTAATTTTCTCTCTAATAGTTAAAATTGTATCATTAAAGAAGCTCATGAAGTCGTTACTACTGAGGGCTATAGGAATACATGGCTCAATGGAGCTGTGGCTCTCTGTCAGCCTGGCTACAGTGCTGGAAAGGAACCTGGGGTTGTTCTTATTTTCCTCTATTAATGATGAGTAGTAGGCTACTCTGGCATTACGGAGGGCCTTCTTATATATTTTAAGACTATCTTGCCAGGCTAAACAAGATTCTCCCAGATTGTTGGAATGCCATTTCCTTTCAAGTTTTCATGATGTTTGCTTTAATTTGCGGGTT
This sequence comes from Coreoperca whiteheadi, assembly GCA_011952105.1. Classification (NCBI taxonomy): domain Eukaryota; kingdom Metazoa; phylum Chordata; class Actinopteri; order Centrarchiformes; family Sinipercidae; genus Coreoperca; species Coreoperca whiteheadi. The sequence continues at coordinate 2,253,729 of WNGW01000012.1, read as the reverse complement.
TCGGCGTTATACTATGGAGCTACCCTTTTTTGTTTTATTATCTTCTTTTTAAGAGGAGCAACAGAATCAAGTGTTGTTCGCAGTGAACCTGCAGCACAATCAACAAGATGATCAATTTGGGATGGACTGAAATTTGCATAAGAGTCATCTGCTATGTTAAGACATAGCATTGACTTAAAGACATAGCATTGAGTTATGTAGTTTCATCCCACTGACTTTGAGTCCTGTGGTTCCTGCAGGCCATAGCTATTGTCCTGGGCTTCCTTGTGTTTGTTGCCCTCATCATCCTGCTGGTGTTTGCAGTCAAGACTCGCTCCAAGATCAGGCACTGGGGCCCGGACCGCATTCTCTGGGAGGAAGTGAAGGTCGTTAATGGTGGTCTACACAACAACGTCGGGGAGTGGGTGAGTGTGTGTGTGTTTTTTATTTATTTATTTTTGTATGGCAGAACCTTACATGTTCATATTACATGTTTTTGTTTAACAGTGAAATCCTGGATGAACTAAATATACCTTTTATTCCAACTAACAAACTAAGACTAAAGTCAGGTCATCAGGTCAATTCAACAAATTACGTACAGGAGTTTTAAACTTAGTGATCTAAATAAAATAATACTTTAAAACACATGGGTAAGTGTTATGCTATGTCCACACTACTATGTTTTCAATTTCCCTCCAGACAAGCATTTCACCCCTGTTTCAGAAATAATCTCCGTCCATAATAACACGCCTGAAAACGCATAGCACGCGACTATTCATGTACACTGGACATATGCGGGCCATTGTAAACAGGAAGCAGATTGTCTACTCTGCCGTTGGATGCTCAGTTGTAGTAAATACTGCAAACGAAGAACAGCAATGGCGAAAAGGAAGACCACAGATTCCTTTGCTTGAACCTACTACGAGGCATAGACAGCAGGGTAAGCAACTCTGATGTCTTTTTTCCTCTCAAAAAGAACACGTGATAGGGGCATGACGAATCAAGAAAGGAGATGTGGTGACTGACCAGACTCAATCAAGAAGCGAACGTGGGTGACTGCGTCATTGTTTCCAAAAGCCTCTGTTTTTGCACGTCCAGACCACGCCTGCGTACAAACACTTTCCTCTTAAGTGCAATAAGTATAAACAGGTCTAGTCCTTCTGCGTTGCCTTCTGTCGATGTAGATGTAGATTCTATGCATGTATTTAATGTGTCTCTGCTGATCACAGTGATGGTGCTGCAACTCTACACTTTGGTGGAGGAGCGTTAATAAACTCAGCAGAGCCTGCAGCACAAACACAGCTCTTTAGTCCGCTGCAGCTGCTGCTGTTCTATTCGCTCATGGCTTTTTGGCTGAAACCATAATAATCATGCGCAAAGTGGGGTCGTGTTGTCATCGTTTTTACAAGAATTGCGTATTATCATTTTACATGGAGACTGTAAGAGTAGTGTTTCCACTCTGGAACCCAGTTTCAAAAGTTTTGTTTTCAGGCCCCCAAAACGGTGTTGTAGTGTGAATGAGAGGCCAAATTGCAACAGAGTTTACTGTTTTATACAAAACCCGTTGTCATGTACACAGGACCTTAGTATGTACTCTTTTTTTTTAGTGGGCATGGTAAATGCTTAATTGGGCAATCAATATTCAATCTGCTGAAGTTAATGTCTTAAACCCCAACCACCTCTAGGTCAGTCATTTCAAATGCTTGCTGTGCAGCTAAGCATTGTTCAAACACTTGCAACTTAATTTAACATTCTAAAGAGAAAGATACTAAATTTAAAGGGCACAATTTGGGGGGAATGTGAGTAAATTGATAAATCTAGAATATTTTTTGATGGGATGGTGCAGCTGTAAAAAAAAAAAAATGGAATCTTGGGTTTGAATATTTCACTCAGTGTAAACCTCATAACCTCAATGAAGAGCTGGAACAAGATGATGCACAATATGTATGATACTTTCAGATTGAATGGAATAAGATGATATTAAGGGGAAATATAATGGGAAAAGTGGATTTATCTTTCCATTACTATTGTTTGTCTCTTTCTGAACAGTTACTTTGCAAAATGCTTTTATGCTGAAGATTGTCCTTAAACACAACATTCAAATTTGGCCCCTGCTCCCCAGCTCAGAGCGAGACAGTCTTGCATGACCAGACCTATCTCCAAACTTAGTTTTAGCTCTGTGCCAGGGCTGGAGATACATCCATGACACCGACAGATATCCGAGGAGAGGGACGTAGACAGACATGTAAGCTGCTCGCTACTTTAAACACCACTGACCGGAAGTTGACGCCCATAATTCATTTAAATTTCATTCATATATCCCAGTATCACAAATCACAATTTGTCACAATCTGTCCTTAGACCCTTGATTCGAATAAGGAAAAACTACCCCCAAAAAAATGGAAGAATCCTCAGGATGAGCAACAGAGGAGGGATCCCTCTCCCATGACAGACAGACATGCAATAGATGTCGTGAATAAACGTCCCGAACACAGCAAACTAATATGAAACTGAGACCCTGCCCTCAGGGTCTCCCGATACAGACACCGCCACACAATTCTAGTGGGTCATATGTGATGATAGACAGGGATTATTTTTGAACGAGTCTATAATCTAATTGTTTTTTAGGGAACTCCTACTTCTTCTGTCTTTAAAGACTTCCATAGATCTCTGAAATACACTTAGGCCATGACAAAACTATATACAACTATTGTTTTATTGTCAGAAAACAGTTACATAAGAACATTTTTACTTTAATGAACCTGGTCTAGCCAGTCTAACCTACTCTGTTGTGGCACATTCTTAGAAAATGTAGAAACTACATGATGTATTTGTTAAGACGAATGAGAAGTAATGAAGGTATGTGTGCGTCAGGTGAGATGTTGGGCAGGGAAGGATAGTTTCATTTGCAGTTTCTGGGTGTGGTCTGTTAAGCCACTCTTAGTTACAGAATGATGTGCTGAGCTGTCAGGATTATGTTTTCTAAAATAAAAACGTATCTACAACCCTTTAGAACATACAAAATCTAAACAATACTTTGAATTCCTAAAGAATTGATGTACAAAAGAACATTAATACAAATCTAAGTGTTCTTACATTTCAAATAAGGTATATTAATGGTTTGTGCTTGGGCAGTGGCACAAATGAAAGAGTTAACTACTTCCCTAACAGCATATTCTTCATTCCAGGTGTGTGCACTTTCCCAGAAATGCATTCAGACCTGACATTTCAGCAGTTGTACTGGCTGAGAGACATTTTCTAAGGCTTCCTGTTGATAGTATCAGTGGTATTCAGGCATGCATGGAGAAGTAGAGGAACCGGTTGGTCCTGGTAAATGCCACATACAACCAGAGTGTTCATATGGCGACAACAGGTGGCTATAGCATAAACTAGGACAAGTATGAGAGGAGCTTCAGCAAAACCTGACCAAAACCTTAGGCAAGCAGGCTTTTGTTAGGAGAAATAATATGGTGAATAATGTAGTAAAGGTCCTGCAACTACAGATTTTTTTCTTTTTTGCTTTAGCGAGGTCACATGTTGTGAAGTAAAAATGTTAATCAACATCTTTATCTTTACAAGACAGTGTAAAGTCATTAAAGTAGTTTAAGGTGGCAGGTTGTGACATGGTGAAAATGTCCAACAATATAACATAGTTGTTTATTGCATGACAGATAGGGACTTTGAAAGGTACTCTAGTATTTTAGTGTTTTAGTATTGCATTCCCATAAAATTGAGGGACTTGTAAGAGGCAGTTGAAAAGAAGAGTGGTCAAAATTGAAGCAACTGAAGCGAGAATATGCAGACTTTTAGTAAGTGGCTCAAGCTCTAAAAACATGATCCTACACTTCGCGTAACGCAACTAGGTAGTCAGACACTCTTGATTAGACTCTCCATACCTGGTAAATCCTCACCTCTTTCATGCCCCCAGTTTGTAACACAGGTTTTCTGTTATAAATTTGTTGTCTCTAAAACCAAGCAAAAATGTCTGACCTTGTCTCTTCCTTCAGGTGAACAATGTGTCTGGTGACCCAGAGGTGCAGCTGAATGACCATAATCACAAGGTTGGGGGGTCCAGAGACTATTTGGACCAGCTGGACCACAACAAGCCTCTTTACCTGCCAGGGTAAGCCATACATCATACAGTACACCTCACAAGGCCTGTCCTTTCTTAAAGACTTCCCATAGTTTGAAATGTGCCTGATGAGTTTACTATAGGTCTTTGTTAGCTTAATCTGCTGGCACTGATCTGAAACCTGTGTAAGGTAGGCTATCCTGAACTTATGTGAAGGGGCTTTTTTTTTTATGTGAATATGAATGCCCGCAAATTAAAGATTCAGCGCCATAGTTTCTTTTCAGATACAGTGCACTTCAGTACAGAGCTATTACAACAAAAACATGTCGCTGTCTAGATACTTTTGCACTTTTTGTAAAATAATGTTTGAAAAATAGCAAGTTAATAGCCTTGTATATGTCTGACAGCACTAAAGTGGACAGAGAATCCACATCAAAGAATAAACAAGACTGGTCTATAGAGACACTAGCAGCCCCATGAGGCTCTAATAAGTCATTACATCTCAGGAAACCAATGTTGGAGTGACTAAAAAATAGTACAGTCTACCTCTTAGAGTTTTTAGTTACTTAGAACTTTTATTTACAGTATTGCTTCATTAGGCTTGACCCACACTATAGCTATCTTTAGGTGTCTGTCTTTTTTAAAGATTGGTTGTTATATATTAACACATTATTTTCAACACTATTCCTCCAATCAGCTAGCTCTGGAATAAAACTGCACTACAGCTTTAGACTGCTTACCTAGAAACAGATTAAAGAGCATTCCAGGACTAAACTGACATTTTTACTGAGAATCCCCTTTGAAAATTAGGTTTAGTAGGAATAAACTCATTTTTTAATTTTTAGTCAATCTGTGTTCACAAAATTAGAAATTTCTGGCTCTTAATATGAGGCCAGTTTGCTGAGTTGGCAAAATCACGTAAATTACACATTATATATGTAGGTTGAATGCAGAGCAGTGCTTTTGAAGCTCAGAAAATTTAAATCTTTGAATATTTAAAACCTTTTTTAAATTGACTTAGATTAGCTGAGTCTGCTTTTAGTTAATACCCCACTTTAGTGAATATCTTTAAATGCATTAATTTCCAAGTTGGATATAACTGTTTGTGATGAAAATGAAATTATGTTCAACAGATTAGAGTGGTTGTGCTGGGCAGCTTCCAGGTGTGAATGTGTGTAACTGTGTGAGTGTGAACATTGCATTCCTGGGAAAAAAACATCATGGTCAGCAAAACTTTACTGGATAAATATCAGAATCAGAAGTCATAAGCAGAAACAGATTTATTAAGTTTTCACATAAAAGGAATTTTCATTGCAGTTGTGGTGCATAATGGTCAAAATATACACAGTAATGGGGTGCAATGTGCACATAATCATACAGACATTTGCATTAATGTAGCTCTTCAAGTTAGATGCAGAGGCTTCACAAATGTATAAATATAAATACTTAACAACACTGTAACATGTAATGTTCATGGGACACGATAAGAGACAGTAGAGGTCCCAGGCTTTGTTAATGAGGCTAGCTGCAGTTGGGAAGAAGCTGTTCTTGTGGCATGAGGTTTTGGTCTTGATGGACCCCAGCCTCTTGCCGGAAAAGTTTGTATCTGGGATGGGAGGGGTCGACCGTAGTCCTTCCTGCTTGCCTCAGGGTCCTGGAGGCATACAGGTCCTCTCAGCAAAGCGACTGATACCCTGCCGTCCGCCCTTGTCCTTTGCAGCGGCAGCAGCGTACCAGGTGTTGATGGAAGAGGTGAGGATGGACTCAATAATGCTGGTGGTGTAGAAGTGAACCTGGCAGGTTGAACTTCTTCAGCTGCTGCAGGAAGTACATTCTGTGCTGTGCCTTCTTGGACTTTAGGTCCTGGGTGATGATAGAGCCTCATCAGTGTCAACTGGGGAGTCACACAAGGTTATGGGGGTGCGTGGGGCTGGGCTCTTTCTGAAATCCACAACCATCTCCATTGGCTTTAGAGTATTGAGTTCCAAGTTGTTTGGGTTACACTGGGTCACCAGATGGTCAATCTCCCACATGTAGGCAGACTCATCCATACTAGAGATGAGCTCAATGAGGATGTCCTCAGCAAATTTTCATGAGGTTGACGGACTGATGACTGAAGGTGCAACTGTTTGTGCACAGGGAGAAGAGTAGAGAGGAAAGGACGCAGGGGAAACAGTGCTGATGGTCAGGGAGTTAGAAACATATTTTCCCAGACTCACATTCTGCCTCCTGTTAGACAGGAAGTCTGTGACCCACCTGCAGGTGGATTTTCAGGCACAGATCCAGGATGATGAAGGTGTTGAAGGCAGAGCCAAATTCCAAAAATAGGTTCTTGAGGAGTCCAGGTGCTGGAGGATGAAGTCGCATCATCTACAGACCTGTTGGCTCTGTAGGCGAACTGCGGGGAGGCCAGGAGTAGGTCTGTGATGGGTTTGCAATAAAAGGTACTTGACAAGGCTACTACAAAAATGTATAAATCAGTAATTCTATTTGCAGAGACTCTGACATAAGCAGCTCTGCGGGGGGCCTGAAGCCCATGCTAAAGGACTATGACACTGGTGTGGAGTCTGGAGATGACCTGGAGGAGGAGGACATAAGCGTGTGAGTGGATGTGAAGCCCAATGATAGTTATGATCATGGGAAAGATATTAAGCTGCTTTTCTAGTTATGATGAATGACACTGTCTTTGACTGGGTTTAATTTGTATTTCTTCCCCAAAAATCCATCTTTTGTGTGCATTACCAAATGTATTTTAATAGAGGGTATTTACTAATTATTTTCTAGTTGCCACATAATAAATTGCCCACCTTAATTTCATTCTATTATTGTTTGCAGTTTGTTTCCTTCCATTGTAGACGAGCAAGAGCGTCTGAACTACAAACGGGAGTTTGACCGGGATCACCAGGAGTACAAGAGGCTGCAGGCTGAGCTGGACAGCATAAACCAGGACCTGGCTGACCTGGACAGAGAGCTGGACAGACACCCTGAGGGCAGTCCACAGTTCCTGGTGAGTGTTGCAGTGCCACTTTGAGTTTTATGACTTTGTTTATTTTTTTTATCTTGACCCTTCCCTGAGCTACAAATATGTTTTTCCTTGAGCCTCCCTGAGTGAGTCCCTCCACCATAAATAACCATATTTTATTATATTCACACCAAAGATAGGTAGTATTGGAGAAAATAAAAAGTAAAGGCCGACGTTTTCCAACCATTATGTTTAATATTGAACCATGACTCTTTAAACCTAGACCCCCCCTTCCCTCATGGGGGGAAAAAGCAAACTACTCGTCCAACTTACATTTCTCTCCTATAGTAGCTACTCAAGAGATACCTATGACAAATCTAGCTCTGAAACAAAAATAAGATTCTAACTTAGTCCAGCCAGTGCAACGAGCAAACAGCATGGAGAGAGTGATAGTTATCATCAAAACAAACAGCTATTTTCCTTGAAGAAAATGCCAAAATGCAAATCCTCTTTACAAATAAAGGAGGGGGTGGGGGTCAAATATAAGGGTATGTTTCAAAAATACTTAACAGAAAGCTGCTTTTACCCAACAAAAATCCTGATAGGTCTAATAGCATAGATATAGATTGTCATGCATGCATCGCATCCAATGGGCGGTTATGTTGGAGCGCGAGGTCCAATGAAGGTAAGGTAGGGGTGGGAGATACCAAGTTTAGTGAGTCTGTCACCATACAGCGGTAAAACACGTAATTTGAAAAGGAAACAACTAATTTAAAATAAATACAAAATACAAGAATTTAAAACACAACACAATGCTTAAAAAATTATTTGACGTTCCTCCACGATTCATAGCCAAATTCAGACATCTCTGATTGCTGGGGTAGTTTAAATTTTTGGACCAAAAAATGGTGTCAATGATCAGAAAAAGCTAAGAAACCATGGTTTAGCATAAAACACATTTTGTGTGTGAATCTGGGATGCTGCTTTCTTCTGAGTGGTCCCTTCAGATCATTGACCACTATCTTTCTAATCTCAGGATGCCATGGATGAATACACCAGACTGAAGAACCTCAAGAAAGTAAGGCATATACAGTGATTTCCAGCAGTGGTGTCCTTTACAGTGATGTTTTGTGAATAAAATCTAATCGTTTGAAATATTTCTTATCCTCTGCAGTCCCCAAACTACGAGATTAAGAAGAAGAGGTGTAAATATCTCAGGTCCAAACTGTCGCACATCAAGAGGAAGATCTCTGAATATGATGGCCGACCTTGAACCTTCACCTCTGACCCCCTCATGCAGGGAAGAGACAAATCTGCAATTTCACCACCCCATTGTGTTTGAGTTTATCATATACCTATATGAGATTACTATAGTGAAAGTCTGTTGCCTTTATATTACATCTGTATCATGCCAATCAAGTTTTTCCAGAAGAGAAGGGGTGAAGGAAATGCGGATATATTTTTTTTATGATTGACTTTGATCAGTTTTTTAACTTCCTGAGTTTCATGAAGAACCATTTAGGTGTATATAATGTATTTTATTTTGTTTCCCTCCTGATGGTAGAAAGTCAGAGATGTGATATGAAATGTTTTTGTTTCAGTATTGTGATTCATTTGTAGCCTTTTAAAAAATAAAGAAATGTATAAAAAATGTTTGACAGTTTCATGTGCAATGAAGGCACAGCTAAAATGAGACTTATGAATTTGCTTATTTGTGTTAAATCACTGAAAATCCCTATTTATTTGTATTTTTACTCTTTAGAAACAATTGAAATTGCTCTGTAGTAAACTTCTCTGCACTTTTTGTGCTGTTTTCTGTCAATGATGAAACATCTCTGTCCTTGTAATTGTAAGTTCTTATTATAGACCTTTCTCAAGGTGGATATTAAAAGGAAAAGCTCAAATGTAACTAATTGATTAATTGATGACTTCTTTCCCTTTAGGTGTTCCATTAACATTTGTCTAACATTTGTTTTTTATGGTAATACATTTAATTTCTCATTCCCACATTGTTGAGATGGTGGTAGAATGTTCCATTGTTGGAAATCATGCCTTTTGGACTGTTTCTCTGAAATGATGTATGTAAATTATATATATATATATATATATATGTCAGTATGCAATCATAAAATTATGACTTGGACAACGCAGGGATTTAAGCTTTCAATAAAAATATTAGTTAATGAGCTTGTTGTATACTGTATTCTGAAATACCATCTTAACATTCCATTGATAGGTGAAAATAAGAGGTGTCGTATTAATTGTGGCGTTTTTAATTGTAGCAGTAGATGTAAGGTAATTTATTAACAGTGAACCGAGCGGATGCTTTTCTCGAGAGCATGTTTCTTTCCGGAAACAAAATTCCGTTGCACCGGCTGCTGGTATTGTTATAGAGCATCGTTGGTGCAGCTGTTGGTTTTTAACTAGCGTAGTGAGATAGTAAGTAGCATCTCACACAATAAGGAGATATTAACTTGATTATATGTATCAGAACTCGGTGCACGAAAGTACCGTGAATTACTTAAAACAATCCCAAACAACGCTCGTTAACAGAATTGTTAGCTAGCTAAGTTAGCTGTAAAGAAAGTGAATTTCTTCGAGTAGTCACTTAAATTAAAGTACCTTATGTAACTGCAAGGTTTAATTTGAAATAACAAGATGTACATAATGCTGTTGATTAGGTCAGCTAATAATTCGGCTTAGACGACTAGCGTTAGCTATTGTGTATAACGCTATTCTACCATCTCCGCTAATGTGTTCCGGTTTTGACATGCCATTATCCATTCAGTAACATTAACGTTATGCTTGGAACTCAAGTTAAGTCATTAGTCCCTACTTTGTTGCACACAGTCTTTGATGAATCATTAGTGTATTCTGACATATACTCGGCACAAATGACGCCATGTACATAATGCTATTTGTCATCTGTGAGGTCAGCAAGTCATTCGTCAGAGACTCAACGTTCGCTATATTTGAATGTTAACGTATCTCCGATAATGCTTTCGAAAATTGCATTCAGTAACGGTATACTTTGCAGGTGAACAATGCGTTTGTTATTTGCCTTTACCGCCTGTTTTGTAGGATTTGTCTTTTAGGATGATTCCTAAAGTGACTCCTTGCGATTCCTCGGCATAAGTGGAGTTTGACGCCCATGCGCAGTAGACGTCGCCCCTGCATGTATTAATGTGACCCTGTTGTTTCCCAGTTCTTTGGCTATTAGCGTTAGTTGGATTTCTGGCCCGGTAGACATTATGGATGAAGAACCAGAGAGAACCAAGCGCTGGGAGGGAGGCTATGAGAGGACATGGTGAGACTGTTAAATGATGTAGTTTTTTCAGTTTGAGACGCGTTGTCATTCGATGCAACATTGATGGAACTTATGTATTCTCCCACAGGGAAGTGCTGAAGGAGGACGAATCTGGCTCACTCAAAGCCACAGTGGAAGAGATCCTGTTCCAGTCCAAAAGGAAAAGGTGTGTTTGTGTGCAGGTTGTCTGCCCAGTAAAAAGACTTGTGAGAACATTAAACACATAGTACTGGAAATATATTTCTCAAGACACTTCTTCTCTGTTATGATGTAAATGACACTTATTATCCTCTGGATGAGTTATAATAAATCTCTATTGCACTTGCACATGCATTTTTCTTCTCATGCTCTTCCTTCTAAGAGTAATATATGTACTATTCTATTGTTTGTGGAACATTTTCCCCCTTGCTTCTGCATATTTATTGTTCTATCAAAACTCTGCACTGGTCAGTCCCAAGAAGAAATCAGTTACATCTCTAAAAGGTTATTGTTATTACAAACTTATCCGCCGCATTGTTTACCTCACAGGGTGATAGAGATCCATGGGCAAGTGAGGCTTGGAATGGTGAGTGAGTCGCACGTCGGGTTTATATTTCTAAACCCCTGGGTCTCTATGATCTCATGTCAACATGTTGGCAATTGCTACACAGCATTACTTTTACATATTTGTAAAGACCAACATACCCAATTACACTTTTGGTCAACACTGTTTATAATTGTTTCAATACATATCATTTAGTTCTTGTTTTACAGTATAACTGTTAATATAACTTACAAGTCTTGAATAGCACAGCAGTAGGTCACTTGTAATGACTCTTCTTGTGAATATCGCAAAAACAACCCAATTTGATGCCTCCATTATAATGTAAGGTTGCTGATTGGAATGTTTAATCAGTTACCCATTATTACATTTATTTTCTAACATCCTCAGCTGTTCAGTGTTAAACTGGTCTGTTTGAAGTGCAGTGCACAGGAATGATTTTGGTATCGGAACACTGTACTAAGGACCACTTTGTACACCCAGTGGTAGCATGACATTAATTGCTGTATAGGGCTTAGTGCATTTTTGCTATTAGGAAAATAAAATCTCCTGTTTAGAATGTATCATTACCAAAAAATTCAACATGTTAAGGGGTGTCCTGTGCTCTAGATGCGTCACCTCTTTGTGGTGATTGACTGTTCAAGAAGTATGGAAGATCAGGACTTGAAACCAAACCGCCTCACCTCTACTCTAAAGGTAAATTCTGTCCACTGTACACACTGTCACCATCAGCCATACAGTATGATTAGCTTTAAAGCACCATCTCCTTTCCTCTTCAGCTGATGGAAGCTTTTGTCGATGAATATTTTGACCAAAACCCCATCAGTCAGGTATGTTTATACAATCATGAGTTTTGTGGATGTTTTACACTGAATTGTGTTGAGACTTTACATTTACATCCCATCAGCTGTTGTTTGAACACGGCAGGTTCAGGTGAGTTTACTGAAGAAAAATTTCCATTCTTGTATAACGGAAGTAGTGGGTTTAGGTCTGTACCATCATGTTGTAAGTACACAGGAATTATAGGGCACTGGCCACTAAATTTGGCCCATGGCCTGCACAGAGGGAGCTGGGTTCTCCTCCTTTTCTTTGTAAAGAAAGAATCATAACTGATGGGAATCCATCGTTAAATGTGATACATGATCCATAGATAAATCAATGATAAAAATAATCATCAGTTGTTGCCCTAGTTTGATTGAATTACATTTTACAGGTTCTTATATATGTATGTAATTCAATCAATTGTATCCACTCCCTGAATATTATATTCCGTGTGGAGTTAAACACTATGAAAGCTAAGATATGTTGGTTTTTGTGCCAATATGATACGGTTACAATGTAAAAATTTCTCATTGACATAAGTGAATCATTTTAAACCTAATCAAACCTGGCTCAGAGTTCATGATCATAGCTCTTAGCCAAACTATGGCTACCAGGAGGCGACGCTTCAACAAGGTAGATAACATCAGAGGGAGATTCTAAAACCATTGACTGTTAAGTTGGGCATTTGGGATCATTTTGAGGTTTTATAGGCCTTCATGAATCAGTCATTGAGTGGAAACGACATAGACCAACAACACAACAAATGTTGGAGTACATTTTCTATGGCACCATAGCACTGCTGCTGTCAGTCCCTAATCAGAAACACTGACTTATTCTTGTACAATGTTACAATATCTGCAGACACATTTGAATACTTTTGTTTTTGATCAGGTTCTATTCTACTTTTTAAGACTTCATGGTATAAATTTAAATTTTCCAAGACTATAACTATATTGTATCAGCAATGCACCGAATAACAGTTTTAGCTGAACCAATAATGTCATTTTTGTATAACCAAGCTAATATATTTAGGTGACATTTGTCAGTATTTTTAATTAGATTATTTTTACACATTAATCACTCTTATCGCATATAATCAGTCATGTAAAGTAGTAGTTAGCTCTCCAACAACAGACATAAAAATTTAAATCAACATAATATTAGGTTTCTCTGGGGTGAAGTGGCCGGATAGCAAAAAAATACACCAGGTAGGTTTTATTTTGAAGTTGTAAGTTCAACAAACTGTGTACTGGGCTTTCAACAAAGCTGCCAGGGGCTGTTATGTGACCTAAAAACATGTGTTATTGTCCTCAGGTGGGCATTATTACCACAAAGAATAAAAGGGCTGAGAAGCTGACTGACTTGGCAGGTGAGGATAAACTGACTCCACCCCTCAGTGTAACACCTAAACGAACACTTTATCTTTGAACGTCAACATATTTTTTCCTCTCTAGCTCCCTGTACAAAATGGTGAAAATGTTTTTGCTGTATCCTTTTAAACCACAAAGTCACGTTTTCATTGTCAGGATTGAATTTAAAGCAGTAGTTTAGGCGGCTGTGGCTTTGTGGCAGAGCGAGTCGTCCACCAATCGGAAGGTCGGCGATTCGATCCCGGCTTTCCCCAGCCCACGTGTCCTTAAGCAAGATACTTAACCCCAAATTGCTCCCGAGGGCTGTGCCTTCTGTGTGTGAGTGTGTGTGAATGGTTAGCTTCTCTATACTGATGGGCAGTTAGCTTCTGCCATCAGTGTGAATGGCGTGAATGTGATAGGTTGTGTGAAAGCACTTGGAGTAATCGGAAGACTAGAAAGGCGCTATACAAGTACAGTCCATTTACCATTTAGTTACTGCAACAGAGGAAAATGTCACATTCCTACTAATGATGCATAGATAAACCATGTGTCTTCATATTTTTAAACAGAATCGAGCATCACTCTGTCCAGAGAAAGCTACACACTTCAGTGTTAGATTTTTTTGCCTCTGTCATCTGTTCAAACTTTTCACTTACCATTGACTGTCAGCTACGGCCTCCAGTCTGTGAAGTTACCCCATTCAGCTGTAATGTACCATAATGTGTTGTTTTGTTTCACCACCAGGAAATCCAAAGAAACACATTGCTGCTCTGAAGAAAGCAGTAGACACTGTGTGTGTAGGAGAGCCATCCCTGTACAACTCTCTCAACCTGGCCATACAGACCCTCAAGTAGGTTTTGCAGTGTTTATGTTTTCGATTGGTTTCTGTAATAGTACTTAATGTCACTTGGCTGGTGCTTCCTTTGTATAAAGGCACATGCCTGGACACACGAGCCGGGAGATCCTGATAATCCTCAGCAGCCTCACCACATGTGACCCAGCCAACATCTATGAGCTGATCAAGGTGAAGTCACATCTTGTCCACTTATTAGCTTAATATGCAGTTCAGCTTCTGGGTTGACTATATCTGACATTTAATTTTTCTTAATGTAAATGTCTCTCTCTCCTCACATTTCTGGTCTCCCTATTATGTTCCAAAAATAATCTTAAAAACATACTGTCATGTATAATTCTGTTCCTCCTCTGTCAGACCCTGAAGTCTCTGAAGGTGCGTGTGTCAGTAATTGGACTGTCAGCAGAGGTCCGGGTGTGTACGGTGTTGACCAGAGAGACGTGCGGCTTGTACCACGTTATCCTGGACGAGAGTCACTTCAAAGAGCTGCTGATGCTGCATGTCAAGCCTCCTCCAGCCAGCTCCTCATCTGAATGCTCTTTAATACGCATGGGTCGGTATACAGATGTTGAGGGCAAAGTGATACACTTGCCAATGAATTTCAGTGAGCAAGGATCCAAACATAAAATCTCACTGGTAACATGGTGAAAGCCCTGATGTTCCTCCTCTTACATTATTGTCAACAAATCCCATGTGACCCCCTCATTACCATGAACACACACACTGTAGTTTTTTTTTTTTTTACTCAATCCCACGTACACCATCCTGCTGCTCCAAATACTCACTAGAGCACCAAATGTGGATTGATGCGCCACTGAAAATAGTCCCAAACAAATGCCCTTTTTCCTCCTTTTTGAGTAAAGTAATTGTACTTCAGTTTATTAAAAACTACTGTGCCTAGGTGTTTTAGGAAATTACTAAGCCTTTTATAAAATATTTACATTCTTTAGTAGGAACCAATGCATCTGGGGCACAGATAGGGTTGAAAGTATTGCGAGACAGACTAACACATTGTTGATTTTGGTCTTTCCATGGGGTTTACTGACAATAAGAGAAAAATAGAATAACATCCACCTTATATGTAGTCTGTGTTTTTTCCCGGTGACTAGGATTGGCTAGAATTTGAAATAATTCCTTTGAAAAATATTAAGGTTTGGAGCAAAGCACTTTTGAACACTTGCAAAAGTCCCTCCCCATTTTACCCCTAAAATCACTAAAAATATGTGAAATTCAATAGGGAAGACACCAATAAAATGTTTCTTTTTGTTTCCATAAAGTATATTCTTAAAGGCCATTCTTACTCCTCATCAAAATATTACTATAACTGTAAAAGCATCTACTGAATATTTCCCTCAGACCCATTTAATTTCAATCCTATGTTTGCACAGGTTTTCCTCAGCACACCATTGCCTCTCTTACTGACCAGGATGCCAAGCCTTCATTCAACATGTCGTAAGTTGAAAACAGTGTGATTTAAATCTTGTGGGCAGGACTGTGAGCGGCCACTGTGTACTAGAGTTAATTTTCTTTGATCTTTCTTTGCTGTTCCTGGTGTGTCTCCTAGTCATCTGGACAGCAGCAGTGGCCCAGGTCTGTCTCTGGGAGGATACTTTTGCCCGCAGTGCCATGCCAAGTACACAGAGCTTCCCGTGGAGTGTAAAGTCTGTGGTATGTCCGATGGGAGGATTCAGTATATGTGTGTGTGTCAGTGTAAGATCAGATTACACTACACTTAGGTTTTCTTCCTGTGGCTTCAAAGGTACTGTGTGTTCAAACCAATGGAAGTACCATAGCTTTGACTGGTGCGTGTGGGGTTTCTTGTCTCCAAGGTTTGACTCTGGTGTCAGCCCCCCATCTTGCCAGATCCTTCCACCACCTCTTCCCCCTCCAAGACTTTATAGAGAGTCCTGTGGAGGAGCTTCAAGAAGACAGGTGGCTCTGATACACTCACACACACGCACACGCATACTGTGCCGTTGTGTATCTAACCCTGTTGTCATTTGGTTTTAGGTTCTGTCAAGCATGTCAAGGGGAGCTGAAAGATAAAAGTGTAAGTACAGTAGCTGAGTGTATCTGTAGACACCCTACTGAATCTGTAGAGACCTTGTAGATGGTAGAACATTCTTCTTTCCCTTTAAAGGGGCGCCCCCCCTATTTAACACATTAAGTTCAGTTTCCTCCTCACAGAAGGTACTATTCCCGCCTGTAAAAAACTGATATGTACTGGTGTACCAGTGATTCCCAACCAGAGTTACATGTGCCCAGGGTGTACTTCTTTCGTTACGAAAGGAGTACTGGGGGGTAGCACATATAATTTTAAAAAATAAAAATGATTAGATGAAAAAATCAACACAGTATATCACATATTTATGTTTAAAAGGGAATTAATTACACAAATAGGATTACAAATGATTACCCTTTTATAGGCATTTTGTGCCTTTATTAGATAGTGACAATAGAGGGATGACAGGAAATGAGGGACATGGGGAACTACATACAGGTCCCTGGGGAGATGTGAACCGTGGGACGTTGCGGTTCATGGTCTGTGCCTTAATTAATAACGCCTTGGCCACCAGGACACCCTGATCTTTATCCTATTTACTGTCAGAAATTCTAGTAACCTTCCAGCTATGATGGGTCTACATGACAAACTAGAGGTGTGGAGTTTGAAAGATGTAGGCATTTACTAAACATAGAAGATTTAATAAAGAGACGTTGCATTATAGGAGCTGTAGGATCCCGTGTCTTTGGAGCTTGACCCATACTCTGGACTAAAAGTCAGGTTACCTTGGCCTCTGCTGCTTCAATTATCACCATTCTTTTGTTCTTATTAGTCCTCCAACTATATGGAACGGCAGTAATAAATCGCTGGTTGGTTAAAATACATAAATATAGTAATATTACATGTAAAAACTGTGTACTTGCATTCATTTATTCATTGCAACTACAGTCCCTCTATCCATCTGTATTTATCTGCTCTCTCTCCCTCTCTGTGTTTCTAGATATTCATCTGTCCATCTTGTCGCAGTGTGTTCTGTGTGGAGTGTGATTTCTTCATCCATGACTCACTGCACTGCTGCCCCTGCTGTATTCACAGTCAAAGCACCCCCTGAAGCTGAGATTCTAACTGTCAGGCAGAGACTGAAACGAACTCAGTGGTCATGTATTCGCCCTTATAGGCACATCATATCCTTCTTATCAGTGTTGTCTGCCTCTGATAGGATGGATATGATGCACACAGACTGCCAATGGACCATCCAGATTGGCATATTTCAAATGTGTTGAAGATTGGCACAAAATATTGGATAATTTCGGTTGATCCATATCGTAGGTGGAAGCAGCTGTATTCTTGCTAAAGATGGTGCTGAGTAGTCCATAGCTCCTATCTGCTCTGAGAACTGCTGTCAAATAGCACGCTGCTTTATATCTGTCAGAAATTGTTTGTGTGCATTGTTTTATACACAGTTTTGTATTAGTTCTGTTTTTTGATATGGTAATAAATACATTTTGTTATACATTTTGTTGAAATTTAAATTTGTTGTGTAGTTTCAATTGCCTGGATTTTCCACTTTCAAATCCCAAATCTTGCATTTGCTTTGTTTTCTGGGAATTTGGGGCTAAACTCCCCCAAGTTGTTTAACAAGTTTACATTTTATAGTTAAAAACCTACACATTGTGGATATTCTACATGCTGATCCTTTGACTCACTTAAATTTGACTACTTTTAGACCAAATAAATATAAGGATCACTATTCCCCCACCAGAATGTTATTACTGGCAGTGTGGGGAAGGCCTTAAAACTAGCCTACATTTAGATCTTCATTTTGGGAACATTTTTTAGAAAACATATAATTCGACAGTTAACCCAAGAAACATGAACAACCACTATTTTAAATGCTGTCTGAATGCAGATCATCCCCATGTTTTAAGGGGATTACAGGAATGGTGGAAGAATTTTCTCTACTATCAGAAAATTGACACTGAGGGAGTTATGTAAGTGACTCCATAAGATGGCAGTGATGTAACGACACGTTGTCAGCTGCCATAAAACACGAAGAAGAAGAAGTCGTCATTTCCGATGGCGGGAAGCTGTGGCGAAAATATACGGCAAACGAAACAGCATAATTGTACAGTGTCCGACCCACCTACAATGCCCCGCATTCTGAACGGTATCGTGGCCGTGTGTCCTGACCTGGGTATTGGGAAAAATGAAAATTTGCCCTGGCATCCTGTTAGGCTCAAGTAAGTCACGTTGATAGACGGTTTGGTGAACTCTAATTAATATGGAATGACTGGAGCCTTCAAAGTAAACTTCAGTAAATTGTTCGTTGTGCTCGAGGTTAGTATTCGTGTTTACACAACGAAGAGCACGAGACATTGAAGCTCGCGCAGCAACAGTAACGTTAACTGTTACCTATAAATGATTTAACTGTGTCAGCACTTTAATTTGTATGTTCTTCTTTCACAGTAACGAATTCAAACATTTCCGAAAGATGACAGCGACTCCATCTGTGAAAGGTAACTTAAGTTTACCTTGTTTTGGGTTTGAACTGTAACGTTACAATGAATGTTTGTTTGACTTTTCAACAAAATGCTATCTGATTTTTTTTTTACATGTAAACAATTGATTACATATTAAGTGTTATTGTTGTATATTTATGATAAAATAAAATCTGTAAATACGCTAAGGATGATAAAAAATAAATCTGAACAAGTTTCAAAGCATATGCAACTATTAGCATTTGAGTTAGAGATCATAGGTAAGGAAGCCCATTGCTGCCATGCCAGAAAAAGAAAAAGTGATCAGTATCACGTTATAATGTGAAAAGTTTATTGTTATAACAAGATGTTTTTCATGTTATAACAGGATATTTTCACGTTATTACGACATACTAACTTATCACAAGAAACATTTCACGTTATAACAATATAAGTTATCACGTTATGTGAAAAGTTTATTGTTATAACAAAATGTTTTTCACATTATAACAAGATATTGTTATAACGTTATTACGACATAGAAACTTATGTTATAACAAGAAACTTTTCACATTATAACAAGATAAATAGTAATTGTTAGAATGTGAAAAGTGTCTTGTGTTTGTGTTTCTTAATAACGTGTTATATAACAAGAAACTTTTGTTATAATGTAATATAACATTATAAAGTTTTTTTTTTACGGGCATGGCTGCAATACACTGCCGTACACAGGAGCCAAATTGTCAAATAAGACTAAACTCTCAATCTCACCATTGTTATTTGTTTAGAACATTTTACAAACCACACAACCCCCCCCCCCCCCAACCTCTTCCCTACCAAACCCATCCCTATAACCTCCAGCCTGTCACAGCCTGTCACCAGGGCCTTGGGTGAGAAGTTGTGTGTCTCCGAGGAAGCACATGGGATGTCCTTCCCAAGAGATTGGGTTTGGGAAAAATGGGGGAAAAATAGTAAATAAAAACAAAGTTTTACACAGAAAATATAAATTACTCAAACATCACTATGGCCGTACAATTGTGATTTGAGACATAATAATTGCATAGTGGCTAATACAGTATAATAGCTACGATATACAGATTCATAATGGCAATAGTTGCAGAGACATCTGGCTGTTGGTCAGTAGGTGGCATTGCTGTCACCTGGTAAACAACCTGAATTCACAACTTGTTCATTTAAGGGGCGGCTGTGGCTCGGTGGCAGAGCGGTCGTCCACCAATCGGAAGGTTGGCGGTTCGATCCCGGCTTTCCCCGGCCATGTGTCGAAGTATCCTTGAGCAAGATACTGAACCCTGAACTGCTCCCGAAGCTGCGCCTTCGGTGTCTGAGTGAGTGTGAATGATTAGTTTAAGTTGTACTGATGGGCAGTTAGCTCCTGCCATCAGCGTGTGAATGTGTGTGAATGGGGTGAATGTGATGTAGTGTAAAAGCGCTTTGAGTAGTCAGAAAGACTAGAAAAGCGCTATACAAGTACAAGTACAGTCCATTTGATGTCCTACAAAAATAAAAGTTGGGTTACACATCAAGGGAACCTCCCTGTGGAGGTGTTCCGGGCATGTCCAACCGGGAAGAGGCCCCCGGGGAAGACCTAGGACACGCTGGAGGGACTATGTCTCTCGGCTGGCCTGGGAACGCCTCGGTATTTCCCCGGAAGAGCTGGAGGAAGTGTCTGGGGAGAGGGAAGTCTGGGCGTCTCTGCTTAGACTGCTGCCCCCGCGACCCGGCACCGGATAAGTGGAAGAAGATGGATGGATGGACTTGGTTTTAGGGTTAGGGTTAGAATTAGGTTAGGGTTAGGGTAAGGGTTGGGGTTAGGCACTTAGTTGTGATGGTTAAGGTTAGGGTAAGGGGCTAAGGAATGCATTATGTCAATGACGAGTCCCCACGAAGATAAGGGACAGATAAGGGAGGAGAAGATGTTTTTAGTCTCTCTTCCTTTAAACTAATCCAGAAAGTGAATTTATTGTATTTGAATTTTGCTGTTGCTCCATTAGCATGGAGAAGACATATCTTTCCTCCAGAGTGAAATGTTCCTGTTTTGTCTGGTATCCAACGTATTCAAATTGACACCGTTACTGTTTGAGAGGGGACGAAGTCAGTTGCAGATTCAGAGATCTGAACCGAGTTTATTCAAACCTCCTCTCATGGAATTAAACCTGGTCGTAAACGATGTTACTGTTTGTTTGTGAATGTGGGGAGACGTTCATCGCCCAGCTGTTCTCACTTCACCATAATAGTAATCAGAACAGCACTCCCTCCCTATATTTCCAATTTTCAACACTTGAGATATAGCATTCAATTCAGTTCAATTTTATTTATAATAATATCACAAATCACGTTTTGCCTCAAAGGGCTTTACAATCTGTCCTTTCCTTAGACCCTCGATTCAACTAACGAAAAACGACCCAAACCCTTTTAACAGGGAAAAAAATTATAGAAACCTCAGGAAGAACAACAGAGGAGGGATCCCTCTCCCAGGATGGACGGACATCCAATAAATGTCCATACGACATTTATTGCATGTCCGGACCTCCCAGGATGGATTCTATTCTTAGAATTCATAGCAGATAATCATAGTACATACAATTGTGATGACAATGATGAAATTGTAGTATATATAATTATGATGAAAAGTATAGGATGTAAAACATAAGGGAAGATGATGGGTCCAGACGGACAACCAAGCAGCTCCAGGTGGAAGCATGTGAGCCAATTGGAATTTAAAAAGAGTTTAACGTAGCATGTTTGTGAACTTTGGGACACTGTAAAACAGGCAGCAAAAAACAATGGATATTGCAACTAATAAATTATGAAACTGATGATAAAACTCCTTAAGAGAGTCTCGATGGTTATTCATTCAGGTATTAACTTTAAAATAAGTTTTTAAATCCATCACTAATGCAGCCTGAAGGAAAATCTGCTTTCTTTTTCCAACTCGCATCCAGCAGTGAAGCTGTTGCTTCTGTGGACTAGGAGCCAAATACCAGATGAGCATTGTAGCTCTATCCTTAATGGTCATGTCTGAATAAAGACATTAATGGGACGTCAATGTAATGGACAATATAATGGATGACATAAAGCCAACACTAAATGCCCACAACTACCTCCGACCAATTCCTTCATGATCTATACCCCAACCCAACCCCCTTTTTGTGTGTTTTTAAGTGTCAAGTAAAAAGGTGGCAATAATCAACTATGGACACATTGGACAGTATGTGATGAAACTGTTAGTATAGTGCATTGCATAGAGGAAGTTCTAAATGTGCAAGAACTGCCTTGTACATCAAGTAGAGTTAACTACTAATTCATTCATTCAAACCTTGCTGTCCTGCAGGCAAGCAGAATGTGGTGATTATGGGCAGGAAGACGTGGTTTTCCATTCCAGAGAAGAACAGGCCTCTGAACAACAGGATAAACATCGTCCTCAGCAGGGAGCAGAAGTATGTGTCACATGCATAAACTGTATAAAATATGGACTTAGTCTCTGTAACGTCACCGAGTGTGAAGAGCGAGTGTGAAGCTGAGTGTGGTGGCTCCGGCCGACGCCATCTTGGGAGTGCATGACTCCAAAAATGGAAAAAGACGTGGAGCTGAGACGGGCCGAATGAAGCGTAGTTGCTGAAACCAGCCACGTGTGACGGCACCCAGCTGTCACTTAGATGCACTGCAGCTTGCATATAGGGCTTCCTATTTGACTGAATTGTTGCTCAGTTTGTTCAAATTCACTTCTATTGCAGCAGATTAACCTGTGTGTCATTCATGTTTCAACTTTTAATGCTGAATTTATTAAAAAATCTGGTGTAATTTTAACAGTATTTAATTAATACATTTTAAATATTTTTATATATTCTTCGTAGGCAGGACTTATCTCTGATAGGAAATGCAGCATGTAGAAGTCAAAAAAGTAAAATCAGGACCAGGATGTAGTTTTATTTAACAGCCTTGTAGATGGCTATATTTCCTCCTCCGCTTCCTTTGGTAATTATTAAACAGGCAAATTTAATTATGGACAGCTAATAAGTTCCTGATTGCAGTGGAAAACAGAAAACTGTCTCTTTGACAGTTGCCATTATTAATTAGGCTGGCTTTGAAAGAGACTGACCAAAGACCTTTCAACTCTATTGTATTGGGGTGGAGGCAGAAATCTCAGGGACAGGAACTGTATCTCAAAACCTGGGTGAATAAAACCTGGCATGGATAGATACCACTAGAGGTAAGGGAGAAAATAGGTTTTTAAGTAATTTGACTGACCCTTTCAGTCAATAAAGTAACGTGATGGACAGTTGGCAGGATGTTACACTGCTCAGGAACCTTGATGCAGAGCCTAAAGATGTGTTAAAGTGAACATTTCAGTTGTTGCGCAGTGACCTGATATAAATGCCAATTCTCTTCCAGAGTGGACTTTGCAGGAGCTCACCACGTGGCATCAGACTTCAGCTCAGCTCTCAGGCTGGTCGACACGGATCTGGCAGACCAGGCTGACCAGGTCTGGGTTATAGGAGGCAGCTCTCTTTACAAGGTACTGCATAGAACACGCAGAGTGCCCACTGCTCACAAATCTGTAAAGATTTCGGACACTGTTAGGGAACTTTACTTATGTCTCGAAAACTTTCATTAAATGTTCAATTTTTGAGTTTTTTGGAAAACTGCTACAGATATTGTCCATTTTTAAATAAGCAATGAAGAATAGGGTTGAGTATCTGATTATAAATTAACAATGGGGAAAAAAATCCAATTAATTATCCAATATTTTAATTTACTGTCACACTAGTACAGCTATCATTGATGGTCATGGTGGACCACTTCAGGGCGAGCTGAAATTACACACACTTCTGCATAGCCTTCTTTCTGTAATTATGTTTTGATTTGGGCTACCCAGGAGTTGATGGAGACCCCGGGGACCAGGAGACTGTTCGTCACGCGAATCCTGAACCAGTTTGAATGTGACACGTTCCTCCCTGAAATCAGTCTGGACAAATATCATCTGCTGCCAGAGTAAGATCAGCAGCACACATGCTCAGCACATTTTTCAGGGATGCAAACTTGCCATTTTGAATCCAAAATAAGTCAACTGTGTGATTTGTGTAGAGCTGGAGTTTATGAAATTGGGGGGCTTTGGGTCTGCGAGGACAGTCACGGGGAGTGAAATGAGAGGAATGCCTTATGATTTGTCCAAAAAAAGCACCTGAGAGGAGTGAAGTGTTTTGTTTGTATAGCAATGACATAATTCTGGGGCGAGTTTTTGCCTATATTGTCATGCTAAAATCAACTGTAAATCCACATCTTAAAGCTGATATTTATTTAAAAAATGTTTTAAAAAGTCTTTGCATCCCTGATTTTTGTGGGTAATTTAGGTTTGTTACAACTTAATTCAACTTAATTGGTGGAGAGCTCCTGCCCCAAGTCTCTTGGGGTGTGGTTCACGAGTGAGGGAAGGACGGAGCGGGAGATCGACAGGCAGATCGGTGCATCCTCTGCAGTGATGCAGTCGAAGTACCGGTCTGTCTAGGTAAAGAAAGAGCTGAGCTGCAAGGCAAAGCTCTCTATTTACCAGTCGATCTATGTTCCTACTCTCACCTATGGTCATGAGCTTTGGGTCATGACCGAAAGGACAAGATCCCGGATACAGGCGGCAGAAATGAGTTTCCTCCGCAGGGTGGCTGGGCGCTCCCTTAGAGATAGGGTGAGGAGCTCGGTCACTCGGGAGGAGCTCAGAGTAGAGCCGCTGCTCCTCCACATCGAGAGGAGTCAGTTGTGGTGGCTCGGGCATCTGTTCCGGATGCCTCCTGGACGCCTCCCTGGGGAGGTGTTCCGGGCATGTCCAACCAGGAGAAGGCCCCGGGGAAGACCTAGGACACGCTGGAGGGACTATGTCTCTCGGCTGGCCTGGGAACGCCTCGGTATTCCCCCGGAAGAGCTGGAGGAAGTGTCTGGGGAGAGGGAAGTCTGGGTGTCTCTGCTCAGACTGCTGCCCCCGCGACCTGGCCCCGAATAAGCGGTAGAAGATAGATGGATGGATGGATGGACAACTTAATTCTTACTTAGTAGTTTTAGCCGTCATTTCTTTCAATAATGATAATGTGGTACTAACCATTATTATTATTATTATTATTATTATTATTATGAAACCGAAAGTGAGCACACATGAAATGTTGCTAATAATCCCTCATTGTACAGGAAAACTGTGTGGTGGATGTTTACAACACGCAGTGTGGGTTATAAATGAAAATGAAAGGGAACGAAGAGTAGAAGAGGTGACTGGTGTGGAGCAGGAAGTAGCAAAGATTAGCAAGAGTGAAGTGAAGAGGATGTTGAAGAGAATGAAGAGTGGAAAGGCAGTTGGTTCCATACCTGTGGAGGTATGGAAGTGTCTAGGAGAGGTGGAAGTAGAGTTTCTGACTAGTTTGTTTAACAAGATCTTGGAGAGTGAGAGGATGCCCGAGGAATGGAGGAGAAGTGTACTGGTGCCAATTTTCAAGAACAAGGGAGATGTGCAGAGCTGTGGCAACTACAGAGGAATAAAGCTGATGAGCCATACAATGAAGTTGTGGGAAAGAGTAGTGGAACCTAGGCTAAGGGCAGAGGTGAGCATTTGTGAGCAGCAATATGGTTTCATGCCTAGAAAGAGCACAACAGATGCAGTATTTGCTTTGAGGATGCTGATGGAGAAGTACAGAGAAGGTCATAAGGAGTTGCATTGTGTCTTTGTAGATTTAGAGAAAGCGTATGACAGGGTGCCGAGAGAGGAGCTGTGGTATTGCATGAGGAAGTCTGGAGTGGCAGAGAAGTATGTTAGAGTGGTGCAGGACATGTATGAGAGCTGTAAGACCGTGGTGAGGTGTGCTGTAGGTGTGACAGAGGACTTCAAGGTGGAGGTGGGTCTGCATCAAGGATCGGCTCTGAGCCCCTTCTTGTTTGCTCTGGTGATGGACAGGCTGACGGATTCAGTTAGACAGGAATCTCCATGGACTATGATGTTTGCAGATGACATTGTGATTTGGAGTGAGAGCAGGGAGCAGGTGGAGGAGAATCTAGAGAGATGGAGGTCTGCTCTGGAAAACAGAGGAATGAAGCTTAGCCGCAGTAAGACAGAATACATGTGGGTCAATGAGAGGGACCCAGGTGGAACGGTGAGGTTACAGGGAGCAGAGGTGAAGAAGGTGCAGGACTTTAAGTACTTAGGGTCAACGGTTCAGAGCAATGCAGACTGTGGAAAAGAGGTGAAGAGGTGAGTGCAAGCAGGTTGGAACAGGTGCAGAAAAGTATCAGGTGTGTTGTGTGATAAAAGAGTATCAGCAAGAATGAAAGGAAAGGTGTTTAAGACGGTGGTGAGACCAGCGATGTTGTACAGCTTAGAGACAGTGGCACTGAAGAAAAGACAAGAGGCAGAGCTGGAGGTGGCAGAGCTTAAGATGTTGAGGTTCTCTTTGGGAGTGACGAGGATGGACAGGATCAGGAACGAGTACATCAGAGGGACAGCTCATGTTAGATGTTTCGGAGATAAAGCCAGAGAGGCCAGATTGAGGTGGTTTGGACATGTTCAGAGGAGAGACTGTGAATATATTGGTAGAAGGATGCTGAGGTTGGAGCTGCCAGGCAGGAGGAAGGCCAAAGAGGAGATTTATGGATGTAGTGAGAGAGGACATGAAGTTAATTGGTGTGAGTGAAGAGGATGCAGAGGACAGGGTTAGATGGAGGCGCATGATTCGCTGTGGCGACCCCTGAAAGGGAACAGCCGAAAGGAAAAGAAGAAGTGTGGGTTATAAATCTTCTGTTGGCCTTTATTATCTTGTCAAAATAAATTTGACTAACCTGGGGAAAATAAGACCCAGGCTGCAATAAGCTGGAATTTTTCTTTAAAGGTGATTCACTTTACATTATAAAACCAAATCAAACACAAATCAAAAATCATAGTAGTAAAACCAAATGTTTTTCTTTTTTATTAACATCTCTCTACGTGTGTAGGGTAATACAGCTGTTGGCTGCTGAAATTGGAACTTCTCATGAATTTTGAATTGTGCACCAAGACTGAACTTTCACAACAGTAAGGCTTCTTTCTCCTACAGGTTTCCGGGAGTGCTACAAGAGCTGCAGGAGGAGAATGGTATCCAGTACAGATTTGAAGTCTATGAGAGCATCGAGCAGTGAAGAGGAATTTGACAAAATAACCAAAGATCCAGCATTTATATTGTTCTGGTTTCCATTAACAAAATCACAGGGATTTATTTTGTGATATGATGTGATTTGTACAGTTGGGGGATGTCATACCAGATTGTATTTTTTCCCCCTCAGAGTTGTAATTAATACTGATTTCAGACAAATATTCCTACTGTAGCGTTACTTACAGGTGGGGGTCTGGTATTTTACAGAAAGACCAGCTGAATAGGTTAATGCTGCGGTTCCTTTCTGGTGTGAATGCATTTACAAGGAACAGATATGTGACTCTAACGCTAACAATTTGAGCAAATTTCTCATCTGATTATGGCGGCCATTTCACCCGTCAAGTTTGCCACATGATGCTTTGTCTCAGTCCATCTGTCAATTATTTGAAGTGGATAAACTCCATTTCAATTGATGCACATATCCATTCATTCCATTCGTTCATTGTGACCACCAGGCACGATGAATAAAACCTTCAAATGCAGTTAGAAGACTAAAACTTGTTGTCTGACATTGATTTTTTTTATTTCCCCCTAACCTCAAATATATGAGAACTGATGGTGGTGATTTTTGACCAATGAGCACAAATACATATTTTGGCATTGTGGCTGAGGCACCAGGCAACAGCTTAGGCCTGTAAATTTATTTATTTAAAACATTTTTGTTTTTAAAGGTTTTTTAAATGTCGTGTTTAGTCAATAAAACACCAGGCCACTACTTAATATAGCAACATTGTCCACAATGAATGCTTAGAGACTTGTGAAAAACAACGGCTGAGAGAAACTTACCTGCAACTTGGGAGTTCCAGGCAAACTTGTGGCACCCATTCCCTTCGGTGTGCAGCAATGCTGGAGGCTTTGGAGTGGACATTGGATCTGGTTGAGTGACGTTCTTCGCTTAATATGCAGATTATATGTAAATCACATTTTCCTTGCCCCCTCCACTCAACATAACCAAGCTCAGCATCATGGCTAACTGAGCTAACTCAACATTAGTTAGCAGCAGCAACCATTAATTCAATTCAATTTTATTTATATAGCCCAGTATCACAAATCACATTTGCCTCAAAGGGCTTCACAATCTGTCCTTAGACCCATGATTCGATTAGCACCAGTTAGCGGTTAACCTTACTCTAGTAACAAGTAAAGCCATCTGTACATCAGGAAACTCCATAAATCGCAGAGTGTTGAGGCAGAGCAGGGAGCCATGAGCCAAAGTCGACAAGAAAACCACCTGGTACTTAGCTACTGTATTATTCCCTGTCTTGTCCAACTGGCCTCTGTCTTCCCTGAGCCTGTGTCAGGTCTATGCAGCTATGTGAGATAACCACGCCCCTTTCATTTGAATATAACAAATAGAAATGTGGTATTATAAAATACTCAGATGAAATAAATAAATGTGGCATTATGAAATAGTCCCATGAACTAAATACATTTGGAATTATCAAATTAAAGTCCAGTGAAATAAAAAACAATTTATTTATTGAACCATATTGACTGATTTATTTATTTCATCTGCATAAGTTGTCGCAACTCCCAATTTCTGAGACTAGGCGCTAGGCATGTCATGATAACTACTTTTGTTGGACGATAATATTGTCTCAGAAAAAATTGCGATAAACAATATTATTGTCATTTTAAGACCAGTTTTATGCCACTGATGTAATGATAATAGTATAATAATACATCCTAATACACCCTTTCAAAGAGCAATGAACGTTTAAGCTACCTGAGCCCATGGCGAAACTCAGACACAGAGAGCAGACGACGAGAGGAGAGAAGCAAGGTGTCCAGAAATGACAGCAAAACGTGTCTCAGCATAGTTATTTTCAGTTACATTCAGCTTTGGTGTAAAAAAACAAACAGTCAGGCGTTGTGCCCAGGTCTTAATATAGGGAAAACCTTGCTGTTTATTTTGTTGGTTAAAATGTTGGTGACATTCTTATCCAAATAAACACGCATGTAAACAGAATGGGCAACATCATACAGTAAATGAACATAACCTCGATCATTTTTCCTGACCTCAAAAAGTTGATTGAGTAATTATCGTGACAGGCGCATTGCGCCCACTGCGCTTGTGGGGCTCTTCATTTCAAGATTCATAACAGAAAATCATAGTACATACAATTATGATGACAAAATGTTGGTTGTAAAACATAAGTGTCTACACCTTACCATCCTCTAAGATGGATCCAGAAATCATAGTACATACAATTATGATGAAAATGATGAAATTGTAATATATGTAATTATGATGTAAAGTGTAGATTGCAAAACACAAGGGAAGAGGATGGATCCAGAAGGACAACTGAGGAGCTCCAGGTGATGGCCACCAAGCAGGATCCGAGCCACACCACCTCCCTTCCACCATAGACACAACAGCACTGTTCCAGCAGATTGGCCGAAATCACAGATCCCAACTCCGCATCTCAGGAGGCAGAAATACCTGTTGAAAGTGACAGTAATAGAGAAGAGAGAGACAGTAAAGCATAAAAATTTAGGAGAGAAGATATTGAGTAGTCCACATACATTAATGGGATAAGAATGCATAGAGAGGGAGAGGAGGAGAGAGGTGCATCATGGGAAGTATCCCATGATGTCCAACTATAAGTTTAATCGAATAGGGAAAGTCTTTAGCCTACTCTTAAATGTGGAGATGATGCCTCCCGAACCCAAACTGGGATCTGATTCCACAGGAGAGGAGCTTGATAGCTGAAGGCTCCGGCTCCCATTCTACTTTTGGAGACTCTAGGAACCACAAGTAACCCTGCATTCTGAGAGTGCAGTGTTCTAGTGGGGTAAAATAAGATACAGTGGTGCCTTATCATTAAGAGCTTTGTAGGTGAGGAGGAGGATTTTAAATTTAATTTTCATTAGGCGGTGCACGGTTGCAGAGCGGCTAGCGCTCCTGCCTCCCAATAAGGAGATCATATGTTCTCATATGTAAGTCGCTTTGGATAAAAGCGTCTGCTAAATGACTAAATGTAAATGTATCATTGGTTCGAATCCCGGACCAGACCAACATCATGTGATCTTTGTGGGTGGAGTCTGCATATGTTACCGTGGGTTCTCTCCGGGTTCTCCGGCTTCCTCCCATTGTCCAAAAGACATGCATGTGTAGGATAACTGACGACTCTAAAATAGTGAATGTATGTGAGAGTGAATGGTTTTCTATGTTCAGCCCTGCGATGAGTTGGCCACTTGTTTGGATGAGAAACATATCATTCAGGATTTATCATACTAACTTTTAATTATAAAAAAAATTATATTGTGATAATGCCGATATTCCCACTTGTTGATGTAATGACATCATACCGTTAAACACAGCAACAACAAGCATAGCTAAAAGCGTAGGTAACATTCCCACCAGCTCCACGGTGGAGGAGTTAGTTCAATTCAATTACATTTTATTTATATAGCCCAATATCACAAATCAGCCACTGTCCAGGGTATACCCCGCCTAAGGCCCGAAGTTACTGGGATGGGCTCCAGTCACCCCAAACGTGAACAAGCGGTAGAAAATGACTGACTGACTGAATATCACAAATCACAATTTTGCCTCAAAGGGCTTTACAATCTGTAACATACGACACCCTCTGTCCTTAGACCCTCGATTCGACAAAGGAAAAACTACCCAAAAAAACCCTTTTAACAGGGAAAAAAGGAAGGAAGAGCAACAGAGGAGGGATCCCTCTCCCAGGATGGACAGACATGCAACAGATGTGGTGTGTACAGAATAGATTCATAACAGAAAATCATAGTACATACAATTTTGGTGACAATGGTGAAATTGTATTATATATAATTATAGTTGTAGTTCCAAAAATGGGAGCAACTTCAGTAGTGTGGAAGTGGTTTTGTTACAAAAGATCTTATGTACAACAAACCACAATAATATGTAAGAAGTGCAACAAGACTGTAAAAACAAAAGTAGTATATACAAAAAACCTATTTCACCACCTCAAGCAGTAACATGAGAAGAGCCAAAAATCATGCTGGGAGATCTCAACAGCTATTGGGAGTTCTAATACAAAAATATTTTTTAGGATTTTGTCATACCCTCAGGAATATCATTATCGCAAAAATACCCTGAAATATTGCGACATTATTTTAGGGCCATATTGTCTTGGTCCAGCTAGTCTCCTGCTGTTTTCCTGTGTTCGCCCTCCCTCCCTGTGTTCCTGTGAGTCCCCTGTCTGTTTTCCCTGCCTCCACTGCCAGTCACCACACACCTGGCTCTCCCGCTCTACCTTCAGCACACCTGAGGCTCTTCCACTAATCAAGACTCTGCAGTATATATATTTTCACTCCAATCTTGGCCAGATTGTCAGTGAGCCTTCGTGGCAAATGGCACCAGCAAGTTACTCTAGTCTTGTGTGTCATGTGTTTTGGATTCCGGATTCCTGCCTGACCTGTTGTTACCCTGTGCTCAGGTTCACCTCTTGTCTGAAGATTCCTGTTACCTGCTCTGCCATCTGCCAAGCCAAATAATTCCCAGGGCCAAGTGTTTGTCTCCGTTGCTTGCCAGCTTCTCCACCATGTTAGACAACTCTTCAAGTAATGGAACAGCTGTCACCGCTTACTCTGCTTCTCCATTCAGCTTGACAACCGGATCATTCCCCTCTCCTCAGAACCCTCAAATAAACTAACATATCTCTGAATCTTGCATTTGGGTCCAAAAATCCCAAATGCAAATACAGAGCCCACCCCTAGATGAGGGGTTCTTGTGTTACTGGAGGCCAAGCAATTGGCCAGTTCTGGACAGGCACATTTTGACCGAGCACTGTAGTAGTCCTTCTCAAACAACCATACATTCAAGTGACTTATTTTCTGACTTCTGAATATGGTAATACATCCATGAAGTGAATGAAGCTCTCTGTTGTGCAATCTTCATCAAAATAAATCTGTCTGCAGCCTTGAACTTTCCGGTGACGTCAACACATCAACAGTCTGAATACCTGAAAGTGAAAAGAAATGAGTCTTACCTGCGCAAACACTTTACCAAAGAACAGTGACTGCTCACAATAGGATGTGCTGTTATTGGCTGTGTGCTCCCTGCTTTTCAGCTGTGATAGGCTAGCCTTTCACTCTCATGTGATGTATATTAGTCTTCACTCACTCCTTTCATCAGTCACTCCTCGCACGGATTTCTCCTCAGCCTGTACACTGACAGTGACCTATCAACTGGATGGGACCTGCAGTTCGAACAGCTTTTACAAAAAAGAATGAGACACGTTCAGGTAAGTTTGTGCACATACCCACAATAACTTGTAGTGTAGACATTAGTGTTAATTTCTATACTAGTTGTGCTTTTAAAAATATTTACTTACAGTTTGTTTCTGCATTATGTGCCAATAATATTCCATAATAGCCCCCAAATTATTGAGGTAAGAATTGTTATTTAATAATTACAGTTGAAATATATATTTTTTGAAAGCAGACATACCCAAGTGGGGGTGATACAATTCAGTTAGCAGTGTGTTTAGTGTGAACATGTATGTGACAACATTGTATATAAATGACAGATAGCATGTCCTTGCATGGTTATTTCTGTACTATTCAGAGAAATATTTTTCATTCCTTTCAAGTTGTATTTTTCTGTCTTCTGTGATGAATGGACTTCATGTTCCATTGCTACCTGTAACTAAATTGGTTTCTTATGTTAGGCATTGCATATAGCCTTCCAGTTGACTTCATCTATAAGTAGCGCTTACCACATACATGTACATACATATAAAATACCAAATTGTCATAAAAATATCTCAGTCGACTTGGGAGCATGGAATTAAGAAACATGTCTGGTCTTTACATGTGGAGTGATAAAATGTTAAGGAATGACATTTCCTCTGCTGCCTCTGTCATTAGCTATTCTGTCTGTGTTGGTGCTGGTTGAAGGCCAGGCATGACCCCTCAAAGAAGAGCAGATGGAGGTTTGAATGTCGCCCTGCAGAAAAGGCTGCTAACAGTGATTAAAACGTTCTGCTCTTCGCACATATTGTCCTCCAAAATGAACCATTACAACATTGTATAAATTATTAAAAAAGTACTCCAGTGATTTAGTGTTGCACATCCATAAAGTTATTTGACTCACAAGAGACTAAATCAGTTATAGGTTAAAACTGATTATTATTAATGCAGTAGCATGTAAGCAACATTTTACTAAAATAATATAATATATACATGTATATTATAAAACTTACTTTTGATACTTTGAAGTGCACCAATCACTATATTTTTTAAAACTCTGAATCAGATGATTATGTGTAATGTAAAAGGGGTCGCTCATATGACAAACCCACAGAGAACTGTGTAGTTCCCCTAAATTCTATGGAGCTTTTAGCCTCTGTTAGGTCATTGTGTTGTTTTTACAGCCCAGAAACTCTGCTCTATCAACCTTGTTTCCGTCTGCAGCATTTGAATTTTATTTTTGAAAATTACTTTGAAGTAAAATAGCAAGACTTATAAAAATGTTTGATTTCTCCTCACCATAGCTTAAAGCGCAGTCATCCTGTGTCATAGCTTGCAGTCTTTCAGGACTTGCAAGACAGCACAGACAACAAATGTTTCTATATGTAATCAGGGTATTGTGAATTAAAGTGAAGCTGGAACAATTCATGGTCACAGTACCCCATGTCTGTCGTTGGGCTGTTGTCGGGCTGATATTGTGTTGTCTGACCTTGGAATAAAATAAGTTGGTCTCTTGTTAGGCTAGGATACAGTCAAATCTTGAACTGAAGTACAGGTAGATGTCACAGTGTGTACACTGAAAAGAACATTACAAGACTTTCATTTCTTTATACAATTTGTTCTTAGCTGTATTTACATACATGCTTTACACCCTACTGATACACACACCTACGCAGTTAAAATAAGTCATCGGTCACAGCTTCACAGACTTGGATGAGAGAAACACAAGGCCACAAATACAATAAGCTGCAAAAGTGAATACAGGCATTCCAGGAGAGGATGACTAACATATTTGTGTTCTTATGTCTGGAGCTGGAAAGCAAAAGAAATTCATTGATTTTCAGATTTTTCAAAATGCATTTCTCCCACATGCACATTTGAGTGTGCTATGAACTCTGAGTTGTTAACAATATATCTATGTTGTGAGTGTGCTACAGTCAACTACTTTGGTAATCAAATGTTGTTGCTATGGATACCTTCCATCCATTTTCTAATCTGCTTACCCTGGTCAGGGTCAAGAGTGGGCTGGAGCCTATCCCAGCATGCACTGGATGAGAGGCGAGGTAGCCGACAAACCATTCTCACTAATAGGCAGTTTAGACTCCTAAAGTGAGCACAGGGTAGAGCAGAGGATAGCGGGTTAGCACTAGCTCCTTACAGGTTTCACTATCAGGCTATTTCAGTCCACTTATAGCTTATTTCCACCATGGAAACGACCTGTAACCTTGATCTTTAACCTGAACTTAATAATAATTGATGTAAGCTCTCCAAAGCTGGGAGCATCTGTCGAGACAGGTTGGCTGCCGGTCCTGCTCTCTGTCTGCTCCATACCATCAAAAAACAGCCCACTGGTTGATTATCTCCTGAATCAGAAAAGAAAGATGATGTGAAGAAAACATGGGAGAACAGGCTGCAAGATGCAGTGCAATCATTTCTGATCTTTTTTTTGCCCAGAGAAAATAAAATACAGCAACATACGTAGTAGCCTACTAGTCACACTGCCCTGCTACATATAGAGGAAAAATAGCTGTTGAAATGATTTTGAAAATATTAGCGTTACCAAAACATTACTGGGTAATATATTTATCTAGCACAGACACTGCAAACAATTTACAGTTGTTTCTTTGTTTACAGAACAAAGAAACAAAACACACCAGGTATTCTGAAACAGAATTAGCCTGCAAAACAGCTGTTGCATTTCTCTCCCTCAAGAGTACCTAGAACTTTGATTTAGTACCATCTCCTGAGCAATACCCAAACCTAAAGGTTCAGGAACTCTTAAGCTGTGTTCAAACCAAATGTGAAGTGAATATTTGCCTCGCTTTACTCACATGACTTTGATCGCCAGGTCATTTGTATTTACTCGCACGAAATGACTATATCATGATGCGGATTTGTAAAAAGTCTGAAATCATGCTTTGTCAGGTCTGTCCACAAAAAGACAAGCAAAAAACTTGCTAAATGCTAGTTTTGTTCGGGTCGATCAGGGCTAAGGCAAGTGCTAACTTGGTTCATGGTAAAGTACAACTGACAGCTGGAGTTAAGTAAGAGACACATTTTCAGAACTTACTTAGTCTTACTTACTTAGAACTATTAGTCCTTACTTTTCTCCAAGCAATCCCGTTTTGTCGGGGTCTCTGTATAAACATGAAGTAGTAGCTATTGTAGAGCTCTGGGTGCCGTCAGAAATGGATCCAGAAATCATAGTACATACAATTAAATGAAAATGATAAGGCAGTCCTTAAAGTTTGCTTCATGTGGGAGTTGAAGGATGAATCCTGATTAACGATAACTCAGAGGTTATGGTGGTGCTGAAAGCCAGGGCAATGCCATCTTGAGTAACTATATCTGCCAATAGTGTGTGTCGGAGGTGTTTGGGGCCAATAACTTCAGTTTTGTCTGAGTTTAACATCAGAGAATTGCAGGTCATCCAGGTTTTTATGTCCTTAAGGCATGCTTAATGTTTAGCTAACTGATTAGTTTAATCTGACTTAATCGATAGATATAATTGGGTATCATCTGCATAACAATGAAACTTTATGGAGTGTTATTCGTCTCATTCGCGTCGCCCAATTTGCATACATCGTGTCGTCTGTATTTGCGTTGACTTTGTATGTAATTGCTCTGCACAAAATTCGCTTTGCGATCTGTTAACACACTTTTACAGCTGAAACAAAAGCAAAACCTGTGATGGCTACACAATTATGGGTCGTTAAGTTCATATAGTGGAAAAGGCTTAAGTGGACAATATACAGTGCTGTATACAGTAGGATAGAAAGATAACCCCAATACTTTGTACGTACTTTTTAATTTTCTTAAAGATGATTTTTTTTGGACAGATTGAGAGTGAAGAGGCAGACAGGAAAATGGGGAGCGTGACATGCTACAAAGGTCGCTAGCTGAACTCGAACTAGCAACGTTGTGGTTAAATGGCATCCACTGTAACCATTCAGCTAACAAGGTGCTCCAATCTGAGACGTTGTCAAAAAATATATGTTAATATATGTAAGTGTGAGAATCTCAGATGCAGCCATGCATAACCACGTGCAGAGAAGACTGGGAATGGGTTTGGAGGAGTCTGGAATCTGAAAGAAAAAAAGATGGGCAGCAAACAAATGGGGTCTGCAGTTTATCTGAAGTTCTGGTGTGGTTTGATGACCCACAGTTTATTACCTGATGAACTACACACTGAAAATGTAATATTCCTCTTCCCCTATTGCAGGCAATGGGCTGTGTGCACCTTGGACAAACAAGTGACGATCCTTCATCAAAGACACTGAATGTGGATTAAAGGCAGCCAAGATCCTTACAATGGCTGAGTCAACAGAGGTTCGAACAGATGGCAATTCTCTGCTAAAAGCTGTCTATTTGAGTCGTTTGCGTCTGACTAGACTGCTCTTGGAGGGAGGTGCCTACATAAACGAGAGTAATGAACATGGCGAGACGCCGCTCATCGTGGCCTGCAAGACACGCCATACAG
The DNA here is from genome assembly GCA_011952105.1 of Coreoperca whiteheadi. Classification (NCBI taxonomy): domain Eukaryota; kingdom Metazoa; phylum Chordata; class Actinopteri; order Centrarchiformes; family Sinipercidae; genus Coreoperca; species Coreoperca whiteheadi. The sequence goes on along the minus strand of WNGW01000012.1, from coordinate 2,217,518 downwards.
ATTCACAGAGTGTACCCAAACACAAGATGGTTCGGTATGTTCTATCAGGATACATGTATGCTATTGATCCTTGAAAGCATGTGTTTTTATTTAGGATTACTAGCTTCCACTTCAGGAGTTTCCTGGTGTAATAAATGTGATCTTTCCTCCCAATAGGTATCTTCTGGAAAATGGTGCTGATCCAAACATCCAAGACAAGACAGGGAAAACAGCTCTGATGCATGCATGCCTTGTACAAGCTGGTGCTGAGATTCTGTCACTCCTGCTGAGCAGCGGAGCTGCTCCAACTCTAGAGGATCATGCAGGCCTATCAGCATTAGTCTATGCTGTCAATTCAGGCAACAGGGACATCCTCAGGGTCCTCCTGGATGCCTGTAAAGCAAAGGGTAAGGAGGTTATCATCATCACTACCAACAAACTGCCATCCGGGCATCAGATGTTAAAACAGTACCTCAATGTCCCTCCACCTCCTGATCTTGAGGAGCGTTTGCATTACACCCCAACATCTTGTTGCATGTCTCCATACGAGGTCCAGCTACGAATTCCTCCACAGTGTTCCTCAGCAAATGCTTCTCCACAACCTGGTAGTCCCCTTCTTGGCCTCAGGGATCCCCAGTGTTTAGGCTCAGGGCCTGGCCTAGTCACATCTCGACCAAGTTCTCCAATCCAACATCCTAGTCCTGTACATGTTCCTGGCATGGATTTGCGACTTAATCTGCAGAGGCTACACTCCGAGCAGTGGTCTAAAAGTCTTTCCCTGCTGCTCCAGCAGAGCCAGGCCTCCTCTCTGAAAGAGGAACCAATGGAAATTACACCTAAGGAATCATCGTCCTTCAGAGTTAATGGCCTCGCCTTCCAAGGAAGACCCCCAGCTGTTTCAGGCCACCATAGCATCGATGTGAAAGACACAACAGGGCTTCTGAAAGCACTAGAGAACATGTCAGGAAATGAGCAGAGGGGGGGAGACGGAAGGAGAGGGTTTGGTAGAAAAATGTCATATGACAGTGCTGCAAATTCACCGCATTCTGCTTCCCACCCAAACTTGCATCAAGACAGTCTCCCCTTTCCCCATGAATCCAGTCCTGTGGATGAAGATTCCTCTGATTGTCTCAGACAATTGAATGTTTCCAGTCTACAAAATGTAGTCCGTCGGCGGAACATTGGTATTGACCACTACAATTCTGACTCTCAGTTACCACAGTTTGGCAGCCGAGACAATAGCTACAAGAATGGTGGAGGAGCTGGAGCAGAACCAGATAGGCACAAGCTGGTCAACAGCAGATCATCCACATTATCAGGATCCAGAGAGTCCATGGAGAGCTTTGTCCACAGACGAGGCACTGCCGGGCTGGAGCGAAGAGGCTCAGGGGCCCTTCTTCTGGACCATATTGCCCATACTCGCCCTGGATACCTTCCTCCTCTGAATCCCCATGCTCCTATACCAGATATTGGGGTCAGCTCTAGCTTTTCCTACCCTTTGAGTGGAAGTAGCAAGACACTGAATGGTGTTCTTACTGGATCAAAGCCTATTCTACCCTATGCTCCTGTTTTCCAGAGGGATCTAAAAGTCAAGAAGATGCTGTGGAGACGCCACTCAATGCAGAGTGAACAGATAAAACAGCTGGCTGACTTCAAGGAATCTTTTGGCAACTAGAATAAATATTGCATTTATCAGGAGAAAATGCCTGGGCTCTTAGCAATAGCATACATTGCTAAGGCCAGCTCATGTGCACTTTTAGGACTAAATACAGTTGAGATACAAAGCATGTCTTCTATTTGTACAAGATTAATGTTTTTTTGTATGTAATCCCTGAAAAATAAATGTAATGAAATAACAAAATAAAAATATAAACAGCCCAGCCATGTACAGGAGCCGCACTGAGATGCTTCTGGTGATGCCCCTCAGAGATATTCACTTATCCACCACTTCGCAAATAAGATTTACTGCTCTGTGAAGGGGGGTCCTCACTGATCTTTTACAATGTCAGTAGAGGTTAAAGTTAAAATCAAGGTATTGGTCTGACTGGCTGTGTGGTTTTCTGTACACTGTGGTCTTTAAGCTCTTGTCAATCTTCACAAACGCCTATATGGCCACCTATTATCACATGACCAAAATGCCATACTTACGCAACATTCTAACAACTAAACAATCTTCTTGACATCTGAGCAACTCAATCTGCTGAGGAAAGTCATGAGATGTGGTTGAAATACTTGGAAATGACAGCTGTGTTGAGAATATTTTTGTCAAACTGCTGTTCACAAGCAGCAAAAATAATGAACCTTCAAGCTGAAGTTACATGGTTGTTAAATTAAACAAATATTTGATGAGTCTATACCTATCTATACCTTGTCATACAATTTACAGTGGAATGAAGTGTTATGATTAATACATGATTCAGACTTAATTAAACAGCACTTATGTGTCTCTATAAAGAAGAAACAAGACATTTGCCTTTTCAAAGCCAACAGGGTTTGAGACTTGCCTGTGACATTACACAAAGCTGCATCTTTGAGAATGAGCTTGGATCAAAGAAAGTACAGTACAGAGTGAAATGCAGCTCAAAATATCCACTTCCAATCTACTAGTTAAAACCCAATTTTTGACTAGAAAAGTGCTTTGTAGCAGGAGATGTGATATATTATTCAGCAGCAGTCTATGTAAAACAACATTCAGTAGCAACTGGTACTGAAACATAAAAACAATACTTGGAGGACTAATTCACTTACTTTATTATTTCACACCCTGTATAACATTCCTACATTTTGAGTCTCAGAAAATGTATGGTAGGTTTAGCAATTTTACATTGAAATTGTAATGCTTAACACATAATTTCTAACATCACTTAATGTTTTTAAAATATTCTTAAAGTAACTTTATATTTATCTGTAATAAGTATTGCATTTTGTGACTTTATCCAACTTTACCTAAGTTTTAAATTATCATATGTGGTAGTATAATGTAATTAGGTACATTTACTCAAGTACTGAACTTCAGTGCAATTTTTAGGTACTTGTACTGTCTCACCACTATATGCTACTTTATACTTACACATTACCAAAGTAATAATGATCCAATAATATAACATATAATAAAATACTCATGGGGGCCATTTTTCTTCATAATGAGTACTTTTACGATCAATACTTAAAGAGTAACTTACAACCCCTGACAATCTTGTCATTGCTGATGGTAAAACGACTTTAGTTGTATAGCGCCCTTCACACACATTCATACACTGAAGCCACAGCCCTCGGGAGCAATTTAGGGTTCAGTATCTTGCCCAAGGACATTTAGACATGTGGCTGAGGGACGACGGGATCTAACCACCAACCTTCCAATTAGTGGACGACCTGCTCTACCACTAAGCCACAGCCACCCCTGATCACTGTTTTACCTTTTCACTTTGCTGCAGTTATGTACAGGTGTATTCCTGGACCCTGCGACATTACAGTGTGGTTATTTACATTTACATTCATTTAGCAGACGCTTTAATCCAAAGCGACTTACATATGAGGAAGACAATGGAAGCAATATAACAACACAAGGTAACAAAAAGCATAAGTGCATCAAAAAACGAGTCTGATTAAAGACTAGCACAGTATACAAAGCTAAGGATAGGAATTGTTTTTTTTTTCAGCAGAGGTAGAAAGGAAGAAAAAGTTAGTGATTGTCAGTTAGGTGTTGACGGAAGAGATGCGTTTTCAAGTGCTTTTTAAAGGTGGCTACAGAATCTGCTGATCTTGTAGAAGCAGGCAGATCATTCCACCAATGTGGAATGGATCCAGAGAAGGTGCGCGAGAGTGATTTTTTGCAGGAGCATAGGTCTGTATGAACAAGCAAGATATGTTGGTGCAGAACCAGTGGTGGTCTTGTAAGAGAGGTGCAAGAGAGCACTTTTCTGACCACACCCAAAATATAAGCATCATTTGTGTAGCATAAATAGTTTTTCTTTTCTATCTTATTAATCATCACATGAACCGAATGAATGAAGAATTATCTTGCAACCCCCTGGGTGGTCCCGGCCCCAGGTTAGGAACCACTGCTGTTGCATATTATGACGCTAGTCAATGGCAGATGAACCACAGGAAAAGTTTGGCAGAGACAAGTTCCACTTTACTCTCTGCACTTGGGGGCACCAGAGCCAACTTCTCAGTATGTGCTGGCGGTGGACTTATTTATTGTCTTGCAATGTCATATTGAGCTTGTCTCCTCTGGCAGGTCATAGTAGATCCTACTGATGTCAAACTCTTTTTTGTAGAGCAGTAAGTCCTGTAGTGTTAACTTGTCATTCTGGCCAGTCCACACTGTTAGAGTGTACCTGTGAACAACATGGGAAAGCATAAGCATTTCATGAAAACCTCAAAAGGTATTAAGGTATTGTTAGTGGAAAAGTCAGAAATTAATTATTCATTCAGGAGGTCATCTGCTGTTTACAGTTGTTGGCAGGAGCAGTGATAACTACCATAACTGAACAAAGACTTATCACTTACAGACTTGTGTTCACATGACGTATTTCTCTAATCCTGACCTTACTTGTAATGCTTTTTGTTGCTGGCTTTTAGGTTATCCAGAATTAATGTGCAATATCAGTCTAAGCTGGTTTTGAAAAAATGAATGCTGTAGGCTAAACTCGATATTTGTGTTTGAAACCCATTATTGAATTCCCACCATTTTGCTGACACACACTCAACGTGGATGTCGCCATTATTAAGAAGCAGCACTGTCAAGCTTTGTAGCATCAAGGTAAGCATCAACCACAGAAGTCCACACAATTACACAAAAGGGATAAAGATCTAGTACCAGAGCTAATTAATGTGGGGGCTAGCAATGGTCGCATGCCAGTGGAGAGTGGGTTTCCAGACTATAAGGATATTGCAGCAACAAAGAGGCAGGAGTTTATCAGAGATATTTCAGTGATTACATCGAGTAAACTACTCCAACCTAGAAGCAATGTTGCATGAGAGGCTCAAGCGCCACTGGCAGCCTTTGATAAAGACATACAGGTGCATGAGATTCTCCAAATCCGTCAGCAGCTCGGGAATTATCACTGGTTGGTGCAGGAGCTGCAGCTGAATTGTTTGTTTAATGACTATTGGTAATGTAGTCTAAATGCTGTATTTTCTGGAGTGGTGGAAGAAGTATTCAGACCCTTTACTTAGGTAAAAGTACAAATACCACACTAAAAATACTCCGTTACAAGTAAAAGTACTGCATTGATATACTTGCATACTTTTCAAGTATAACCAGGAAAATGTACTTAAAGTATTAAAAGTAAAGTACTCAATGCAGAAAAAAATGTCCCCTGTGACAAATGTCGCCAGTGGCGACCCGTACCGTACTATAGCTTTCAGGTATTGTGTAGGAGTGAGAATGCCAAGATACTTTCAGCAACATGAATGTCTTTGTGTGTGTGAGAGAGGGAGGAAGAGCATAACTTGCAGCTGACAAGACCGCGAGGGAAAAAAGCTTACTGACACCCCTCACCTCAGCCTTGTCAGCTGCATTGTCACTCACGCAAGCAACTTTAATACTCATTTTAAAGAAAGATTACCTCGCCATATCCATATCCCTTCTAAATCAAGAACCAAACATTTTTGCCAGAGTAGTGCAAACCCTTTAGTGCAACACCTCGAATCTGATCTCCCACAGAAAATTTCATTAAACCAGACAGGCTTTATTAAAGGTCGAAATTTGTTCTCCGATATTAGGAAACTTTTAGACATTCAGATGTCAATCCCACTTCTCCCTCCACAAGAAATGGTCTCCTTGGATGCAAAGAAGGTGTTAAACCGAATAGAGCTTACCTTTTCTCAGCTTCACGAACATACGATTTCGGAGATACTTTTTTTAGTTGGATTCAACTGCTATATTTAAATCTGCTTACAAGTGTAAAGACAAACTTATTACGCTCGCCTTTTTTCACCTTTCCAGAGGGACACGCCAGAGATGTCCATTGCTTCTGTTGTTCTTTTTTTACTCTTAAAGCATCAACCTGGATTTGGGGCATTACTCAACATAGTATATAGAGTATAAGGCTTCCCTATACGCTGACGACGTTCTGCTTTACATAAAAGATAGCACTGAATTCCTGCCACCAAAGCAATCTTAAAAGACTTTGGTTCTCCATCTGGCTAGTATAAGTATTTTCAATTTTTTTAAACTGAATGTTTTCTTGGGCAACAATGCCTAATACTTGGGCATTAAGATTACTCGGAAATTATCCTCTCTTTTCAAAGCCAATTTTGCACCATTAATACAAAAAAAGGCTGATTTTCAATGTGGAATAACCTGTCCTTATCAATGGTAGGAAGAGTGCCATGTGTAAAAATGGCTATCCTCCATAAAATTTTTACATATTCCAGTTAAGTTTTTCTAAACTTTAGACCAATTTATATTTTTATTTGGGGTAATCAAAGTTCCTAGATTTACCAAAACCATTCGACAGAAAAAAAGAACTTAAGGAGGTCTTGCTCTTCCTAATTTCCTATAATATTATTGGGGAGCTGATATTCATAAAATAATTACTGGTTACACACCCCTGATACAAATTGGTGAATCCTGGAAGCACAATCTTGTCAAGCGTCATCTCTACCTGCCATAGTCTGCTCTTTCCTATCTTCGTCTTGCTACTCATCCAATCCTATAATGTCCGCAACCAAGCACAATTTTTTTTTACCATGTTGAGAATTCTCCAAAAACTTAAAAATACAAAGGTTAAACCTTCAAGGTTAAACCTTTAAGCTTTTGTAAGCTCTATTTCGCCAGATTTAAACAATAATAAAAAAATTATAATAAAAAAAACAACAAATATTCAAATTCCAAAATTGAAAATCGAAAACCAACCCACCGAACGAATATTCGAATATTGGGGTCCAGCCCTAGTATAATCAATCTCTCATAACTTGATCAGTCTATTACATTTATTCCAATAAAGCTGTTGGAGTCTTGCGCAGCTCTCCCCGAAATATGTTGTTTTATGTAAGTCCTCATTTCCCCAAATCTCTTCAACAGAGAAGGTGAGTGCAAAGTTAGCAAGTACCATATGGCCACAATGGCCACATTTATGTGAAATATGCCATGTTGAAATAAACCGTAATTTTAAAAGTCGTGAAAATTCCAGCAGCAGAATTAAGCAGTGAGAGCAATGCGGCCTTTCTTTGTTGATAATCACCTGTTTGACTGCTGCATTAGCCATGTGAGCTGGGAGAAAGACTGGGCCAAGAGACTTGCTCGTACTGGGAAGGTGATTGGATGTTTAAGGGTTCTACATAGCTCCTCCATCACATGCACCATAGCCCAGCTGTAACCTGAAAATATTAAAACAAAACAAATCAGAGGTGTAACATTCTTTTCTGTCAGGAACTGATTTAAAAGGGATGCAACAATTATAGATTTTGTTGGTACGATTATAGTCTGAGGAATAATCACGGTTTCACAATTATCACGATTATTATTCATTCATTTTACAAAACTACTTATGTATAAAAACACATGAACCCTCGTTAGATTTTAAAGTGTTATTTATTGCTGCCTTTTAAAACAGAAAGAACACAGTAGGCAAAAACTACAGCACAAAATAATAATCAAAATTTACATTCCTTTTGGACCTGGGGTAGAGAACTTGGAAATTAAGGTAAAAAAATATCTTGCTGGCTTTTGACTTGGACAGAATAGCTGCCCTTTGAAACCCTTTGAATAAAATAGAACAGTGAAAATAAATAAAAATAAACACATCTCTAAAACTAATATTAACTTTATCCTTGTTAATTGTTACTGAGGGGAATAAACTGAACTGTTATTGTCATTAATATGTATTCATTTTAATAATTCATCTCTTTTTACATGTGGCTTGAGAAAAGCATTTTTATTATATTGGTTTGTCTGTTTGAAGTTTTAGTAAAAATGATGGAAAGAAATTGAGAACATCTCATGTTATAAGCTAGGGGGGCGCTATTACACATCTTCTGAAAGAGTGCCGACTCTCCAGATCAAAACAGACGAAGTAGCAGAAACAAACGATCTCATATGGAAGCACACGGAAAATAAGGCGATCATCAAAATTAAACAGCATCTAAATCAAAATGTCCTAATGTTAAATGCATGGACGAGCTACAGGACTGTGAAGCTTTGGGGTGCTGATGGACTCGATCTACTCCATCTGTGTTTGATCATCGCTCTGAATCTGATCTGTACGTAGTCTTTGACAAAAACGTGATTTTCTCAGCTTTACGCTTAAAATGTTGCCTTTTTATGAAACGTGCCCACACTCAAGTGTTGATTAAAGAGGACTGCATTAAGCTAGAATAAAACAGATTGTTATGTTTCAAAGCAGAGACTCTCTTCTTTCTTTCTATGTATTACATGTTCAGATATTCATACAATATTCAACGCAATGTTTCATTAAGTAACTTGCTACGTAATTTAACTCAGTTGTTACGTATTACTGTTACTTGAGCGTGGAAAGCTGGGTGATGATCCCACAGGTGCTGCATCAAATTTGATGTATTAGCTCCTTTAGCAGAAACTATTTTACTGCATGTTTTGCACACAGGTGATCCGTCATCTTCAATGACACCCTGGTTATTCTTGGTGTACTTCAGGCATTTCTTTGGTGGAAATAAAGCGTCGCTGTTCGGCCCCTCTGTCATAGTTAATCTAGTAAAGTAGTTGCCTCCGTGTCTCCGATAACCACGTCACTTAAAGTGGTGTAACCTTGTTTTCATTCCGCGTAACAGAAACACGCAGTGTAGTGGAACCTTTGCGATTAATTAACCGTGACGTTTTAAGCGTGGTTAATTGTGAAACCGGTTAATCACTGCATCCCTATGTGTATCAAAGCCTGATATACGGTATCTTATTCCTCTGTGCCATAGAGCTCCACTGTTGTCCAAAAACAATTGAAAACATCAATATGAGCCACACTGGGTGATATGTTCCTTCATTACCATGGAAATACACACTGTAGTTTATAATGCACAATTTCTTCCTTTTTGAGCAGCTGTTTTAGGAAATGAGTCTTCCTTAAAAATGAAACTATGTATTTGTGAACCGTTTTTAAATCTCTGCATCTTCAGTAGGAACCAACTGGTTTGGGGCTGAGTGTCATACTAAGACATTGTTGGTTTTGATCTTTTAATGGGATTTGACTCCATTCTGTTCTGTGGTCACCCTACAGATTTCAGCTGAATCTTTTCAGCTGTAGTTATTTATATTATTTCTTCAAAAGTTGAACGCTAAACCTAAGTGGATTCAACTACGGATTTCAATGGATGCCAATTTCATAAGCAGATTCAATCCTGAAATTAGATTCAGTAAGAGGATTCAATATGGGATTCATATTGGATAAAATGCTATCAAACCCCAATCCTAATTGCAATGCCTCTCAAGCTTGGCCCTGCATCTTGTGCACACTGTACATTTAATGTCAAATATTAGATGCATTAATGTTATTTTTCAAAACAATGAATGTGCCCTTACATTTTTGTCTGTGCCCCTAAAAATAAAAGTAACCTGCTTACTAGCACCCTGTTGAATGAAGTCACCACTTGTTATTGTTTACTGCTGTGATTTTGCACTAATACAACCTTTGTCAGATTACTATGATACAGTAAATCATCAAGAAACTCCACTGAAAAACTGTTTTTAGCTAAAAGAACCAGATGGGAATGTCTGCTCATGGTAAATCTAGTATTTTGTCTACCCGACAATCAAGATTACTCATCATATTATATAGCAAATCATATATAAATGTACTGTAAATAATTAAAATGAGATATCAAAGGGATAGATACTTCAGGATAAATACTGTAGTATGGCTACATCTATTGTCAAAAAGTATATATTGTCATATCACCCAAAGATTGTATTGTAATCATGTTTTTTAGGCTTTAAATTATTGATACTGGTATGGGCCTCAAAAATCCAGCGTTTAAGGTCTAGTACTAACAAGCACCTTGACAGCCTACTATTGGCTTGGTTTATCAGGGTTCATAAATAAACATAAGAGTGATGTGTCTTCTCAACTGCTGAATCCGAATTAAATTTCTCTCAGAATGAATATTTTTATAAAAAAAAACATTTTTTCTATTGTGTGTGAGAGAGAGCGAGCATGCGATTGGGTTCTATGTCAACCCAAAAGTAATTTCTTTGAAGTACAAAGAGATTTATCATTATTCCATGTTAACACAGCCTGTGGTACTGAAGTATCTTCACCTGGGTTATCTGTCCCAGCAGCCCATCCTGTAGTCCACCCAAGAGAGAGCACAATGTGAGTGGGGAGGTTTCTCACAGCAGAAAAGAAAGCCTGAGGCTCCAGAGGTCTGGCCTGCCCCCCAGGACCAGAGAGGATATCGGCATTGAGCCACACAGGACGGTTCAGGTCAACCAGCACCTCATTCAGCAGAACAACTGATGGAGACACTGCCTCCAGGCTGTAGGGAGAGTACACCCCAGTGTTTGCATGACACACAACCCACACATTACTGAGAAGGAATATAAGCTGGGTCTCACCTCTTAAAATCCAGTTTTATTCCCTTATTGTGCTCCTTCACTCTTTCCAGCCACTCCTTCAGTGTGATGTCACTGTCTATGTCAGGGGGATGTGCCATGATTGGCTCTTTGGGGTCACGACCTCTCATGATTATGTCGGCCTCAATCATATGAGTGGGACCTAAGGGTGAAAAGTTGTTGGTCAGTGAAGAATTCGGGACAACTGCTAGGTCAACACAAAAATAAAATGTCTCTGAACAGGCATGAATACAATGTAAATTCACAGATACAGCTGTGGATTTGTTTTTGTTCAAACTATTTAAGATAGGTGTTGATTCAACTTTATGCTTTTTTTGGAGGCTGTTTAAATGTATTGCAGTACAAGGAGAGATGTCTCTAATATTCTGTCCATCTCATTTCCAGGTGAGCTCTGATAAATGTCCACACTTAGGGCTGCAACTAACGATTATTGGTTAGAAAAATAAACTATTCACAAAAACACAAGCAGAAATAAAATTCTACAACGAAAAAACATACGTAATACAGAAATCCAAAGAATTAAGTAAATAAATACGACTTAATAAATAAGCAATATTGAAAAACAACTTAAATCATCTGGCAGTTAGATTTTTTTCTACATTTTTTATAATGTCTCTCCAAAGATGAGATGTATTCAAAGCTTCTTTTTTTTTAGGTACTTTACAGACAGGTAAAATATCTGAGGTTCAGCGAGTTTACGTAACCGGAAACAACTGGAAGTTGACAGCGAATAGAATCCGCCCACTTCACCACGTTGCGTTGACAATTCAGACACCTATCGTTTTCCCAACCTAATTCTTGTCTCATTTCTGGTCTGATAAAGGGTAAATTCAGCAAACCTAGCGATCTAATATCACAAGTTTCACCAAAACCAGTGAATAAAGTTATAAAGTTGTGTTTTTGTACAGTAAGGCCCAGCCACCAATTTCTTTTTTTTTTTAAATATTTATTGGAATTTCTATAAAGTTCTTTACAAACATAAATAGCATGGTACAATATTGAACATCCAGACAACAGACAAGCATCATATAACGTACACATGTAAAACAAAAGAAGGCAAATAATAAATAAATAAGATAATTAAAAAAAGAGGAGTCCAAGGGGTGCATGGCAAGTTTAAGTTCCTCTATTAAGTTACAGAGTTTCACGGCATTCTTGTTCTCCATTACTTTTACTGATTAGAAGTAATGTGACAGCTCCTTCTGAAATATGTAGAAATTTGGATGCTTCTTCAGGAGCCTATCTTTATGTAAAAAGAACCTTCCTAGAATAATAATGAAGTTAAATGCTAAGTCATGTGTTTGATCTTTCATAAACAGAGCAAAAATCACATTGCCTTGTTAATGCAAAGAAATTTGTCAAATGTAGGAAATAACAATACTGAAAGTCTTCCCAAAGGCAGTCGCAAATTTCTATTCATAAAATAAACGATCTGTTCTTTCAACGTGTTCGTGACAGAATGAGCAATTGATATGATCTAGAACCAAATAAACGGCTTAAACAATCTCCAGAGGTATATATTCCATGAATATTTTAAAGTGGACTTCCTTCACAATTTTAGACATGTCCACTGACTAAAAGTTTAGGATGTGGATTACATTACTTTGATATAAGTTATGAGACAACACAATTATAGATTGTGGGATTGCTTTTATAACAATGACGAAATTATTTCCCAATAAGTGCATTACAGACCATATTCCTTTCTCTAGCCAATTTTTGTAAAATAAGGATTTGTTCCTGAATACCACATACACAGAAGTCCACAATGGAGTGTTGTGGGGACTAAAATTATACTTGTAGATCATTTTCCAATATAGTACTACCTGTTGATGAAAAGGGGATAATGTAACAGGAAGCGTTTTTAGGTCATAATCACATCTAAGAAGGAGGTTGATGCCTCCTAGTTTCATTAAGATTAGCTTGGCTTGGAATTTGGAACCATAAGCTGTTTTAATTTTTCAAAAAAAGCTTATTTTAATAGTAGCGTTAATATACTCAGTATCAATGGCTTTTAGCCTTCCTTCCTCATACTCTTTAACCATAATTCCCTTCCTAATATGATTGAAGTTATCCTGATTTATAGATTTTATTGCAAATTTTGGGAAAAGATCGAGTAAGCTGGGTAAATGAATCTTGTAATGCAATCCATTTTCGCAAGAAACTTAACAGGAATGATACCAATGCACAGTGTGTTCTAGCTTAACGAAGAACATATATTATACAGGTACACACTCATATATATATAAAATCCACCTGTTAGAGCCTCTGTCAGCCTGCTTCTGCTGTTGACTGCATGCGACCATCTGACCTCGGCAGCGTCCCTCTTCTTTATCTGACTCTGACCCAAGAAATACTCCAGCGTCTGGTCAGACATCCTCTCTGCGTATAAAAACTTACTGACATTTCTCACCGCCACATTAGCGTTTACAATTTACAATCGCACAGTAGGATTTTAGTTCGATTAACGTTACTGAACATGAGTAAAGAACGTTAACGTTAGTTAGACCGAGAAATGTACTGTAATGTTAGCTAGCAAGAATGCCAAGGATAACATGCAGCGTAGTTGAAAATAGTTCAGACACTTTAGATATGTTAGGCTGTTTTATCCTTTGAATTACAAATGACGTTAATTGTAAAACATCCGACGACTAACGTTACTTACATTTAGACAGTACTGCCTACCCTTAACAAAGAGTCTTCTTCTTCTTCTTCTCTTGATTAATGGCGGATTGCAAACAACTTTAAGTTGCATACCGCCACCTACTGTACAGGAGTGTGTAACATCATATTATTTTATAACTATGAATAAATAAATAAATAATAATAATAATAATAATGATCATATTCTGTTCATCAACCCTGTGTCTTTAATGAATGTAAATAGTGCCTTCCTGGTGATTCTTATCCTCTCCTTCTGTTCCATTCATATTTCCATTCCATTCATTTATCCATCCATTCTCATTCATATTCCACTCCCTCCCTGCCTGAACCCTATCTTTCAACAACCGTCTTTCCCCCTCATTTAATATACATTGCAAATACATGACATGTTGCACATTTTCTTTAGTCCCACAAATCTCACAGTTTTCATTATTCCTCTTCCCCATTAAAAACAAGGTGCCATTTAATCCTGTGTGGTCTACTCTCAGTCTTGTCAATATAATGTCTTCCCGCCTGTTCCTTTTCTTTTCTTTTAATACTGACAGAATTTTGTATTTTATGATATCTCCTTTCTTGTCTTCCTCCCACTATTTATGTCATGTTTGACTACCTTTCTTCTTAACTACTGCTTTTCCTTCTCCTTTTCCAAGTTGAACTGGAACTATTTCCATTTGTAATACTTCTTTTGCTAGTTTGTTTGCACTCTCATTCCCTTGCATTCCCTCATGAGCTGGTACACAACAAAACTGAACATCTATGACACCCTGATGCAAACTTAACAAACTGTGATGCAGTTCTATAAGTAGGTCTTCTCTGACAGATGCCATGCTTTTTATGATAGCTAAGTAGTCTGTGCATTATACCACCCTATCCGGTCTGACTTCTTTAACCCACTGTAATGGAATAATGACTGCTGTATATACAGATAACTGGTTAGATAATCTTTTGGAGATTTTTATTTTAAATTCTGGGATATGTATTTCAACTCCCACACATTCCTGTTTACTTTTGGATCCATCTGTATACATTTTGAAATAATGTATTAACTATTTCTAAGATAAATTTTCTTAACTCCCACTTCCTCTATTTTCCATTCTCTTTTCTTTTCCAGGATACTAAAATCTGTCTTTACCTCTGTAAAAACCAAGGTGGAATATTACTAATTGGGTTGGGTTTGATGAACTCTAAGGCTTCCATTCCATATTCCTTCGCTCTCTTATCCCCCTAACAAATGAGTCCTCACTCCTTCTTCTTCTTTGATTTTAGTGTCGTGCGACAAACCATTGATAAAGATGCATGCCTGCCACCTACTGTATTGGAATGTGTAACATCATGACTTTAACCAAAATCTAAAAAATATACACTTTGTAAAGAATTTATATTCTAGAGATTAAGCCTGTTTCTTTTACATATTTGAATAAAGTCCTTTGAATTTTTTAGTATTCTCTAGCCTTACTGTTGTTCCAAATTTCCTGCAAATAGGTCATTATTCGCTGTTGAGTTAGAGATTTTGCGTCTGATCTCCCAAAACAAATTTCCGAAATGTCACTATCATTTTTGTTCAATGGATTTTTAGCAAGCCTATCTGCAATCAAATTTCCCTCGATTCCAACATGTGCTGGTATCCAGCTGAACATCTATACCTAGAGATTTAATAAGACCATATAAACCTCAACCAAAATATCCTCTAAAAATGTTTCTACTAATTGTATACTTTGTATAGCAGCTGCAGAATCGGAACATATCACTACTTTAACTGGTTAAACCTCCTCTACCCACTGAATACTGATGATTATTGCTGTCAGTTCTGCTGTGTATACTGATAGCCTGTTTGTGATTCTCTTAACAATTCCTTTGTCAAATTCAGAAATGTATATATCCACTCCTACGTGTTTGTTATTTGAGTGTTTTGATCCATCTGTAAAAATATTAAGATAATTATAGTAACTTTTCTACAATGCAACCGCAGGGGGGCACAAGCCAGTGTCTTCTTGTGCCAGAAGGGCATCCGACATAAAACACATGCCAAATTAAAAATGCGAATCATGACAATGACTTCCATACCGGATTGGTTGGGGCCCGGGTTAACAATTACCGCCACCGGTGCTGTTGACCTACAGGGTACCAGTGGAAATTAGACTACTGTTGGTCGAAGACGAAGAAGGAGAGGAGGAAGATGTGTTCGTAGGCAGAGAGAGAAGAGGAAAGCTAAGACAGTGGGGACTTTGAATGTTGGAACTATGACAGGGAAGGCTAGAGAGTTGATTGACATGATGCAGAGAAGGAAGGTGGACATACTGTGTGTCCAGGAGACCAGGTGGAAAGGTAGCAAGGCTAGAAGCTTAGGAGCAGGGTTCAAGTTGTTCTACCATGGGTCGGATAGGAAGATGGTAAATGGTAAATGGACTGTACTTGTATAGCGCCTTTCTAGTCTTTCTGACTACTCAAAGCGCTTTTACACTACATCACATTTACCCCATTCACACACATTCATACACTGATGGCAGGAGCTAACTGCCCATCAGTACAAATTAAACTAACCAGTCACACTCACTCACACACCGAAGGCGCAGCTTCGGGAGCAGTTCGGGGTTCAGTATCTTGCTCAAGGATACTTCGACACATGGCCGGGGGAAGCCGGGATCGAACCGCCAACCTTCCGATTGGTGGACGACCGCTCTGCCACCAAGCCACAGCCGCCCATGAAGAGAAACGGAGTAGGCGTTATCCTGAAAGAGGAGTTTGTGAGGAATGTTCTAGAGGTGAAAAGAGTGTCAGAGAGGTTGATGAGCCTGAAGCTGGAAATTGAAGGGGTGATGTTTGTGTTATGAGTGGTCATGCCCCACAGGTAGGATGTGAGTTAGAAGAGAAGGAGAAATTCTGGAATGAGTTAGATGAAGTGATGCAGAGCATCCCCAGAGGTGAGAGAGTGGTGATTGGTGCAGATTTCAATGGGCTTGTAGGTGAAGGGAACAGAGGTGATGAGAATGTGATGGGCAGGTTTGGTCTTCAGGACAGGAACGCAGAAGGACAGATGGTGGTAGACTTTGCAAAGAGGATGCAAATGGCTGTAGTGAACACTTTCTTCCAGAAGAGGCAGGAACATAGGGTGACATATAAGAGCGGACGTAGAAAGAGACCAGTGACTGTAAAGTAGTGGTAGGGGAGAGTGTAGCAAGACAACACAGGATGCTAGTGTGTAAAATGACTCTGGTGGTGAGGAAGATGAAGAGGACAAAGGCAGAGCAGAGGACGAAGTGGTGGAACTTGAAAAAGGAAGAATGTCGTGTAGTTTTCAGGAAGGAGCTGAGACAGACTCTGGGTGGTCAGGAAGTGCTCCCAGATGACTGGACCACTACAGCTAATGTGATCAGGGAGACAGGTAGGAGGGTACTCTGTGTGTCATCCGGAAAGAGGAAAGTGGACAAGGAGACTTGGTGGTGGAACGAGGAAGTTCAGGAGTGTATACAGAGAAAGAGATTAGCAAAGAAGATGTGGGACACTGAGAGGACCGAAGAGAGTAGACAGGAGTACAGGGAGATGCAGCGTAAGGTGAAGGTAGAAGTGGCAAAGGCCAAAGATTTACATGACACTTTTATCCAAAGCGACTTACATATGAGAACATTCACAAACTGAAGGCGCAGCTTCGGGAGCATTTTGGGGTTCAGTATCTTGCTCAAGGATACTTCGACGAATGGCTGGGGGATCGCTCCACTGACCTTCCGATTGACAGGCAACCGTTCTACCACCAAGCCACGGCCACCCACAAAGAGCATATGAGGACTTGTATGCTAGGTTGGCCAGACAAAGAGATAGAGATGGGAAGGATGTGCAGCAGGTTAGGGTGATTAAAGATAAGGATGGAAATGTATTGACAGGTGCCAGGAGTGTGATGGGAAGATGGAAGGAGTACTTTGAAGAGTTGATGAATGAGGAAAATGAAAGGGAATGAAGAGTAGAAGAGGTGACTTGTGTGGAGCAGGAAGTAGCAAAGATTAGCAAGAGTGACGTGAGGAGGACGTTGAAGAGGATGAAGAGTGGAGGCAGTTGGTTCTGATGACATACCTGTTGAGGTATGGAAGTGTCTAGGAGAGGTGGCAGTAGAGTTTCTGACTAGTTTGTTTAACAAGATCTTGGAGAGTGAGAGGATGCCCGAGGAATGGAGGAGAAGTGTACTGGTGCCAATTTTTAAGAACAAGGGAGATGTGCAGAGCTGTGGCAACTACAGAGGAATAAAGCTGATGAGTCATACAATGAAGTTGTGGGAAAGAGTAGTGGAAGCTAGGCTAAGGGCAGAGGTGAGCATTTGTGAGCAGCAATATGGTTTCATGCCTAGAAAGAGTACAACAGATGCAGTATTTGCTTTGAGGATGCTGATGGAGAAGTACAGAGAAGGCCATAGGGAGTTGCCTTGTGTCTTTGTAGATTTAGAGAAAGCGTATGACAGGGTGCCGAGAGAGGAGCTGTGGTATTGTATGAGGAAGTCTGGAGTGGCAGAGAAGTATGTTAGAGTGGTGCAGGACATGTATGAGAGCTATAAGACCATGGTGAGGTGTGCTGTAGGTGTGACAGAGGAGTTCAAGGTAGAGGTGGTCTGCATCAAGGATCGGCTCTGAGCCCCTTCTTGTTTGCTCTGGTGATGGACAGGTTGACGGATGAAGTTAGACAGGAATCTCCATGGACTATGATGTTTGCAGATGACATTGTGATTTGTAGTGAGAGTAGGGAGCAGGTGGAGGAGAATCTAGAGAGATGGAGGTCTGCTCTGGAAAACAGAGGAATGAAGCTTAGCCGCAGTAAGACAAAATACATGTGGGTCAATGAGAGGGACCCAGGTGGAACGGTGAGGTTACAGGGAGCAGAGGTGAAGAAGGTGCAGGACTTTAAGTACTTAGGGTCAATGGTTCAGAGCAATGGAGACTGTGGAAAGGGGTGAAGAGGCGAGTGCAAGCAGGTTGGAACGGGTGGAGAAAAGTGTCAGGTGTGTTGTGTGATAAAAGAGTATCAGCAAGAATGAAAGAAAAGGTGTTCAAGACGGTGGTGAGACCAGCGATGTTGTACAGCTTAGAGACCGTGGCACTGAAGAATAGATAAGAGGCAGAGCTGGAGGTAGCAGAGCTTAAGATGTTGAGGTTCTCTTTGGGAGGATGGACAGGATCAGGAATGAGTACATCAGAGGGACAGCTCATGTTAGATGTTTCGGAGATAAAGCCAGAGAGGCCAGATTGAGGTGGTTTGGACATGTTCAGAGGAGAGACTGTGAATATATTGGTAGAAGGATGCTGAGGTTGGAGCTGCCAGGCAGGAGGAAGGCCAAAGAGGAGATTTATGGATGTAGTGAGAGAGGACATGAAGTTAATTGGTGTGAGTGAAGAGGATGCAGAGGACACGGTTAGATGGAGGCACATGATTCGCTGTGGCGACCCCTGAAAGGGAGCAGCCGAAAGGAAAAGAAGAAGAATAGTAACTTTTCTGCAAATATTCCTGAACCATGCACCCAGTGTTATCATTCATCTCTGTCCACTCTCTCCTCTTTTCTAATATTTGAAGATTTACTTTGGGTTGTGGAAATATCTATGGGGATATTCTTCCTATGAATAACTGCTGGGCTGTGTTGTATCATATCTAATTTGTACTGTTTCACTGTCTTGTTAATGTCCCATCCAAAACCATAACCAGAAAATGTTGTGTATTCCCAACAGTTCTGCAGAACAGCTGGTGCTAAGTTTCCATCTCCTCCTCCCTGTATTCTTATCCAATATGTTAATGTTAACTTTGTTCTCCTCAGATAGAGTGGCAGTTCACTGGATTCAACAGGCAACCATGATGCAATGGGCATGGTTCTTTCTGACTGCTCCCAGATTAAGTTTCAATGCTCTGTATTGTATCCTGTCAAGTTTTTCTAGCTGAGTTTTCACCATAAAACGTAAAGTAGCTCTCATCAAAACGCTGTATATATGTAGTAATGCTTCTTTGTCAGCTCCCCACTCAATTTTGACCACACACCTCATTAAATTTAGCACCTTTTTGCATTTGGTCTAAATATCTCAATATGATTCTTCCATGTGTATTTTTTATCAATCCATCGACCACGATAATTAAACACTCATGGGCTTGCTATATAGTGCTAAGCCCCTGTTCCTTACCTTTTTAGTGATCAGCATATAGCATAATTATGCTACTGAAAGTTTGAATCCCCAAGCATAAGACCATCCCTCTACACTGGCTATTGCGTTCTGTATACTTTTCAACATATGTGAGCAATTTTTCCCCCTTTTCCAGATTGCTCCATCATCTGCATACAATGATGACTGTATAACCATCCCTGTATTTTCAACGATATCATTAATCATGACATTAAATAGAATTGGACTGATGTTGCTACCGTGTGGTATCCTGTTTTTAATAACAAAACCTTCTGAGATTTTCTGATCCTACTTTAACTTGAAGTGTTCTGTTTGATAGAAAATCCATGATCCAGTTCAACAACCTTCCACTTATGTTACGCTTGTTAAATTTAATTTACAGCATGTGATGTTAACTTTAGCTGACCACAACTTTATGTTTATTTGGGGACTTTTAGATTCTAATTAAAAGTCTAACTTTCTTACTTTGTCGGCTGAAACGCCTCTGCTCTCGAGCTTGTCCTCCTCATCCTCTTGACTGCTGCGGGGGTGGGGGGGGTCTGGAAGTAAGTGTGGTGCTGAAAGGTGTTCGGTTTGTTGAGTGGACTGCAGTGGTGCAGGAGCGATTGGTTGACATCCACCTTCCCTCAGATGCTCCAGGATACACAGGAGTCCCGCCCTGACATCACAAACAACTCATTCAATTCAATTCAATTCAATTTTATTAATATAGCCCAGTATCACAAATCACATTTGCCTCAAAGGGCTTCACAATCTGTAACATAAGACACCCTCTGTCCTTAGACCCTCGATTCGATTAAGGAAAAACTACCCAAAAAAAAACCTTTTAACAGGGGAAAAAAATGATAGAAACCTCAGGAAGAGCAACAGAGGAGGCATCCCTCTCCCAGGACGGACAGACATGCAATAGATGTCGGAAGTACAGAATAGATTTATAGCATCAAAACTATAACATATACAGCCATGATGGCAAAATTGTTATACATATATATATTATTATGTTAGAAATGTTTAGGTGGTAAAACATAAGGGAAGATGATGGGTCCAGACGGACAACCGAGCAGCTCCAGGTGGAGCCCAACGAGCAGGACCAGAGCCACTCGTCCCCTGCACCATGGACACAGCAACACTGCCCCAGCAGGTTGCCATAGTCACCGATCCAGATACATCTCCGGACACTGAAATACCTGCTGAAAGTGACACTAAGAAAGAATGGGATGAGAATGCATACGGATGGAGAGGAGGACAGAGGTGAAGAGAGAGAGGTGCATCATGGGAAGTCCCCCGACAGTCTAGGCCTATAGCAGCATAACTAAGGGATGGTTCAGGACTCTCCTGAGCCAGCCCTAACTATAAGCTTTATCAAAGAGAAAAGTCTTTAGCCTATTCTTAAATGAGGAGATGGTGTCTGCCTCCCGAACCCGAACTGGGATCTGATTCCACAGAAGAGGGGCTTGATAGCTAAAGGCTCTGGCTCCCATTCTACTTTTGGAGACTCTAGGAACCACAAGAAACCCTGCATTCTGAGAGCGCAGTGTTCTAGTGGGGTAATAAGGCACTATGAGCTCTGTAAGATACGACGGTGCCTGACCATTAAGAGCTTTATAGGTGAGGAGAAGGATTTTAAATTCTATTCTGGATTTCACAGGGAGCCAGTGCAGAGAAGATAATATTGGAGAAATATGATCTCTTTTCCTAGTTCCTGTCAGTACACGTGCTGCAGCGTTCTGAATCAACTGGAGAATCTTAAGGGACTTTTTCGGGCTGCCTGATAATATGGAATTGCAGTAATCCAGCCTTGAAGTAACAAATGCATGGATTAATTTTTCTGCATCATTTCGAGACAGGAAGTGCCTGATTTTGGCAATGTTACGTAGGTGAAAAAAGGCAGTCCGTGAGGTTTGCTTCATGTGGGAGTTGAAGGATAGATCCTGATCAAAGATAACTCCTAGGTTCCTCACAGAGGTGCTGGAGGCCAGGGCAATGCCCTCCAGAGCAATTAGATCTGCCGACAGCGAGTCTCGGAGGCGTTCGGGGCCAAGTACAATAACTTCAGTTTTGTCCGAGTTTAACATCAGAAAATTTCTGGTCATCCAGGTTTTTATGTCCTTAAGGCATGATTGAAGTTTAACTAACTGATCAGTTTCATCTGGCTTAATCAATAAATATAACTGGGTATCATCTGCGTAACAATGAAACTTTATGGAGTGCTTTCTAATAATACTGCCCAAAGGAAGCATATATAAAGTAAATAGAAGTGGTCCAAGCACAGAACCTTGCGGAACTCCGTGACTAACTTTGGTGTGCTCAGATGATTCATCGTTAACATAAACAAACTGAGATCAGTCTGATAGATAGGATTTAAACCAGCTTAACGTGGTTGCTTTAATTCCAATTAAATGTTCCAGTCTCTGTAATAGAATTTGATGGTCAATGGTATCGAATGCAGCACTAAGATCTAGCAAGACAAGTACAGAGACAAGTCCATTGTCTGATGCAATTAAAAGGTCATTTGTAATTTTCACCAGTGCTGTTTCTGTGCTATGATGCACTCTAAAACCTGACTGGAAATCCTCAAATATACTATTGTTATTTAGAAAGTCACATAACTGATTAGCAACAGTTTTTTCAAGGATCTTAGAGATAAAGGGAAGGTTAGATATAGGTCTATATTTGGCTAAAACCCCTGGATCGAGTGTGGGCTTTTTAAGGAGAGGTTTAATAACAGCTACTTTAAAAGACTGTGGTACATAACCTGTCAGTAAAGACAAATTGATCATATCTACAAAAGACGTACTAACTAATGGTAGAACATCTTTAAGCAGCCTAGTTGGAATTGGGTCTAAGAGACAGGTCGATGGCTTAGATGAAGAAATTGTCGAAGTTAGTTGAATAAAGTCGACAGGAGAGAAGCAGTCCAAGTACACATCAGGTTTCACAGCTCCCTCCAACGCCTCTATGCTTGCTCGGTTGGCACCAGCTGAGGGCAGGACGTGATTAATTTCCTCTCTAATAGTCAAAATTTTATCATTAAAGAAGCTCATAAAGTCGTTACTGCTGAGGGCTACAGGAATACATGGCTCAATGGAGCTGTGGCTCTCTGTCAGCCTGGCTACAGTGCTGAAAAGAAACCTGGGTTTGTTCTTATTTTCCTCTATTAGTGATGAGTAGTAGGCTGCTCTGGCATTACGGAGGGCCTTCTTATATATTTTAAGACTATCTTGCCAGGCTAAACAAGATTCTCTTAGAAAGTTGGAACGCCATTTTCTTTCAAGTTTTCGTGATGTTTGCTTTAATTTGCGGGTTTCAGCGCTATACCATGGAGCTACCCTTTTTTGTTTTATTATCTTCTTTTTAAGAGGAGCAACAGAATCAAGTGTCGTTCGCAGTGAACCTGCAGCCCTATCAACAAGATGATCAATTTGGGACGGACTGAAATTTGCATAAGAGTCCTCTGTTATGTTAAGACATAGCATTGAGTTAAATTCAGATGGAATTTCTTCCTTAAATTTAGCTACAGCACTATCAGATAGACATCTACTGTAGTAGTATTTGACTACTGGTGTGTACTCCAGTAATAGGAGTTCAAAAGTTATTAAATAATGGTCTGATAGTGAAGGATTCTGTGGAAAGACTGTTAGATGTTCAATTTCAATGCCGTATACTAGAACAAGGTCGAGGGTGTGGCCAAAACAGTGAGTGGGTTTATGTACACACTGAAAGAAGCCAATCGAGTCTAATAATGAGATAAACGCAGTACTAAGGCTAGCATTTTCAATGCCCACATGAATATTAAAATCACTTACAATAATTGCTTTATCTGTTTTAAGGACTAAACCTGATAGAAATTCTGAGAATTCAGATAAAAACTCTGAATAAGGACCACACTATAACAAATAGGATTGGCTGTCGTGTTTTCCAGGTTGGATGTGAAAGACTTAGAACAAGGCTTTCGAATGAGTTATAATTTAGTTTAGGTTTAGGGTTGATTAATAGGCTTGAGTCGAAGATGGCTGCAACTCCACCTCCTTGGCCGGTGCCTCGAGGAATGTGAGTATTAATATGACTGGGCGGAGTGGATTCATTTAGGCTAACATATTCTTCATGACCCAGCCAGGTTTCAGTGAGACAAAATAAATCAAAGTGATAATCTGATATCAGATCATTTACTAGTACAGCTTAAGATGACAGAGATCTGATGTGTAGAAGTCCACATTTAATTCTCTTATTTTGAGGTGCTATTTCTGTTGTGATAATTTTTTTAAAATTATTATGTACAACTCCTCTTCTGTTAGCTTTTGATTTTATAAATTTCAGTGGCCGGGGGGCAGACACCGTCATTATGGGATTATGGGTGGGTAACTGCTCTGGAAGCGCAGAGAAGCGTGTAGGACTGCAACTCTGCCTCCTGGTCTCAACTCTGCGTTGTCATGGTTTAGGTCCACTAATAAACTCGGCCAGATTTCTAGATATAAGAGCTGCACCATCCAAAGTTGGATGAATGCCGTCTCTCCTAATCAGACCAGGTCTTCCCCAGAAAGTCCGCCAATTATCTACGAAGCCCACATCGTTTGCTGGACACCACCTCGACAGCCAGCGACGGAATGAAGACATGCGGCTAAACATGTCATCACTGGTCAGATTTGGCAGGGGCCCAGAGAAAACTACGGAGTCCGACATCGTCTTTGCATATGTACACACCGACTCAACATTAATTTTAGTGACCTCCGATTGGCGTAATCGGGTGTCATTACCGCCGACGTGAATAACAATCTTACTGTATTTACGTTTATCTTTAGCCAGCAGTTTCAAATATGATTCAATGTCGCCCGCTCTGGCCCCACATTGAACTATGGTCGCTGGTGTCGCTAACTTCACGTTTCTCAAAATGGAGCTGCCAATAATCAGAGTTGGTTTCTCAGCGGGTGCGTCGCTGAGTGGGGAGAACCTGTTGGAAACGGGAACGGGTTGGTGGTGAACCGTGGGCCTCGGCCTAGGGCTACGCTTCCTTCGGACGGTCACCCAGCCGCCCTGGATTCCCGGCTGCTCGGGAGGTGCCGGGGAACGGCTAACAGTAGCTTGCTCTAGTCGGTCCGCACCGGCTACTGGGGCTTGGCTAGCAACTACCGACTGAGCTCCCATGGTGCGGAACCGCGTTTCCAAATCACTAAGCCTCGCCTCCAACGCTACAAATAAACAACATTTATTACATGTACCATTATCAGTAAAGGAGGCAGAGGAATAGCTAAACATTTGACACACCGAGCAAGAGAGAGCGGGAGAGGAAGAAGGAGAGAGAGGGAGAGAAGCCATTGCTAGCTGCTAAGGTAGAGACTGGTCGCTAGCAACACTGAAGCGCCGTAAGTGCTTAGGCAAAACTAATAAACGTTCAAATGTAACGTTATAGCAGATAGTTAGTCAATGTAATGAAGAGTCACACAAATTAGCTGTGTTGAGCTAGAGCAGCAAACTACACGCTACAGGTAACAAACAAACACCTGTAACCGGAAAGGGGACAAAACGCTTACGTCAGCACGTCGTCACGGGTCCACACACATTTGTGTGAATATACTTTTTTCATTATGTCACTAAAACTACTTGTGCAGTCTTAATAAAGGGCTTACTTACTTTGTTGACTGAAACACCACATGCTCTCCATCTTGTCCTATCCTCAGTCGTCCTTCTGATCTGGTCCAGCATTTCTATTTCGTCAACATAGAAACTCTGGCTGTACTCTTGGCCTTCCACATTGTCTTCTCTCCGGTGGGCTGCAGGCTGCACCTGTGGGGCCCCATGCTACTCCAAGTTCCCCTACAGTTACCATGTGTTACCACAGGGAGGCACTGCAGGGGTCTTGGTGCTGGAGCGGCTGTCTACTGGCAGAAGGACACTCAGCTCCCCTTTTCACCTTTGGACGGTGTTTGGGGTCACCCAGTGGCAGCAGCTGAGTGACCATAAAAATACAACAGAGTCAATTGTTACGGAAGACATATTGTTGTCATGAACGATTTTCATACTGTTATCTGCTGCAGCCACCTGCACCTCTGTGAAAAATAAGTGAGAGGTAAAGGGGGAGTACAGGATTCTCACAGAATAAGTGCGATAAATCATCTTTGATGTATTAAATAAGATAGATTTGCAGGAGTTTGGAACCTGATCAGTACTAAGCCCATTTATCCTAACTCTTTTCCGAAAGTACATGCCCAAATAAATTGAATATATCTTAACAACCACTATGGCTATATGCATAATCTTGGTCTCAAAAGAAAGCTAAGACCTGTGAGATTACAATAGTGTAGTGTAGGGATTCAGGTATCTATACTCTGTCAGATAATATGCATCTGGAAAGCAGTAGAAAATTGAAATTCTACCTCCGCCTAAAAAAAACCCCCTAATTTATAATGAAAACACATTAGAATCATCAAGGAATAAGCCTAAACTTTGTAGGAGTGATTAAAATAATATTTGTAAAGTAACTGTGCAAAAGTAGACGCTAAAAAAGCGAACCTAAGCAGTTTAACACACATTTTATCACAAATATTTCCAGGCGGAACCAGCAAATGGAGCATTTGGATACAGATGTGCCATTGACCTGTTTTAGGTACCAGGCAGGAAAACTAATTATATTTCACTAATATATCATTAAAGTAACTCATTCCATCAAATACAACTGTTTTTGAGTCATTTTGAGCTTATAGTCTGGCTCAGATTCACATAGGCACTCTCATACCCCTTTTCACCCGAGGCGGAGCTGGTGCTACTTCGGAGACAGAGCCAAGTTTCAAATCGGTTCTTTCTGTTTCCACAGCCGAAGCACCAGCTCGGAGTCAGGAAAAGTGGCTCTTAAGTAGCACCAACTCGTTGCTGGGCTAGAAGTAAGCACCGGTTACTGCAGCGGCTGGGGACGGGGTTACCGTGACCGACAAGACGAACACTTCTTATACCAACGCTAAGTACATTTTTATTTAACTGCAATGTGATCGTTTATCAGCAGAGTTGATGGAAGCAATATGCCGAGGCTAAAGTTGACACGTTATTGTTAAAAATAAATGTTATGCACGTAACGTTACTCTCGCTCGTAATCTCCGTCTGTACAAACTACGGCAAACATAAATAGCATCGCAATGTCCGCGATTGTCGACAATGTTTGTGTTTGGCGCTGCCGCGCTAGCATTACCGGGAAAGATGAGACGTATACAGTCATGTGAGACCTGGCTCTGTGCTGGCTTCCGTAGCCAGTGGAAACACAAACGGGTTCTTAGAAGGCTCGTCATTTGAACCAACTCCGAACTGGCTCTAGCACTGGCTCTGAACCAGCACCTGGTTCATTTTGGTGGAAAAGGGGTATCTGTACATACAGTATGCTTCTGGAGCTGCCTGTATGGCCTAACAAAAAGAACCACAGCTCGGCAGCCCATTAGAGCCAATAGAATCGATTGACATCCACGGTTGGCTTAGCAACACCAATCACCATCCAGAAGGCAGTAAGGTCAGAGCCAGTGTATTCTGTTTGTGAGGTCCCTCCCCCCTCTGAGCCGACTTTTTGTGCTTATGGAAAAACACTGGGATCCGCCATTGATTTCAAAGGGACCGTAATACACAAGAGAACACGCTAGAACTGTCTTTTTCAATCGGAATATAACTTTTGAACAGAAAACATCAAAGGTAAGACATTCTTTATGATATAGTTATGATTTTTTGTTACAGTTTGACTGTATTTTGTTGCACGGCAACGCAGCTGCCATCTTTGTTTTCTGCAGAGTCTGCCCTTTCAGAGGGTGTCAAGCTTGTGTGGATTGCTGGAAGTGGTGAAAATAACGAAATCATGGAATTGTGATTTGCATATTTGTGTGTTTTTGGTCATTATGAGTATAATTGCCTAGGTTATAATTGTGTTTTGTTCTGGCTGTGGATGCTTGGTACTGGCTTTTAGAGGAGTCTCTCTCTGCCCTTTGTGTTGGTTTGTAGGATGTTAGGGTTGGTGCTTCCTAGCTTGTGTACTGTTCATTTGGACTGTCCAGGACTGGACAGGACTGCGAACAGCCCCCTTTAAAGGAGGCTTTCGTAAGTGAGGCGATAAAATGTTGTTACTAATTGTGAGTATCACCCTGCCAATTACAGCCATCTGCACCTGAGTAAAGACATACAACAGAGTGAGTAAGATAAAGAATGTTATTTTAAAAAAAAGGAAGTGTTTAAAGTTCAAAAGAGTGATATTAAATGATTATACAGGTAAATCATATGTCAACTAGCATATATTACCTCCTGTGTCTTTATATAATAGACTACCGAAGGTCACATTCTTTCCAAGTCCGAATCTTGTACTTACCTTTTCCCCCACATGATGTGAATGGCAGTAACTCAAGTGGTAGAGCAGGTCCTACATTAATTTCAGAGTTATTGTTTATATTTTTAAATCCCTGGCTCCTTCTATCAGCATGAAGCCCACTGAACCTCAGGTCAGCACGGCACATCTAGGAGCCACTTGAGATGTTTCAGTCAAATAGTTCAAATGCCTCCTATCAACATAAAGGAGCAGCGGTAAAGATGGAATCAGACCTGGATCTGGAAGAGGGATCCCCACTTAAATCCAGGCCTAAACATATCCCCTATTTATAGGGCCGTGATATTATTGGCACGGCACAGGTAGAACTGGAGAAGAGAGTTCATGTTAGGTCTAGGGGAAGTCATTAAGCCTTGTGGCTTCACCAGCTACTAACAGGCCACAACATATACTAAGTCCCATCAGTTGCTGACTCCTAAGTAGAGTGAAGGGTGAGTCTGACTCAAACCCCCGCAATGTCGTCTCACTCCTCTTACATCACCAAGGAGGACGACTCACAGCTCGGCATTTCACTACTCTGCAGCACGCCACCTTTCTTGTGTTTTTTTTCTTCCTCTTTCTCTCTCTCTTTATGGCTTTCCCCCATTGTCTTTGACCCGCCTTCTTGAAATTTGGCAATCAATAGCACAAATAACTACCATGTGACGGTGACATTATTATTATTATTATTATCTATAATAATTATAATAATACATATAAAATATATAATTATAGTAAAGGCTTTATATATATCATTTTGGATATAATATTATTATGGTATTAATAAGAGCATTATATTATATTTAAGGCGTTAGATGCCAAGACTATCTGGGGCTTTACCAGCTCTGCTAGATGCAAACAGCAGCCCTCAAGGCTACAAAGTGAGAATCCTGCCACCAGATACAGATAGGCTTGGTGCAAGTCGCTACCTAGGGCATCGCCAGCCCTGGCAGACGCAAAGGTGCCAACACATGTAGGAGCCACTTGAGATGTTTCAGTTAAATAGCTCAACTGGCTCCTATCAAAACAAAGGAGCAGCGTTAAATATGGAATCAGACCTGGATCAGGAAGAGGGATCCTCTCTTAAAACCAGGACTAAGGGAGTTCTTGTTAGGTCTAGGTTTGAACTTCACATGTTTGTTGAAGTACTCACACTGCTCCTCATGATGACAGTGAACAGCCTGGAAAACTGTGTGATGCCGTTGTACCAGTTCAGAGCCATAGTTCTGTGGAGTCTGTGATACCACTGGTGTAGAGAGATTCACACCGGCTGGAACACGAGGCTCTCTACCATGAGCAAGAAAATAAGGAATTAAAGGAGAGAACCACTTCTGGGAGATAGTGGTCCCATTCACCGCCGTTATCATGAATGAGTTTAGCCAACTGCCCTTGTAGAGTCATGTTAAATCTCTCTACCATTCCATTTCCAGGGGGGTGGTATGGTGAGGTACTTTTCTTGTGGATTGATTCATATTGTCGTCCCTGATCTGAAAACCGTTCCTCTGGAACTCCATGTTCAGGAATGGTTCTCTCACAAAGTAGTTGTGCTACTGTAGTTGCTTTCTGATCTGACATTGGAAAAGCCTTAACATACTTTGTAAAATGATCTTGCACTACTAGCACATACTTGTGAGTGAGTGGAAGCGCCATGATATCTGTGCACACAAACTGGAATGGGCTTTATGTTTGTATGGATTGTAGGGGAGCTCTGTGTTGTGGCACCAGCTTTCTGTAAGCTTCACATGTATGACAACTGTCACAAAAGTTATCAATCTCAGACCTTATGCTTGGCCAATAGCACATAGGCTTTCTTGAATGTGCGATCAGTGCTATAATGACCAGAGCAGGGTGTTCCGTGGAGACTGTGCATCGTCTCTGTGATTAGTGTGGTGAGAACCAGCACTTATATACAATTGGCTGTCCAGGTGCAATGTGAACTTGTCAACAGAGCAAGTCATTACACAATTCAAGTTTTGGAAATTGCCACCAGCGCTTCCTTATAGTTTTTCCTTTTACACGTCTGAGGTAACGTCGTCTGTTGTACCCATTTGTACAATTCCGAGAGATTGGGGTCAGAAAGTTTTTAAGCTAAAATTAATTTCCTTGATTAGAAAGTATGTGTTGAAACAGTTCCCTGCCCGTGCCGGTTGTCTGAACAACAGTGGTGTCTTCTTCTGAAGAGCAAACCTGAGCTGTTGTGCAGGCAACAGGAAAAGGCTGCACTGGCGGATTGTGGAACTGGAGGAGGAATATCCAGTTTGATAGGAGAGGAGTCGTTTTCATGGGAGGCAGGATCTGTTTCCTCCAGAACCAATGGGTCCTGCTGTGAGAGGGAAATCTGTGGCATAGCGTCCACATTAGTGTTTCTTTCCATCGTCGTGTATTATTGTCTAGTGATACAGATCCAACTCCGAAGCCCAACGACCTCATCGTCCTGTGGGGTCATGTGTGACATCCAGTTTCCGTAGACTGAGGAGTGGTCGGTGATCAGTGACAATTGTAAATGGATTACACCTCAAGTAATGTCTGACTGACCAGACAATGGCACAGAGTTCTTTGTCATATGTGGACCACTTATTTTTTTGTGTGGGTCAGAACATGACTTGCATATGCTATTACCTGTTCCTTCCCATTTTGAACCTGTGAGAGTGCTGTGCCCACTGCATAGTTAGATGCATATGTACTGAGAGAGAATGGCTGATGAAAATCGGAAAATGCCATTATTGGAGGGGAGGTGAGTGCATCTTTTAATGTCTAAAAATGCAGTTGAGCACTCTGCAGTCCATTCAAATGGCACATGTTTGTGTGTGAGTCTGTGAAGAGGATGAGCAATGAATGCACACTTGTGGACAAAACGTCTGTAATATGAGCACAATCCCAAAAATGCTCGTACCTCAGTGGGTGATCTTGGGACAGGCCACTCACCTGCTGTTGACCGGGTCCAGTGTAAGTCCATCACGTGAAACAACGTGTCCCATATATTTGACTGCATATTTGCAAAAGTTACATTTCTTTTGATTCAGCTTCAAACCTTCTTGTCTGAATCATTTGAAAATGTCTGTAAGGTTTGGAAGATGATCATCAAAGTTTCATCCCATACAAACAATGTCATCGAGATAAATTACACAGGTTGTCCAGTGGAGACCTCTCAAAACAAGCTCCATTAGTCTCTGAAAAGTTGGTGGGGAGTTTTTCAAACCCATTGGAATTACTTTGAATTGTTAGAGCCCGTCATCTGTTGTGAATGTTTTAGGTCTGTCTGCGGGATCCTTTTCAACCTGCCAGTATCCGTTTGACATGTCCATGGTGGAGAATAACTGAGAGCTAGACAGTGCATCCAAACTATCATCGAGCCTCAGAAGAGGATGTGCATCAGTGATGGTGACTGCGTTCAGTTTTCTGAAATCAACTCAAAATCTGTATGTGCCATCATTCTTTTTCACCATGACCACTGGGCTGGCCCAGGGTCTTGTACTGTCTTCAATCAGATCCTGAGCTTTAAGCTCTGCCACCTGACAGCGGATTTCTGTTTTCATAGGAGAGGTATGAATGGCTCTTTGTGTCACAGCTAGTTGTAATTTTGTGTGTGACCAGGTCTGTCCGTCGAAGTCATGTGAGTGCTGAGTGAGCACATCTAAGAATGAGTTTAAAGTGTCTTTGAGTTTCTGTCTTTGAGAAACCTCAGGAAGAGGAGGAGGAATCCCTTTCCCAGGATGGACAGTCATGTAATAGATGTCGTATGTACAGAATAGATTCATAGCAGAAAATCATAGTACATACAATTATGATGACAATGGTGAAATTGTAGTACATATAATTATGATGAAAAGTGTAGTATGTAAAACATCAGGGAAGAGGAGGGATCCAGACGGACAATCGAACAGCTCCAGGTGGAGCCCAACGAGCAGGACCTCAGCCACTCGCCCCCTCCACCATAGACACAGCAGCACTGCCCCAGCAGGTGGCCGCAATCACAGATCCAGACTCCACATCTCCGTAGGGAGAAATACCTGCTGAAAGTGAGAGTAAGAGAAGAAGAGAGAGATGAGAAAGCACAAAACTATGGGAGAGAGAAGAAGTCAAGTTAGTAACATGCATTTATGGGATGAGAATGCAAACAGATGGAGAGGGAGAAGAGGACAGAGGTACATCCTGGGAAGTCCCTATCACAGGCAGAGCTTTCCATTTGTCCTTGCTGCCTTCAGCCATGGCATGAAAAGTTCCTATCTTAGTGTCACAATGTAACATGATTTCCTCACTGGAACGATTAGCTACTTTCACATAAACTGAACCTTATTCTGCTTTTGTGACAGTCCATGCATAACCAGTGAATGATTAGTGTAATATGGTTATACACACCTGCACAGTCATGAGGCACCAGTCCTTTAAATGGCACCTCTAGTTTAGCAGTGATGACAATCTCTGACATGGCTGGAACTGCAACTGGTGCATGCTAACCAGTGGCACTATTCTGTCATTTACCATGAGACCCATGTTTCGGGTGTTAACAATAATGCCATTAGCAACCAGAAAATCCCAGCCCAAAATCAGTGGTTTAATACAGTTTCTGACAACGTGAAGAGCATGTCATTGGTTTATGCGCAATACTTAAATTAACTGAGACTGAACGAACTGAGTCCGGAGGGTCACCTGTGACACCAGTAAGAGGAAGAAACTGCTTTATAATGGGCTTTCTGTGGAGAGAAGCTGTAGACATTCTAAAATCCTCACTGATAATTGAAATATCTGCTTCGGTGTCAACAAAAACATGCACAACAGGGTCCTCAATCACAACTGACACATCTTTTTGACACATCCACCTCAGATAAACTGCCTCTGGTATAGTCAGTGGGTGGGGCATTGCTGTCTGTATGGGCCTGAGTAAAGTTAGTAGCTGGCAATTGGCCCTCATCCGGAGAGCGCCCACGCTGTGTGTAGTCCCTGGGTGATGACTGAACACCCACAACCACTGTGGTACATCACCTCATTATCATATCACTCCGCCCACTTTAACCTATACTACAACCAATACACTTATAGGCAAAGAGCACCATGTTATGTAGTTCCCTTTCAAGGGAACTTCAACGCTGCGTCAGCTGACGCTATGGGGAACGCCTTCAGCGTGACTGCCTCTGTATCAACTTAGACCAATCTTGATTGGGTTTAACGTCAACACGTGACGCACGCCGGCTTCACTGTTATCGTCAGCCTTCTGATCTTCAGCAAGCGTTCTGGGTCTCTGAGAAATGGCGAGTGTGAAGCCATTTTGGCAGTGCGTACCCCATACCCGAGAACCAAAATTAAACTAAATACATTTATTTACTTAGATAAATTTTTATTTAATCACCCAAAACAACTTGAGTCTGGAGGCCAGGCTAAACAGAACAAAAAATAAAGTAGAGGAGGCCTGGGCCAGCCACGCAATGGGCCGTAGGACCCAGAACCCCCTCCCTAACCTAACAAAACCGTGCCCAACTAAACTAATAAACAAAACCAAACAAAAACTCAGCTACCAGCCCTCCAGCCTCACAGAAAGATAACCCCCCCCCCCAAGTCACAACACAACTGAATACAAGAATGGAATTTAAAATCCTTCTCCTCACCTATAAAGCTCTTAATGGTCAGGCACCGTTGTATCTTACAGAGCTCATAATGCCTTATTACCCCACTAGAACACTGCGCTCTCAGAATGCAGGGTTTCTTGTGGTTCCTAGAGTCTCCAAAAGTAGAATGGGAGCCAGAGCCTTTAGCTATCAAGCTCCTCTTCTGTGGAATCAGATCCCAGTTCGGGTTTGGGAGGCAGACACCATCTCCACATTTAAGAATAGGCTAAAGACTTTTCTCTTTGATAAAGCTTATAGTTAGGGCTGGCTCAGGAGAGTCCTGAACCATCCCTTAGTTATGCTGCTATAGGCCTAGACTGTCGGGGGAATTCCCATGATGCACCTCTCTCTCTTCACCTCTGTCCTCCTCTCCATCCGTATGCATTCTCATCCCATAAATGCATGTCACTAACTTGACTTCTTCCCTCTCCCGGAGTTTTGTGCTTTGTCGTCCGTCTCTTCTTTCTTAGTGTCACTTTCAGCAGGTATTTCAGTGTCCGGAGATGTATCTGGATCTGTGACTATGGCGACCTGCTGGGGCAGTGTTGCTGTGTCTATGGTGCAGGGGACGAGTGGCTCTGGTCCTGCTCATTGGGCTCCACCTGGAGCTGCTCGGTTGTCCGTCTGGACCCATCATCTTCCCTTATGTTTTACCACCTAAACATTTCTAACATAATAATATATATATATACACAACAATTTTGCCATCATGGCTGTATATGTTATAGTTTTGATGCTATAAATCTATTCTGTACTTACGACATCTATTGCATGTCTGTCCGTCCTGGGAGAGGGATGCCTCCTCTGTTGCTCTTCCTGAGGTTTCTATCATTTTTTCCCCTGTTAAAAGGGTTTTTTTGGGTAGTTTTTCCTTAATCGAATCGAGGGTCTAAGGACAGAGGGTGTCGTATGTTACAGATTGTGAAGCCCCTTGAGGCAAATGTGATTTGTGATACTGGGCTATATAAATAAAATTGAATTGAATTGAATTGAACTGCAGCTCGAGCAGTCTAACGACAGCCTGGTCTCCTCCCTCCTTCTCCAGGCTCCCTTAAATATGGGAAGGGCCACCCACTAATTGGGATGTGGAACACCTGGAAAACAAGGGAAAAGAAAGAAAGGGACAAGCAAAAAAAAGGGATAGGAGCGTAACAGACACACGAGATGTGTGCGGCCTGCCTGGGAAGAGAGCATGCGCTAGCAGCCCTCGAGGGGGCTGGCTGTGTGCATTGCAAGCGTTTCCCGGTTAGGAAGCTCCGCTCTTGGCTGGTGCTTTTTGAGGAAGGCTGGCCGTAAGGGGATCGCAGATGGACCTCGGCGACGAAGGTGAGACAGCTTCGGCTCTTTCTTTACCTTCATCCGCAAGTTCTTTCTCCCACTTTCGGGGTCCGGAAGCCCGCACCGAGTCTGCAGCTTCTTCCGTCCTGGAGCCCGCTCACCGAGACTCTAGTTTCGAGGAATTGGATGTGCTCGGAGCGGAAGGCGGTGACATGGGTGGCTCGTCAGCCCAATCGCTGCAGTATGAAGAGCTGCAGGAGGTGGTTTCCCGTGCGGTGGCTAGGCTCAATATCGCTTGGACAGCGGAAGAGCAGGACGCTCATCACTGGAGTAAGCTTGACCTTTCTTTTCGGACCTCCTCACTGAGGTGTCGAAGTCCTGGTCCCAGCCGTATTCTGCACGGCTTTCTAGCCCGACTGGTTGCCAGTGTGCTTTGATCAGCGGGCGTAAAGAGAACAGTTATGGCTGTATGCCAGGTATTGACGAGACGGTGGCGGCGTATTTATCGACGGAGGCTGCTTCCTCCCTGAAAACCCCGACGTTGCCGACTAAGTCCTGCCGTACTACCTCTGCTTTGGTCAGGCTGGTGCATGCCTGCACACTATGGCAGTCTTGCAGGCGTACCAGGCCGATCTGCTGGATGACCTCGACGACAGGGGGCCCCTCGCATCTGAGGATGTGAAGGTGCGACGGATTTGTTGCTCAGGGCTACAAAGGATACAGCCTGAGCTATCGGGCGGTCCATGGCCCTGCTGGTGGCGACAGAGCGCCACTTATGGCTGACTCTGTCGGGTATTAAGGATAGGGATAAGACCTTCCTTATGGATGCCCCGGTTTCGCCCATTAGTCTCTTCGAGGAGGCGGTCGGGTCAGTTGTCTAGCGCTTCAGGGAAGCGCGCCAACAGGCTGCGGCCTTTCAGCAGTTTATCCCTCGTCGGAAGCTCTTACATGCTGGCTCAGAAAGTGAGCGTGGCTCAGCGTGCCCCTCCCCAGTGGTCGAGGGGCTCGCTCCAGCCTGTTCGATGGAGGCCTGAAAGGGAGAAGACGACCCTGAGGGCCGTGCTTCGCGGCCGACAGGCTTCCAAGAAGAGGCCCAGACTTGAGCGTTGGGCCTCGGAGGACACCCCCCCACATGGATCGAGCACATGGATGCTTCCCCATTGTGCTCTCGGGAGCTCAGTCTCTTAACCCTGCCGCTGGTGGCGCTTCGGGGCGTGGCGAGTTCCATGCAACTGCTGCCTTTAGACCTGCAGGCCAGAGTTGCGTCCTCTACTGAGGCCTGTAGACATTCTTTTCTGGTTAAATCCCACCGTTCCAGTGCTTAGAGGTACCGCAGCTCTCACATTGCAGGTTCGGGGGGCGGTCAGGCATGTACATGCTGAACCTCTGGGATTTCCCGCCGCTACAGTGCTTCAGGTAACCGAGGACGCTACTCCAGGTCCCCCAGGCACC
This sequence comes from Coreoperca whiteheadi, assembly GCA_011952105.1. Classification (NCBI taxonomy): domain Eukaryota; kingdom Metazoa; phylum Chordata; class Actinopteri; order Centrarchiformes; family Sinipercidae; genus Coreoperca; species Coreoperca whiteheadi. Next base: position 2,181,524 of record WNGW01000012.1, on the reverse strand, counting down.
AGCCTCGAGTGGTTGGTTCCCCTGAGGGACTCTTCTGCCTGCTTGAGAAGCTTGACCCGGCGTTTCGCACTGAGTTTGTGCGCTGTCCGACAAGGATACAAGCTTCTGTTCCGGTCCACACCCCCAAGATTCCGAGGAATCTTGGAAATAGGAGTACAAGCATAGGTGATGGAGCGAGAAATACATTCTCTCTTGTACAATGGGGCCATAAAACGACTCCCCACCTGAGGGATGTATACGGGGTTCTACAGCCGGTACTTCATAGTCCCGAGAGAGACGGTTGTTTGCGTCCCGTTTTAGATCTTCGTCACCTGAACCGCTCTCTGAGGAGACTTTGGTTCCGGATGCTGACGATCCCTATGATTGTGAGTCTGATTCAGTCCGAGGACTGGTTCATCCCAATCGATCTAAAGGACGCGTACTTCCACGTCTCTATCATTCCGGGACACTGGACGTTTTGCTTTCGGGGGCAAAGCTTACCAATATCGGGTGCTTCCCTTCGGCCTAGCACTCTCCCCTCGCACCTTCACGGAGTGTATGGACACTGCCCTGGCTCTTCTCAGACTCCAGGGGATCCCATCCTCAATTATTTGGTTGAATTTATCCCAGGCTTGTCTCATCGCTGTATGGCATCGAGATGTCGTACTTGCGCACTTAAGGTGCTTGAGGTTGAGGCTCAACACGAGCAAGAGCACGCTCACTCCAACACAAAGGATTAACATTCCTAGGAGTAGTGTGAGACTCAGTCACGTTGCGGGCACAACTGTCTCCCACACGCGTCGAGTCAATCCTGACTATGGCACTCAGGGTGCAGCTAGGCCGACATCTCACTGCACTTCAGTTTCAGAGAATGTTAGGCCTCATGGCTGCAGAATCCTCCGTGATTTCGCTTGGATTGCTGCACATGCAGTGGTGGCTCAGGGACGCCGGATTTTCTCCAATGGGCAATCCGTTTCGCCATGATTACACGCAGGTGCATGCGTGCCTTAGACAGGTGGAGACAATGGGTGTTCCTGACCCAGGGCCCAGTGCTGGGAATGGTGTATCACCGTCGCACACTCTCGACGGACGCCTCCAGCACAGGATGGGGGAAGGGCGCACAGCCCGACGTCTGTGGTTGATCCCGCATCTATGGCACATAAATTACCTGGAGATGCGAGCACTCTTGTTGGCCTTACGGCACTTTCTTTCAGACCTCAGGGGCCACCATGTGCTTGTCCGCTCCAAAAACACAGCGGTGGTCATGAAACACTGAAAATAAAATAGAGAACAGGCAACATAGATAGCATGGACAGACAGTTAAAAAAGGAAAATAAAACAAAAACAGCCCAACATCATACACCCTTAAAAAAAAAGGCATTTTCATAAATTGACAAGGTGGTCTGAGGTCGCGCCCTCTGTGCAGACTGGCACGCCAGATCCTCTTGGGGTCTTGCTCCCTCTCAGAGCACTTTTCTTACCTGGGTACCTCATGTGGGAGCGAGGCCAGGGGAATGGAGACTGCACCCCGAGATGGTGCAGATGATATGGAGGAGATTCGGCAGGGCACAAGTGGACCTGTTCACGTCCCCAGACAACGCTTACTGCCCCCCCTGGTTCTCCCTTGTGGATACAGCACCCCAGGGGCTGGATGCCATGGTGCAGTCGTGGCCGACCATGCTCCTGGGGGTTCTAGAGAAGGTTTGCCGAACAGGGGCCCAGCTGCTGCTCGTGGCTTCTGGTTCTCGGGCCTGTTAGCCCTCCTGGATGCCCCCCCGTGGGAGATTCCCGTCAGGAGGGACCTGCTGTTGCAGGGCCATCCCCAGCCGGGGAAATTGAAGCAATGGGTCTGGCCCCTGAGGGGGACCACCTCTGAGCTGCCGGTCTCTCTACCGAGGTAGTTGATACCACGAGGAAACTTTATGAGGGCAAGTGGAAAATGTTCACTACATGGTGCCTGGAGCGCCATCTTGACCCAGTTCACTGCCCGATGGCTTCAGTGCTGGAGTTCCTCCAAAGCCCGTTTTCGGCTGGACACTCCCCCGCTACACTTAAGGTGTATGTGGCTGCGATAGCAGCATTCCACAGTTTGGTGGATGGTTGCTCGCTTGGGAAGCGCCACATTGTAACAAGTTTCCTTCGTGGCACCTTGAGGATGAGGCCTCCGGTTTGAGTCAGAGTCCCTCCGTGGGATCTGATAGTGGTGCTGGTTGGATTGACCACAGCACCGTTCGAGCCACTGGATGAACTGAAGGTGTTTCCCATAGCGTCAGCTGACGCAGCGTCTCGTTCCCTATCAGGGAACCATGGTTACCTACGTAACCTGGTACGTTCTCTATTAACCTTAAGAAACAGAATACAATCTATGTAAATATAGTTACCATTGATTCAATTATGGAAATTTCAATTAATCGGTATGGTAATCTACAAAAGAAATCTTCACCAAAATAAAATCTCATTTTACATTAGCTTTGGTTAAACTTTATAATGGATTTTTACACTCTCTTACATCAAAATTCTGTTTGTGGCCAGAATGAACAAGAAAAGCCATTACAGTGAACAAAATCCCTATTCAACGTATATAAGGCCATGCATTGTTTTGCAAACATGTGAACTTATCCTTTTAAGGCATTATTAAATATCGTGGTTTTCATCTAGATACCCAGCAAGTACATAGTGGCACACTGATAGAAACCAAAGAAGTGTTGTTTCTGAATGTTAGTTTTATAGTGTTTGTGTTATGTTTATTACCTTAATTTATGTGCAAAAATTATTGTTATGATTTGTAAGAGCTCCGTCTCCCTCATGTCCTTGTGTCTCATGTGTGTCTCATACAAAGTGCCTTAAGACATTTGAGGTGAGCACAGAAAAAACTTCCCCCCTTCAGCAGATTAATGTGTAAACAGCCTTGTAGTGTCTCTAGACTTTGCACATAAATCATTCTGCACAGTGAAGCTCAAACATCCAAGTAAAATAACAAGCAAAACGCATTTTTGAGTGGAGGGTTAATATTGTCTGTCTGTGATCTGTGATATTGGGCTATATAAATAAAATTGCATTGAATTAAATCTTTTTCAGACATAAAAATAAAAGGACAACCACCCAACACAACACAGAGTTCAGAAACAACTGTTTAATCTTACATGAGCTTCAACACTAATGTCAAATGGTTTGTCCAAACGAGAATTTGATGATGCCTTACCCCCCCAGAAAATATACAGTCATAATTCCATATAAGTATAGTAGTATCAGTATATAGCAATATTAAATAATATTGTAAATATATGTTTCTATTATTGCATCTAACTCCAGCTGGTGACATGTGTAACTCCATAATACATTTATTAGACAGAATCCCCGATTCTTCTATTTGTCATTTTAACAAGACGTTCCAAGCTTTGATTTAGTTATAAATCAAATTAAACTCAAGGAAGTCATCCCACTGAGATATTAGTTCACAAAAATCAGCATTATGGTCTTAAATATTGTTAGTGAGTTTTTTGTTTTGGGCTGTAATTTTATAGTACAATTAATTCAAATATTTCAGCAACCAACTTCCCTCCAGCATTACATTTTTAGAGAAGAAAGAAATGACAACAGTTCGTTTGTCTTATTTAATACAAGTGGGAAAACACCACCATTAATGAAAACATTCTTGGCAAATGCTTTCGCTTTCGTCCGTCTTGCGCCGGTCCAAGAATTTCACCTCTAGCGGCACAATACGAATGCCCCCAGTGCCACAACCAAAAATATGTCATATGTCATTATTTTGACAGGACATATTGCAACTCAATTATCACAAAACATAAGAGAGACCAGTTAAAACCACATGCCAACATACAGTTAGAGAAACATCCATGTTTTTGTAAATGTGGATATTTTGAGTTCTCCAAATTCTATTAAAAAATACAAGATCGTCTGCAAATCATAGAACATGTACAATACCCAAGTTAAAACAATAGATTATTCTGATCTGAGTTCCCTTTAGTTTCACAGTGATGGTAGTGCCGTTATTGTCAGGGAATATGATACAAGTTCACTTGAGTTTTGGACAGTTAGAATGCTGAATACATTCACTGGAGATGGAGTTATTATTATTATTATTATTATTGTTCTAATTACTATTATAGATTGTGTGTGGTTAATAGAGGAACTTCTTGGCAGAGTCCACAACATAATGATATGTTAAAAGCACAAAAGAGAGCATTCAGTAGAAAGAGACCGTACAGTGTCAAAACAACTTGATATAAGGGAGGAACCATCAGGACAATAACCATGCCATGTACATTCTGTTGTTGATGTTGTTGTATGTTCCTTCTCTTCGTGTCTCTGACATCAAGTTAAAAGAAAAGGCCAACAGCTCGCACACATCCCAAGCTGCATTTCACAAAATCCTCGATAATTGCAAAATAAATCACAGTCCGTAGATGCTTCGATATCCAAAATAAATCATTCTTCTTGCCACAGAAAAATATTGTATTAAATTATCACTGGAAATCAACTTCATCACAGCATGCTCTCAAGGCAGGTCTAGTTTAGAGACTTAGAGTTACATGAGGCCCTTTGGCAGGCATCCGTACAACCAACTCGCAACAACAACCAACAACGAATGAACATATCACCAATGATATGTTCATTCACTAACAAAGGTAGCTAATCCTCTGTATCTATCAGCCATATAGTGAGATACATTCTAAAAAAAAATAAAATTAAATATAGAAACATTCCAGGACAAAGTCTTGTCCAAATGAAAGCACTCCTGCTGCTGTGTCTCTACCTGCAGGATGGGCTCTGCAGGTCATTGCCTCTGTCTGTATGATCTGACCTAAACCACCTCAGTCCCTCATGGGATGAAGAATTTCAGGCTGAAATACGGAACTACTTGTCCTATGTTCCAAAGCGCAGAGTTTTGGTCCTCTTCGGGGTTAAATCAGGATCTCTGTTCTTCCTCTAGGCCTCACAGCTCTTATGGGTTTGGGCTTCCCCTCCTCTGTCACTCTGCTTGTCTCTCTGCTCTTTAAGTGGCTCATTTCAACAGAGAGTGTCTGTGTTGAAGGAGAGCTGCACCTGCCAAACACACACACCCAATAATAAAAGGCTGCTCCTTAAGATGCTTCTTATGGAGTAAACTGTAACACATAACAAATAAGAATCAAGCAAACATGACTCAACCAACAATTCTACATGTCAAAGTGAATCTACTAGTAGGGCTGACATGCCAAAAAGAATTATATTGCCATTATTTTGACAGATATTACATTTGCGATATGAGTCACGATTTCTGTGGGAATGTTAATTTTTGATTTTCATTTTCAGTGAAAAAAATATAAAAAGGATGATGAGATTTTTGCTGGAGTCTGTACCATACTTTCCCTGTCTGATTTATAGGCTGGGGCATCTCTGTAGCACCACAATGCCTCATTTATAATGGCATGTTGTGACACATTTTATCTATATCAAAAAATTGCAGATCCTGTGATTTGGATTTTGCACTTGTCCATAATGCGATTTCGATAATAGTTTGATTAATTGTTCAGCCCTATATGTTCAGTACTACTTAGCATGTGAAAACAGTTGTATAATGTCTTCTGTGGCTCTGGAGCAGCTTTGTCAAGTCCGAGAAAATAACCCTGATGTTGATGTCATCAGGGTTATCTAAGGCATAAAGACCACACATTTCTAACAAAAAGCATTACAAAATGTGTTAAAAATGTGTTGAGTGTGGAGTTTGACATAATTGGGCGTTACCTAGGCTGGGAGGGTCTAGCAAAAAAGATGCTATAACTATGTAGAAGTTGCATTATGGGAAATGTGGGATCCATTGTTTTTGGAGCTTGACCCCATAATTAGGAACTAAAAGTCAGGATGTCTCAGCCTCTCGCCCACCAACACTGCCACCAATATAACTGCAATTTCAACTACTTTCAGTAATTTTATTTTGACTTCCATTCAAATTTTAAAAGTATTTCAGTTATTGCAAATCTTCAGGAGTGAGCACACTACATTTTCTTTTTTCTTCTGAAAATTTTGCCTTACCTACCGACCGAAATGTCATCATTCTTGTCATCCTGAGAAGAACCAATTGGGGAAAATCTTCCGCCATACTTTCAAAAGTATGCCATACTTTAGTTACAAAAAATAGTCAAAAAACCTCTACTCAGCAGCTTTAAAATTCAGTATTGGCCTTTAAAAACTAAAATCCATCCAATAGGTTAATTCAAAATGTTAAAATAAATAAAAAATAAATACCTAGGTGTGATCCACTCACCCTTTCCTCTTCAAAACTGATGAGTCCTTCATCATCGTCGTTCTCCAGCTCCTCCGGTGCCTCGCTGGTCAGAGCATTGAGCTCTGTGTTGGCTGGCTGAGACTTCAGTAGGTTGAGGATGCGCTGCAGGGGGGACTGTCCACCACCTGGGGGCAACACCTCCTGCTGCTCCAGGTTGTCACTCTGCTTCTTGGCAAAGTTGACAAATACCTGGGTAGAAAAAAAGGTGATTTAAAATTTTGTCCATTTTTCCTTGTTGAAGTCCTGCATGTAGTTGACCCACAGTGTGATACGTTGACTCACATTGTCCAGAGTAGTTTGACTGACAGAGTAGTCCTCGATGCCCAGCACCTCCACCACCTGCTCCATCTTACTGAAGACCTGAGCCAGGGAGATCCGCTCAGACTTCAACTGGTACTGGACCTTGGTGTGGTGACGCTCCTGCAAATATGACAACAAGGCGGCTTAATGTCTGAAACAACTCAAAAAGAGGGAGAAAATAATGTCTCCGAGGTATTTACCGAATGTCCCTCTGCTCATTGCAATGCGTAAAAGAAAGTGCTCCTGGAAACATAAAATGGAAAAACCGTAACCTTGGAGGCGGAGTATATACAGTTATTGGGTGGAGTTTAAACATGTCGGGGAAGGATTTAAATGCTTGGGAAGGTGTTTCATCAAATTTGGTTGGCTGTGTTTGAAAACTTGAGGGGGTGTTTAAATGCTTGGTTGGGTTTAAACACTTGGGGATGGGATTAAAACAATTGGGGACAGTCTTTAAACACAGTTTTAACACATTTGGTTGGCTGTGTATAAACACTTGGGGAGAGGTTAAACACACTTGAGGGTGAGAATTAAACAATCAGGGTGGTATTTCAACAAGGGGGGATTTTGACTTTTAAATGTACTAGGTTCAAACCTAGTAACCATATTATTTAACTATTATTAAATTAGCTACTTTTGATGATCTTTTTAGTAGGCCTAATACAATTTATTTATTTAGAGGTTAATATTTTACAAATATTTTGTAATTTGCTATTGTATGATATTTGTCCATCCTTTGACATTTGCAAACATACTATTGTTGATCATAACGGGAAGTGCTCAGTGAAGATTTGTTTACGATTAGAAGAGCCCTCATTTTCATGGGTTTTTGTGTATGTGCACATAGCCCACGTATTGGTGCTGTTTGCCTGTATGAATTTTACCTGCTGAAGCTCTGAGGAGTGAAACATCATAAATAGTGATGTACAAGTGATTGACAGTGTGTCAGATCTTATTGTTCCTTCACAGTCAGAATTTATGATCCAACACACCCATCTGTAAGACTGTAATACTGGAGTGTAACAACTTTGTGTGTGCTACACACATTTGAGATTTAAACTTTTTGCAGAGAGATTAGGGAGGCACTGGGATGCAGCCAAGAAGAGGCTATGACAGCAGGCGTTCTACCTTGCCTTCCAGTGTGGACAGTCAGAACAGGTAGAAACACTTTTGTTTCGAGCATGCTGAGGCTTCAAGATGTTAAAAAAATGTTTAATAAGTAGAACTTTTGTTATGTTATCATGCCAATGTGGACTGATGCTTCCATGCCATTGGCTGGCACTGCTAGGCTATTGCTAGACAAGGACCTATGTTATCACTTACACTGATGTCTATGGGGTCATGTGACCTCTTACATGGCCTTTGCATTTGCTCAGGTTTTAAGTTATGTTGAGGTAGGTACCTGTCTGTTGTACAACTGTTACGTAGCTGTTCTGTCTTGTCCACTGCGGGCTGATGAATCTGCAGCTGATTGCTCTCCATACCCAGAAATGCAGCCATGCAAAATCATGGATAACAGGGAAAGAATATATGGTATAAAGGAGTTTGATCAAACTCCTTTATACCATATATTCTTTCCCTGTCTTCCATGATTTTGCATGGCTGCATTTCTGGGTATGGAGAGCAATAGTACAGTGTTATGAGGTATGAATGGAAAAAAAAGTGATCTTACTTGGAATGTAACGATACTTTGCGGTACAGTAAATTGGCGATACCAATATGTGAAGATTCAAATTGGTAAGATGAAAAATGAATTGCGATTCTCATTTTAAACAGCAGATGGTGCTATCTAGTTTTAACTTTGCTTATTCAACATCCTACACCACTAGTGTCAATAGCTGTATCAGGGCGCAAAGTCATGGTCTTGGCAGGGGAAGATTTCAAAACTGAGGATGCACCATCCCGTTTCAAGTTGGAGGTGCGGCAGCATTTTGGCTTCCCTAAGTCAGAAGATGAAAAAGGTGAGAAGATAACAGACAAGACAAAACAGTGTTCAAAAATTGAAAGAGAATGATGAACTACACAAATAGCACAACCAACATGATGCAGCACGTAAAATGGCACCCAAAAAAACACACCCAAAAAATTACTAAAAGGCCAAACCCCCAAAGGAGTGCAAGAGCCAAAGAGATTACAGAGTGCTTTGGTGTTATCATGGCAAGAGATATGAGGCTTGACAATGAAGGATTTTTGTCAGCACATTGCCCAAATACTGCATTCCATCCCGCCGACACCTCAGTCAGTCTGTAATGTCAGTGCTTTACAAGGCAACAACATCAAAAGGTGGTTCAGACCCCCAGGGAGGCAGATAGCATATCAATTACTACAGACGGCTGGACCTCCTTGTACATATTCTATTCTATGATTATTATTTTCTTGGTTTAATATTATTTAATATCTTATTTTTAAGTTTATAGTTTCGATTATTTACCGGCAGTACTTACTTATGTTTCTTTATACTTCTTTATATTAGCAATAAAGTTGTTTCTGATTCTACACAGAGTAATCTCACGATTACAGCCCATGTGATCAGCATCGAGTGGGAAATGGTGAGTTTTGTTCTTCTCTCTTTTCGGCTGTTACGGAATGGGACTTGAAAGGGCACAGAATTGCTGTCGTTACGTACATTGTAAGCAGCATGAATGTTGCAGTGAGAAAGGGTGGACAAGCACCACACATCAAGCGTTTTGCCCAAACATTAGAACTTGGCCACCCAAGCAGACTTGCGTGTACCCGACGTCAGCCGTTTGCTGGGTCGAGTGAGGCGGCAGGTTGCAGCCTTCTTCCATTGATGCTCCATAGCCACCGCTGTATTCGCATCTAAACAGAAATTGTTGGAGCTTTCTTCGCACAAGCTAATCATCAACGTCACCACGCGATGGAACAGCAGCGTGGATATGATCGAACGCTATCTCGAACAAAAAGCAGCTGTGGCAGCTGCACTCCTAAGCACAGATAGTGACATAGTGAGGCTTTTTAAACTACTGAAAAACCAACCACCATGCTGTGCAATGAAAAAACCCAACTGTATCTCTCATTGTGCCCTTAAAGCATATGATCGGGCATGCAGGGCACTCAACGAAGAAGACTCCCTCACAACACGAAGAAAGCTATACAACAACCTTTCAGTGAAATACACTGGGGAATACAACTACCTGCTGGAGTGCACTGCACTGGACCCCAGATCCTAAACTCTGCCTCATCTAGAGGAAGACTATTGCCAGGATGTGTTCCACAGGCTGAAGAAGAAAACACAACCAGTTATTTATTTTATTCTATTTCTTTCTCTTAATGTGTGCAGGGATGTTTTAATGGCTTGGTTAATTATGGCCTCTATGTTTTCTAAATGTCTTGTAGCCCCACACCTGCAGCAGAACAGCATATGGAGCTGAGCTGGAACAACCTCCTCCCAACATGACAACATTAGAAGATCTCCGTCGAGGCAGCAGCACAGACCATCAGTGGGATTGAAATGGATTTTAGAGTTTTTGGCTGAAATGGATGGAAGTACACGAAACAATGTGAAATGTATCGAAACGTGGTTTGAGTGTATCATTACATCCCTAGATGTTTATCTTACCTTATCAATATCCCCCTAAATCTCAGGAAAAGGTGTTGTGATCTGTTAAAGCATTCATAATTAACGTGTAAACATGCTTTTTACCTTCTTACACCTGCATTAACTAATTTTTAAACTGATTTTTTTGTCCACTTGGGGGAAAAGGAAACAAGCTGTAAACACTAAACTGATATATTTGTCATGATCCTGCTAGTTTCCTGGTGTCTCTCTCTCCCTCTCCTCTCTCTCTCTGTGTGTGTGTGTGTGTGTGTGTGTGTATCAGTCTTGGGAGTGGCACAACTGACCTGGTCCTCTGCTTATTACCCGTGTCTCTGCAGCAGGTTCCACACCTGATCTCCATTCCTCATCTGACTCTACTGTTGATATATCCCGGCTCTTCCTTCCAGACTCCGCCAGATCATTAGTTAACCTCCACGGGAACATATCGGCTCTCTAAAAGGAAACCAGTGACTATTGTTTAACCCTAATCTAGTAGGGTTTACCTTGTTTATGTTTGTGTTCAGGTCTGTCTCCTGCCTGCTTGCCTGCCGCGCCCTCCTCCGGTCTACCTCACTGCCTACTGCAAAGACCTGCCGATTCCTCTCCTCCTGCCACGCCACGACAAGCAAGTCATCACGGACACTCAACTCCCCGCAAATTCTCCCGACCTCACCATTCCACAAGATTATCAATAAAACAAGCCTTGCATCCTACCAACTCTCTCATTCAGAGTCTACTTCCTTGGGTTCACAAACGACCTGTGTGATAACATGACAATATTATCATAATATGTGCTATCATAGTATTCGTCAATCAATTAAAATATTTAATCGCATGATTGTCATGAGTTAACTCGTGATTAATTGCACATTTATCACATTTGTTCTAAATATACCCTAAATTAATACTTTTAAGTTTTGAATACTCTAATCAACATGGACAAATACGGATGCTTTATGCTACCCTTTTTTAACGCCTATTTAACTTTAGCTTTGTCCTAAATTGTGAATCTTGCTTGTAACGGTGTCTCTCGAAGGTACATATGTGTGATCGTTAGATGCAATGCAAATTATTTCAAGTAGACCCTCGTCCTCCACACAGTTGTATGCTTAGCCATCAAGTGATATTTTAAACTCGACGTGCTGCAGTGATAACTTAATTCACATAGACAACAAATGTAGACAACTTGGATAGAAATGCTAGAACACCTCCCTCTGACCCCCATGCTTCGACCCTGCTCCCTTTCCTTGCCTCGTTTTCATTGCCAGTGTGCTTTTAGCAGTCAGCGCTCCCCCTGCTGTCTATAAGGTGCCTCTGCACCCCCTGCTGTTTTAAACCCTCCCTCCAGCCTCTGGGCCACACTTCCTCATTTACATAGCTCTTGAAAATCCATATGGCAAACGCTTAATGGAAATGGAAAAGATTAAACTTAAAATGGAAAATATGCAATTTAAAAAACTTAATGTCAAATGATAAACTGCAAATACAAAAAATATTTTTAAAATGTTTTCTATTTAAGCTTTTCCATTTCCCATCTGAGTTTCATGTTTGATTTTTCTCTTCTCTTATTTCAGTTGCCATTTTCAGTTTCATCTTTACAATTTAAGCTTTTAGTTTGAGCATTTCCATTTAAGCTTTTGCATTTTAAAATTCAGTCACTTTACATTTTCAAATTATAATGTTTTTTAATTTGTTGCTTTTTCATTTACCTGTTTCTTTTTAAGTTTATTTATGGCCTGATTATTCCTAGTAGTGTAGTAAAATTATCTTTTTAATTTCATCTCCTTAAATTTTCTATTTGGACTTTTTCAATTATGACCAAAATATCCTATATAAAATTATTTGTGAGCACGTTCAGGGAAAATATTAATCAATCCTCTACTTTTATCTGGTGCTCATTGGATTGTCTGGTCTAACGAACAGAGGTAGCTGCAGTAATCTACCTTCAGCATGGCTTCAGGGAAGTTTCTGTTGAAGAATCGAACCACCTCCTTCACACTGGAGCTGCTCTTGGTCCTCACTGTGATCATGTAGCCATCCCCAAACCTGGAACATGATCACATTTATTGGGTATCCAGATCTAGCAACAACAACACGCAAAAGTAGCATAAGTACCACATAACATAGAACAAAGAGTTGTCATGGGGTACTCAAGACCTATATTGTATATACATTCTCATTTCCAGTTTTTTTATATTTAAACAGTTAAAACTTAAGCACAATGTTTGACACATTCAAGAGAAATGTCCTATAAACGCGAAAGTCTGTGACTTACTGAGTGAGTAATCGCAATGGCACATCACAGTACATCATATGGCACAGTAACAATACCTGGTAATCATCATGAGCAAAGGAAAATGGAAAACATAAAACTTACTGCTGTGAGAAGCAGATATGATGGCTATGCACTGTAACAATGCAGCATAGAGCAGAGCATGAGAGAAAACAGCTCTTCACGCACAGAGAGGAATGAGGGAGAGCACACAGTTAAAGCAACACAAATAAAACTCACTCTGCCAAAACACTCAATACAGAGTGAGTGATGAAAAAACGAGACACATCCCGAATATAGAAACAAATGCAAGGTATTATCATTTATCCAAATGAATCAAATTTTTTGGAGGCTAAAGGTGTTCGAAAACTCACGAAACTGTGCAAAAAAATTGCTAAGAAACATGAAGTTGATGTTACTTTAGTGTACATGATCAAATCTGCTCCAAAGCTTACATGTTTGATAAGAGTGCCACTCTGAAGAAATACAGTAATGATTGGCGCTGAAGGCGCTGCACTAAAGATGCTCCCTGGATTAACCAAACAGCTGCTAGGCCAAAACAGGGAGAGCAAAACAATACAATAGAACCCAAATGCCAAGCTGGATAAAGCCCATACTAAGCATCAGCCAGATTATGGAAAATATCTATGTGTAGCAGTAAGCTTGATGGAGGAGGTGAATGCAGGGGTTCCTGAGAAGGCAACATACTGAAGGATCTGCACATCTTAAATTAAACTGAATACATGCTGCAAGTGCTTTGATTGAAGATGGTTGCATTTTCTGCAATTTAAAACAGTGAACATTAAAAGCACACATCATAGGGAATTTAATAGTAATGACAGGAACAGAGAAGCCTCCACAGAAGGAAGTGAAATAGGACCAAGCAGAGTCATACATTTAAGTCTATGCGTGTCCAAGTCGCATGAAATGGGATGCAAAGTCCATGTAGGACTGAAGAGTGCCTTCTAGTCTAGACCAGTTTGGGCATAGGCTGGGCAATACAACCTATGTCTTTGAGTCGCAGCACGGTGTTAGAGGATTCTAAATTCCTGGAATTCAAATCGCGACAATGAGTCAGCAATTTTATTGTCCAGGCAGGTGTGCTGCATGGAGGGTAAAATTGCCCATGACACTTGACCATGTTAGTCGTCTAACAAATCTATTAATACAGGGAATAGAAGAGCGTCCTTTATTTATGATATGAACAGTGGCCTCATTATCACAGAAAACCACAATTTGTTTCCTAGACCATTGGTTTCCCAGAGAATGCATGCAATCTAAATGGGATATATTTTAAGTATAAGAGGGAGATAGATTGTACATTTGAGGGAAGAGTGAGCAATTATTTAGGCCAAACATCAGCAAACCATTGATCATCTGTTAAAAATTTGAGGGTGTATGAGGTCTCTACACATTATTGCTGTAGAAATGCCGTTCCAATTATCGCACAGCAATGAGCAAAATCTTAGATCAGATCTACATTGCAGTTGTTCAACAGTATCCAACAAAGTGCTTCTGAAAGGGTATTAAAATTGCAGGGGATATCTTGGCAACCAAAGGTTAATCTGTCTGAAAAACACACTTTATTGCACCATTTGATGCCAAAAAGGTACAACTGTGATGGATGGAGTGGCATGACCCTAAAGGCGTCTGTTATATCAGGCTTCCCTAGTCATGCTTCTTACCCAGCTAACTTGATGAACTGAAGCGTATTATCGACAGTTGCATAGAATAGTGAAAATGGCGCGAGAGCTATGTGGCCATTAATACTTTGAGCGCTATTGTCATGAGGACAAGTGTAAATCCGAGGATTTTTTCCTGAAATTTTTTTAGTTGTATTATATAAAAAAAAGGAGACTCATCATAACGACTCATCATGTAGCCCTTCTCAACCTCTTTAGCTAATAATTAGTCCAATATTTCTGGTTCTTTCAAAGCAGATTGAAGGTTGTTGCAGACATGAGATACTTTTGGAAGAAAACTTAAGCCACCAAGAAACCTGTGGCCAAAACCAGTAATTAAATAATTAACAAAACAATGATTTGGATGCTTCTTCAAAGCTTTTCCAAGCTCTGAAACGACAGGTGTGGATGGTTTATTCACTTTCTTTTTCACAAGATGAGTGGGGACAGACTGACTTGGGGTTTTTGAGAGAAATGGGGAGACTGTCCAGGCTGAGGTTGCTTCAGACCCTGTTGGTTTTGGGGCATGACTCCAAGATGCTTTGTCTTTGGGCGATACATGTACCACCCAAACAGAATTTTAAGCCCGATTTGCAAGTCAACCAGCTCTCCGACAGGTCAGGCTGTGATCGGGGGGCAAATCAGTGGGTGATCAGCACTTGCCAATCTTTATGTTTGAACTACTCAATGATGCATTAAAGATGCTTGCCAATGCCTCACCGACGCCAGACAATTATCTAGCATGCTAAATACCTGGAGCTGTCGGCCGACTCAACTTTCTGTGGTGTCACGAGTCGCGATGAACTACAGCCAATGAGAGCAAGGCATGAGTCGAGGTCATCTGAAGCAGCAGAAAGACAAACAACAACAACAGCAGCAGCTGCAACATGGCTTTCACCCATATTCTTGTTTTTTGCTTTTTCAGGGTTTAGAACAGATTGCGCACTTGCACCGCTAATTTTGTTTCAACGTCCATTTTCAAAACAACTCCTGTTTCGTGGTTCATTTCCCATTCCACTTCTCGCAAGTGTTGACAAAACGTGGTTTGGGGGCCGGATAGAGTCGTTGGGTGACAGAGTTGTTGTCAGTTTTTGTAGTGTGTGACTCCCTGTTGCGGAAAATGTACGTAGTGTCATGTAGTTTAGTCACCACAACGACGTCAAGACTCAATAGCAAGTCATGTAGTTTGAACAGCACAGTGATCTGCCAACGTTTAAAATCCTGTAGTGTGAACTAGGCATTAGGGGCTAAATGTTTTCTAATTTTGTAGTGTGCCATTTTGCCACACCCATGCACAAAATCCACAAAAGTCAAAATTTCAAAAGTCAAAAGTTAAAGTGTGTAAAGTTTCATGGGTTTTCTAGCACCAGTAGCCCCTCAAAAGTGCATTTAGGTTGGAGGAAAGTTTCCTGTAAATCAAATGAATGTCACGCAAGGCTTACTCCCTGTTGCCAGTAGGTGGCGCAAGGACTACAATTCCTAATTGGCATGAAGATGTCCTCAGGCCGGGACTTTTAGCAAACATGTGAATTTTGGGGCAGATTGGACTATGACTACGTCTGACTATTAGTGTGTAGATGTTTTCAGGCAGGGAGTCTTATCAAACATGTGGAGTTTTAACCTGTTCTCATCCCAGGGCTTAAAATAGCGACGGAAGTCACATGACGTGACCTATAACTTAAAACTTTAAATAACTAAACATTGGTCTAACATGGGACATGAAACCTGGTCTCCTGGATGAAAGTCCTGCGTTTCTTGGTTTTTGTTCTTTGTTCTTTTCTTGAACCTTGTAGCCGCTTAGAGGTGGTGAGAGTGGGTCCTATGGCTCGTATATTTGTGTGACTCGCTGGGCTGCTATGAACTGACACTGAGCTCCAGGATGCCTTTTGTTGTGCGTTTATTTCGACATACAGCTATTACAACAATGAATACGGCTGTGGCTTTGTGGCAGAACGGACGTCCACCTAATGGAAGGTCGGCGGTTCGATCCCGGCTTCCCCCAGCCATGTGTCCAAGTATCCTTGAGCAAGATACTGAATCCCAAATTGCTCCTGAAACTGCGCCTTCGGTTTGTGAGTGTGTAAGTCGCTTTGGACAAAAGCCTCTGCTAAATAACTAAATGTAAATGTACAATGAATCATATGGTAGCATGGCTTAGCTTAGCGGTCAACAAAATTATGCCTACGTAACTCTGCCTCTATCCCTCTCTCCCCAGGTGAGTGCCTTTTAATACCTAAGCACACGCTCCCACACACACACCTATGCCCATGTGACCCCCCGCCTCGGGGAAGGGCAGGGGCACGTTATAACAAATGAACGTGAAGTTATAACAAATTCATCGCCACGCCACATGCCCTTCAACAAAAATTCACACTTAGCACATCTTTTAATCGTGAAGGTGTTTAGATTGTTAAAAGGTTTTCATTGAGTAGTATTCAAATTGAGGGTCTAAGGACAGAGGGCGTCGTATTTTGTGCAGATTGTAAAGCCCTTTGAGGCAAACTCCACATCTCGGCCACAGAAATTTCATACATCTAGGTGAAACATTCCGTGGGGGCTACTTCGTTGAAGGCTAACTTCTTGTTGCCAGTGGGTGGCCCTATGACTAATATTCAATATTGACCTGTAGATTTCTTCAGGCCGGCAATCTTATCAAGTTTGGTGCAGATTTGACCATGTACACTGAAGTTACAACAACAATGCCACGGAAACTCATATTTAGCACAACTTTTAATCACAAAGGTGTTTAGGAGCCTATAAATGGCGAAAAACGGCCTAAAAGTGCACAGAAAATTCAAAATGGTTGACTTCCTGTTGGGTTGATAGTAGGGGTCCAAGAGGCTTTTTTGTTGTGTCTTCGGATGATACATCTACCATCCAAATCTTGCACATGCACGTGAAACGTGGGCTGCTTTTTAAAAATTTTGATGGATCCATTTTGCCACGCCAATGCCCAAGACCCAGATGTAAATTTTCGCCACTTCTAATATGTGTGTAAGATTTGGTGAGTTTTCGAGCACCTTTAATTCCTCAAAAATGCAAGTCATTTGGTATTAAAATAATAAATAAAGTTGCCAGCGGCAATGAATGGGCCCTTGGATATGACCGCACATCGGGGTATGCCGCATTGGCGGCATTGTTGCCAGATTTCGATATCTGCGGCTCTGAATTTTCATGCATTTTGGATACTGCACACAGGAGTTGAATGTCACTTCCTGCACAAGCTTGTGGCACTAGAGGCCACCCACTAATTATACAAATTATACATTATGTTGGGGTGGCTGTGGCTTGGTGGCAGAGCAGGTTGTCCACCAATCGGAAGGTCGGGAGTTCAATCCCGGCTTCCCCTTGATACCGGCTTCCCCCAGCCCACGTGTTCAAAGCATCCTTGAGCAAGATCCTGAACCCGAAATTGCTCCCGAGGGCTGTGCCTTCGGTGTGTGTTTGAATGGTTAGATTACTTTGTACTCATGGACAGTGTATGAATGGGGTGAATGTGATATGTAGTGTGAAAGCCTTGTGCCAGAAGGTGTCGCCTTCTACTATTTCTGAATATTGGCATGTAGATCAGAATCAGAATCAGAAATACTTTATTAATCCCTGAGGGGAAACTCTTTGTAACAGCAGCTCACTATCACATCAGTGCACACAAGAATGGAAGTACTAAGCAAAAAGCAAAAATATATTACAGGTAACTACAAAGTGGGTATAAGTATAAATTCAAAATTAAATAAGTGTAATGTGTATAGTGGGTTAACCGGTTGAGGTTAATATTACAGTATAAAGTAATAGTGCATGAACTGTCAAGTTACGTGTAGCTTATTAACAATATATAATGGGACGGAGGATATTGCACAGCCGTACTAGAAGTATAAATATGTATCACAAATTATATTTAAAACAGGGTGTATTGCACAGTAGTTTAGCACCGGATATTCCCAAATTATGTGCAGTATTTCAGAGATTTTTATGATCGGTGTCCAGTTTAGTGACTTATGGTCATATCGACTAACACTTATATTAGAGTTATAGAGATGGCCACAGGCAGGACTGACTTCCTGTGGCGCTCTGCGGTGCATTTTGGGAGGATGAGTCTTCCGCTGAAGGTACTCCTTTGCTTGACCAGCACGTCATGGAGTGGGTGGGAGACACTGTCCAGGATGGCAGTTAGTTTGGCCAGCATCCTCCTCTCTGACACCACCGACAGAGAGTCCAGCTCCACCCCAAAAATGTCACTGGCCTTACGGAACAGTTTATTGAGTCTGTTAGTGTCCGCTATACTCAGCCTGCTGCCCCAGCATGCAACAGCATACAGGATTGCACTGGCCACCACAGACTCGTAAAACATCCTCAGCATTGTCCGGCAGATGTTGAAGGACCTCAGCCTCCTCAGTAAATAGAGGTGGCTCTGGCCCTTCCTGTACAGAGCTTGAGTGTTCTTAAACCAGTCCAGTTTATTGTCAATGTGTACTCCCAGTACTTGTAATCCTCAACAATGTCCATGCTGACCCCCTGGATGGAAACCGGAGTCACTGGTGCCTTGGCCCTTCATAGGTCTACAACCAGCTCCTTGGACTTTGTGGCACTGAGCTGCAGATGGTTCTGTTCGCACCATGAGATAAAGTTACCCACCACAGCCCTGTACTCCGTCTCATCACCACCACTGATACATCCAACCACAGCAGAGTCTTCAAAAAACCTCTGAAGGTGGCAGGACTCTGTGTGGTGGCTGAAGTCTGTGGTGTAGATGGTGAAGAGGAAGGGAGAGAGGACAGTCCCCTGAAGGGGCCCCAGTGTTGCTGACCACAGTGTCCGACACAGTGCTGTAGACGCACATACTATGGTCTGCCAGTCAGGTAGTCAACAATCCAGGACACGAGGGGGACATCCACCTGCATTGCTGCCAGATTCTCACCCAGCAGGGCTCCACTCCAGGTGGGTGTGAATGCGGTTCAGCAGGAAGATGATGGCGTCCTCAACTCCCAGCCTGGGCTGGTAGGCGAACTGAAGGGGGTCCAGGAGGGGTCTGACCATGGGCTGCAGCTGTTCCAGCACCAGTCCCTCCAGGGTCTTCATTATGTGGGAGGTCAGTGCCACCGGTCTGTAGTCCACTGGGACGTGGCGTTTTCGGGACAGGAACGAGGCAAGATTCCTTCCACAGAACAGAGACCCTTTGAAGACTCAGGCTCAGGTTGAAGACATGTTGAAGAACTCCACATAGCTGGGGGGCACAGGCTTTTAGCACCCCGGGGCTAACTCCATCGGGGCCAGCAGCCTTGTTTGAGTGGAGTTTCATCAACTGACCTCTCACCTGGTCAGCAGTCAGGCACACAGCAGCGCTTACAGGCGGGGGAGGGGGGGGCATCAATGTCAATGTGAAGAGGGCCGTTAGCCTGAGA
>WNGW01000012.1:2089857-2161834 GCA_011952105.1 Coreoperca whiteheadi | reverse complement strand
TGCCCAGGGGTGGGAGGGGAGAAGAGCTTTATGCGTCCTTTAAGTTAGCATACAGCAGGTCCAATGTCCTCTCCTCTCTAGTAGTAAAACTCACATACTGGGTGAAATTAGTCAGTTTTGTTGAAACACTGACATGGTTGAAGTCGCCCGATATTAATATGAGTGCACTCGGGTGTTGAGTCTGGAGTTGTGCTATGGCGGAGTGAATGGCGTTGCACGCCGATTCAGAATTAGCAGAGGAGGGAATGTAAACAGCCACAACATGTGCATGTGAGAATTCAAGTGGCAGTTAATACGGTCGGAGTCCCACAGCTAACAGTTCAATGTCCGGGCTACAGATACTCTGCTTGATAGTGACCAGGATTACACCACCTGTTGTTAACCAGCACAGCAAGCCCATCGCCTTTCCACTTACCGCTCCCGGTGTAATCCCTGTCGGCCCGAACAGTCTGAAAGCCGTCGATGGAAACGTTATGATCCGGGATATCCTGGTGTAGCGATGTCTCGGAGAAGCACATCAAACTACACTCGCGGAACTCTCGTCTGACTCCGGGCTAACGTCGTTAGCTCGTCCATCTTATTCGCCAGTGATCTCACGTTGCCCATTACGAGAGAAGGCAGACATGGCTTAAATCTCTTGTTCTTAAGTCTCTTTTCTCTGCACCCCTCTCTCTTCCCTCGCCGCTTCGTTCTACCTCTGCATCCTCGGTGTGTCCTCCACTAGATCTCCGTGGGGACATCGGTTGTCCTGGGCGCCATGCGTGATCAGCTGCTCCCTGGTGTAAACAGCTGTTTGCAGTGCCCTGACCGAGTAGCAGGAGAAGAAGTTCCACAGCGAAAAAAAGTACCAAAATACTTTCTACTCTCATTTTCTTAAAGAGCCTAGTTCAATATATACTTACACACAAGTTACTCAAGTTTGGAAGAAAAAGGAAGGCTAAAAGTTAGAAAAAGTAAGACGACGGGACGGAGCTACGCAACAGACAGCCTGCACCGTGGCGCATGGGCACTACACGATATCTTCAGGCCGAAACTCTTATCACACATGAGACGTTTTGGGCAGATTTCACCAAGTACACTGAACTTACAGCAACTTTCAGTCTCATGACAAAACATCGAATTTACAACAAAAATTCGATGTTATTATGATGTAATAACAATACCATCATTAAACATTTTCTGATATCAAGACTAGTAACAAGAAATGACAAAGTTTAGGTTGTAAAACATAAGTGTAGAGGACGGATCCAGAAATCATTGTACATACAATTATGATGAAAATTACTGTAGTATATATAATTATAGATACATAAAATCAGACAGGTTAGCTGACTGATTTTGACCTAAGTAGTTATGAAGAATCAAGTTAGATTCTTCTGAATGCAAAACTTCTACTGGTAAAACTGTGACTTGTTTCAGTTGGCTGGGGTTTTGCTAAAAGAGCATGGGGTAGCTGTGACTCAGATAGTAGATTGGGTCGTAACACCTTGCATGGTGATGGTATGTGTGAATAGTTATCATATTTTTAGGTTTTGCCCAAAATTAAAGCATTCTGGGAAGAAAATAATTACAGAAATTGCAATATAAAGCCTCTTATTTTTTATGTAGAATTTGTATTACTTGGTAGAATACCAAGAAAAATTCTGTGCAAGAATGACATGTCTACTTAAAATTCTAAGGATTTCTGCTCTAAAACATAACTAAATTAGGGTTATAGAAATCTATAAGATGTCCATGCATCCACAACTAGAAAGAAATAATAGGCAAAACAAAATCCTTGGAGCAAATTACATTGGGAATTTATAAGTACATGAAAGAAGATGGAAGAAATTGTTTAATTATGAGAAAAACACAGTTACCTAAATTTAAGATACATTCCTTGATAATTGTTTTTTTTTGGTTTTATAAAAGGTCATTTTGAAATTGCCTATATTGTTACAAATATGAATTTTTGAGTATATTGTTTGTTCCTTCAAGACAATTAAAAAAACTAAGTATAACAAAAAATAAAACTGTTTAAAAAATGCATATTAGATCATGTCTATAAATCAGAGAAGGTGGCTCTTTATCGTCCTTACCTGTTCTTGAGGTGTTGGATGCTGCCCAGGCATTTAAACCTGCCGTTCACCATAATGCCCAGTCTGGTGCACAAAGCCTCACACTCCTCCATGCTGCAGAGGACAGCATGAAATAATGTATTAAGTACACTATAGTGAAAAAGTGAAAATGAGCCACAACAGTAAAAAGCATTCAAGCAGAATCCCACTGCATGTGAGGACTGAAGTGTTTCTCACCTGTGCGATGTCAGCACTACAGAGCGTCCAGTCTTGATCATGTCAAGGATTAAATTCCAGAGGAATCTGCGGGCCTTTGGGTCCATCCCAGTGGTTGGTTCATCCTGGAAAACCACAAAAAACTGTTTAGAAGCTTATAGGTAGCTAGAAAAACCTCCTGCCATGTTGTTGGGTCTCACTACATGTGGAGGACAAAGACGGTGGCCTAGTTGGGGAAAAAAGGTTTCACTAAAAGACCAGACACTGAAAAGGCGCCAGATTTTCCCTAGCCATTATATCCCACTGAGCTTGAATCCAAACAATGGATTTCTATTGGACAAATTGCCTGAACGTACATAGAAAGTCCTGGCGTACAGCCATGATGTCATCACCTCCATAAAACTCTGACAGCAACACTGCTCGTAGTCTTTCCAGTGAAGTCTCCTTTGCCACAGGAGACACCCTTCAACATTGTCTTAACCCGCTGGATGAGTTACTGACAGTTTTGTGTTTGCTGAAACACTTTTCGGATCCTCGATCATTATTCCCCAAAACAATCCCGATTCTCTCCCTGTGACAGTCTTGACTGCAAAACGCCGACACGGATTACTGTTTTCTTCATGGACAAGAGGACTGCTGCTGAACCCTGCTTTCTCCCCCCTGAAAGTTGAATACTGTTTCCCTTGGTTGCCCTGTAAGTGAACAGTTTTGCCGTGCAGGATCCGAGCCTGAGAGACACTCCGCTGGATAACAAGGACTGACGCATTAAAATCACTAGCAAGAGGGATTGCAAGTAAGAGGCTTGTGTCTTAGCAGAGATAGGTTTATAACTGTTATTTCACCTAAGCTTCATTGTTGTGAATAATGTTAGTGCATTATTGTGGAGAATAGCAGACCACTGCTTGCTGCTTGTTTTTCTCTGTGTTTAGCATGTTTCATTTTTTTCTACCGGTACCATGTAGCTAACTGTGTTAGTTTAGCCACTGTGTAAGCTAATAACTGTGCTTTATCAGACTAAAGTCCAGTAACATGGCTGCTGTACGCAAGTCTGCTGCCGGATTACTGTGTGATAAGGGGATAGTTATTACGTTTTGCCAAGGCATTCAAGATTTTTTGTTGCTTTACTCTGTGTGCTTTCTTCCTCTTTCCACTAACCCACGCGTATTTACATGTACATATACACCTACATAGACATCTCAACGACCTAGATATCGTGGTAGCATAGCCAGCTGAGCTGCACACTATCTTGAGGACAAAGAGACAAAGTCCTCCCTTTTGGCTCTGCCCTTGTTTGAATTTCTGGGTCTGTGTGTGACCACCCACGTGGTCAAGTATCCTCGCACCCTCTATTGTCCCACACATACACCTCTTATGTGCTTGCTGATTGTACTTTGTTGTATGCTTGTGTTAGAGTAGACGATAACGGTTGTTGGCTGAAATTATTGATTGTTATTCAGTGGTAAGGATAAGAAATATAATACATATCTTTTAAAGTTGCCTGTGGTAATTGTGTGTTTCTGTTGTAATAACAGATGGTTGTGACAGTCAGTGCTCGAATTCACCCTTCACTATTATTACACTAAGAGATGATTCCAGTTTATTTTTGTATTTCTCCATCATTTATATCATAATAACACTCAGTAAAATTTTATTTCCTTAGTGAGTAGACCAAAGTAATAGCTGAGATCTGGGAACACTGTGACATCACTAAAAACAAGTCAGACTTGGAGGTCAAGCTGAAAGTGAGCGCAACTGAAATGGTGGTAATAATCCCTCATTGCACAGCAAAACTGTGTCTATAAACTGCAATGGATGTTAACAACAACACAGTAGCACGGATTGGCTACAACTGGTGCCTGAACAGCGACCTGGCGTCACGGACGGGGTGACAGAGCCGCACCAGATACAGCCGATGTCGATATTGGCGCAGATGTTGGGGGAGACTGTCACCATAGGGAGCATGCGGCAGTGAACAGACTACAGTTGGAAGCTGTCTAAGAAGTCCCACCTTCTGGGGAGTCTGTTGGAGGCCGCAACACCAGCTTCTTCAAACACCTCCCTCTCCAATGTCACGCTATGTAAGATATCGGCAGATGACCCCCAATCCTTCCTGGATATGTTTGAGGCGAATACAATGGCATTTGTTGGTGGGGGTAGGAGCAGACGGCGGTGCTTGTTCTCCCAGCTGCCACTAGGGGAAACTTCCCCAACATGAAGAGAACGATTCTAGACCGGATGGGCTGTTCCACCGAGGACCACTGTTGCCGGTAACATGCATGAAGTTAGGGCCTGCCGATCGCCTATTTAGCTTCAGCCAGCAGCTGAAAGACGCGGCAACGAGGTGGCTGCACCCGGGGGAGTCTGCTTTGTGAGCAGCGCATGCTGGAGAAGGTGGTGGTTGAGCAAAGGAAGGGCTTGCGACCGGAACGGCAGAAAGTATTAAATGTAACCTGGCAGCTGCCGTCACCATCGTGGAGGATTACCCCACCATGCACTCCCGAGATCTGATGGCCGGTGGCAGATCCACAGAGACTGCTTGACCCACACCAGCCACAATTAATAAAATCAAAGAGAGGAGTTATACATAAAAATTTTACAAAAATGACCACAGCAGAAATAGCACCTCAAAATAGGAGAATTAAATGTGGATTCCTAAACATCAGAGCTCTGTCCCGAACACCTACGAGACACAGTATCAGCGGATATAGTAACTCTAGATGGCATTGGCCTGGCCTCCAGCACCTCTGTAAGGAACTTTGGAGTTTGATCAGGATCTATCCTTCAACTCCCACATGAAGCAAACTTCTAGGACTGCCTTTTTTCACCTAAGTAACATTGCAAAACTTCCTGTCTCAAAATGATGCAGAAATTGTTCCTTCAAGGCTGGATTACTTAAGTCCCTTAAGACTCCAGTTGATCCAGAATGCTGCAGCTCGTGTACTGACAAGAACTAGGAAAAGAGATCATATGTCTCCAATATTAGCTTCACTGGCTCCCTGTAAAATCCAGAATAGAATTTAAAATCCTCCTCCTTACCTACAAAGCTCTTAATGGTCAGGCACCATCGTATCTTAAAGAGCTCATAGTATTATTATTCATTTACACTTAGTCATTTAGCAGACGCTTTTATCCAATGCGACTAACATATGAGAAAATTCACAAACCGAAGGTGCAGTATGGGGAGCATTTTTTGGGGTTCAGTATCTTGCTCAAGGATACCTCGACGCATGGCTTGGAGATAGAACCGCTGACTTTCCGATTGGTAGGCGACTGCTCTGCCACCAAGCCATAGCCACCCCCATTATACCTTATTAACCCAATAGAAGTCTGCACTCTCAGAATGCAGGGTTACTTGTGGTTCCTCGAGTCTCCAAAAGTTGATTGGGAGCAAGAGCGTTCAGCTATCAAGCTCCTCTCCTGTGGAATCAGATCCCAGTTTGGGTTCGGGAGGCAGACACCATCTTCATATTTAAGAGTAGACTAAAGTCCTTCCTCTTTGTTAAAGCTCATAGTTAGGGCTGACTCAGGTGAGTCCTGAACCATCCCTTCGTTATGCTGCAATAGGCCTAGACTGCCTGGGGACTTCACATGATGCACCTCTCTCCTCCTCTCCCTCTCCATCCATATGCATTCTCATCCCATAAATGCATGTTACTAACTTGACATCTTCAATCTCCCATAGTTTTGTGCTATCTTGTCCCTCTCTTCTTTCTTGCTGTAAATCTTAAAGCCAGAGAGGCCAGATTGAGGTGGTTTGGACATGTTCAGAGGAGGGACTGTGAATATATTGGGAGAAGGATGCTGAGGTTGGAGCTGCCAGGCAGGAGGTCTAGAGGAAGACCAAAGAGGAGATTTATGGATGTAGTGAGAGAGGACATGAAGTTAATTGGTGTGAGTGAAGAGGATGAAGAGGACAGGGTTAGATGGAGGCGCATGATTCGCTGTGGCGACCCCTGAAAGGGAACAGACGAAAGGAAAAGAAGAAGTAAGAAATAATTGTGTGCGACGGTGTGCGCAGCACTCATCTGTGATTTATCTGCAATGGTACAGCAACACGCCGAGACAAACTGTCACAAAGTTTTTTATACAAAAAAAGAAATAACTTAATGTACTGTATTTGCTGAATTTACAACAAGGCACGAATAATTAAGAATGTTTCTTTATAATAATTAAAGCTATTCTCAAAGTTTATAAACTAACTCATCAACTCACAAAAGTATGCAATTTTTTAAGGCAGTCTGGTTACTTTCTCCCCAAGTGACAAAGGAGATTACTGCAGTTACTGTTAAAATGGTGAAATCAGTTGAAACAGTGTGTTCACAAACAACTGCTGCTTATCTTGGCAAGTAAGAGGGCCCTAACACATTTCATCATTCGATCTCCCAGCCCTGACACAAATTGTCACACTAAATGTAAGGGCCTTTGTAACACTGCACATTTGGTGTTATCTGTTAGGTACTGTGGAACCCAAACACAGGTCTTAATTTCTTTTTTTTAAACTTTATCTTGACCTACCTGATGCAAACAAAAACCCACTGAAGAAAAATTCCACATTTTGTGAATGGAGCATGCAAATCGATTTCACTGTCACTGTTTGAGTTTGAGTATTTCAGAAAGAGAGGGGGAGAGAGAGGGAAATGTAAAAGAAAATGTATTTTAAACTGCTTGACCTGGATTTGAACCCTGCTGGTAAATGTCAAAAGTACCAGACAGTGGAAGCTACTGCGTTTGACTGAGGTCCTCTGCACCCTGCTCTGGTAACTGTGGGTCCCCAGAAAACAAGAACCTGCACTCAAGGTGATGCATTTGCAGATTTCTGGGTCTAGCTGCAACCTAGGTGTCTATCTGTGACAGTTGTGTAACAGCCCTCCCTTACAGGTTTGCTTGGTGTATAAAGAAAACAGACACAGACAGAGCTCTTTACTCTTTGCTGTGGAGACCACAATCTCTTTATGCTCTTAGAAGTGCAAAACTCAAAAAGCCAGGGAATAATGCATTGTGTGGAGTTGGTCTTTAAGGGAATTAGAAGTATATATATTTTGTTTTAACCACTTGTGTCTTCTTTTTGCAGTTTTCAACATGTACAGATGCTGAAATAAACTTCCACAAAAACAGTTCTTGGTGTTTCATCTTTATTTAACACAGATTTCCACCCCAGCATGAAACGGTGTGTGCTGCACTGATCCGCGCAGCTGACTTTATGTGCTGTTAACAAGGCATCTAAGGTAGACATACGACGTACGTTTGTGGAATTTACAACAAGGCACGGATAAATAATTGAGTTAGAATTTGTCGCAGACACCGTTTCACAAAATTCATAAAGTTTACCTAAACTCAACTCACAAAACATTTTTAAGAGAGTCTGGGGACTTTCTTCCCAGGTAACAAAGGAGTATATTGTGGTCACGATTTTACTGTGTTTGTAAAACTTGACATGTGAGTGGAGATTACAGCACATTTTAGGCACTATAATGTTGGCTGTCGGGGGCTGTGCTGTCCAGCCTACAGGGCACTCAGTCACCATTTTATGTCACTGAGATGGCGCTGACTGTGGGGATATTAGAAGCACAGCGTACATACAGACAAAAAGGAGAGATAGGGGGAGAGAAGGAGCACACCAAATATTCTGAAATAAGAGTTCAATGTCTTCACAAACTCACTTAGACACGCTTCTGTGGGGGTTTACTGTTGGTGTGATAGTTGGCTCCATTACACCGTGATGACACAATTACGTGTCTAGGACTCCCTTTGTCACTGGTTCCCTTCTGTTATGTTATGCAAAATCCATATGAAAATAGTTTTGCTGTGGATGTAGTATTGACATTTGTAACTACACTACACAGGGGGATAGTGTGGTGAGAGTCATTACAGTCCAACTGAGCCAATGCCAAATCAGAGTGTACTTATGTGGCACATAAAACATCTATTAAAAACTTCTTACCAGGAAGATGAGTGAAGGGTATCCAATCAAAGCAATTGCAGTGGAAAGCTTGCGTTTGTTTCCTCCACTGTAAGTGCCGGCAGGCTTGTCTGCATACTTGGACAACTCCAGCTTTTCTAATGCCCACTGCACCACCTAGAGGGGTGTAAAGGATAATGTCAGTCTGTGATGGAGATGCATGTTCCTATTTAGAAGTTGCATGAAGATTTTCCACCACCGGACAAACTGGCTCCAGGTTTGAGATACACTGATTCAGGTAGTGGGGCTAGGAGAACTTTATTGTTGCAAACTCAGGATGATGATGATTTATTCTAATAAGATAGATGGGTATTTATTTTATAACTCTGTCCTTTGTAGCTTAAAACTTGTCCAGGTTGGAAT
This sequence comes from Coreoperca whiteheadi, assembly GCA_011952105.1. Classification (NCBI taxonomy): domain Eukaryota; kingdom Metazoa; phylum Chordata; class Actinopteri; order Centrarchiformes; family Sinipercidae; genus Coreoperca; species Coreoperca whiteheadi. Next base: position 2,153,239 of record WNGW01000012.1, on the reverse strand, counting down.
GAGTGTGTGTGTGTGTTTATTTGGGTTAGGGCATGTAAGGGTTGGGGTTAGGCATTGTGATGGTTAGGGGTTAGGGAATGCATCACGTCAGTTAGGGTCCTCACAAGTACAGAAAGACAAACACTTGTGTGTGTGTGTGTGTGTGTGTGCTCTTGTTTTACTACATTCGTGGGGCCCAAAAACAGGGAGCCCACTATACTTGTGGGGCCCGACCTCCTTTGGAGGGTCAAAATGCTGGACCCCACAAGTTTAAAGGGTTTTTTGAGGGTTAAGACTTGGTTTTAGGGTTAGGGTTAGAATTAGGGTTAGGATAGGGGTTAGGGTTAGGTTTAGGCATTTAGTTGTGATGGTTAGGGTTAGGGTAAGGGGCTAGGGAAAGCATTATGTCAATGGCGGGTCCCTACGAAGAAAGTGCCGCAAACCTGTGTGTGTGTGTGTGTGTTTGTGTGTGAGACTGACCCTCTCCTGGCCTTTCCAGGGAATTCCACGGAGGCGAGTATAAAGCTCTAGATGTTCCCTGGCTGTCAGGTCGTCAAACAGAGCGTCAAACTGTGGACAGTAGCCGATACTCTGCTGCACACGTAACAGGTCCTTCAGGATACTAAACACACACAAAGAAAGGAAGGAACATTAATGATTTCTGTTTTGTGTCAATCCAATAGTGGACAATAATGTATGTGGACATCCAAACACTCTTCTGGTTTCACTCTTTCCACCAGATTTTGGAACCTGGCTGCAGGCATTATCTCCCATTCAGCCACAAGAACATTAGTGAAGTCCAACGCTGATGTTGGGTGATAAGGCCTGGCTCACATTCAGCATTCCAGTTAATCCCAAACATGTTGGATGGGGTTGAGGTCAGGGCTCTGCAGGCTCTCCACTTCTTCCATTTCCATATGGATCAGGCTTTGTGCACGGGAGCATTGTCATGTTGAAACAGTACACAAAGTTGGAAGCACACTTGTCTGTTGTCTATTTGTCTCAAATATCATTGTAATTTATGTTTGTTGTAAGTCTTTATTCTGTTCTCTGTCTGATGAGTCTGTCTTGATGCGTCTGTTTTTCCTTGCTGCTAAACAACAAAGAACACACATGAACATTAAAAGTGAAGGTTATCTTGTTTTTCTGGCACTGACCTGTTTCCGTTAATAAAGGCCTCTCCTCCAGTGGTGCACTCGTCTCCAGTCAGCATCTTGAAGGTGGTGGTCTTCCCGGCGCCGTTCACTCCCAGCAGTCCAAAACACTCACCAGGCCGGACACCCAGACACAGCCGGTCCACTGCCAGGATGCGGCCCATCTTCCTGGATTTATACACCTGAGGGAGATGCAAAGGACACGGGCATATACAGGACCATATCAGCGTTTTAGTAAGTGTTAGCTCCTTAACTACAAATCATGTATATTTCGCATGTACAATAATCATTTCAACTGGTAGGTTAATTTGTTGTACTGGCATAACTGGACACATAATATAAAGGTTATTAAGGTCTGAGTAAAACATGCAATTGTATGTGAAAACAAAACTGTAGCTTCTAGAGATTATTGATGAGCTGACTGTTCAAACCTTTGTCAGGTTTTCTATCTTCAGCATGTCATAGTCGGCATCTCCTCGCAGCACTCTTTGTCTCTCACAGGCCACATCTACATCATCATCGTCTATAGGCTGGCAGCTGACTGGCACCCTCCTGGACACACACACAAACATATTTATTATGTTTTTGGTGTTCCTTTTTACCCGCAGCATGTCCACTGTACCTCTAACTCAGATATTGATATCCTACATATCCTAAAATGCTTTTTACCAAACACCAGAGAGAAGTTATGGGCATACCTAGTGTTAACTAGTAGTAAGTGGCAAGGGTAGATCTATCTCTATCTGTACCTGTATATTTTAGAAAAATATCTGTATTTGAATTTACATTGGAAGTGGGTGGGCCTACATCAGGAGTTGATGTTCATCGTCTACACTGCCTCATTTTCTGTGTTTTGTTTTCCATTGCCATTTATACTCCGTATAAATGTATGTTTTTGGGTGCTCACAAAAGTTTCAAAATAACCTGGACCTAAATTAATAAAAAAAAACAAACTGAGTCTAAATACCAGTCAGAATTGCATTGGACCATATTGCATTCTTTTTCTTGAATACCATTTTGTGCATGCAAAGGGAGAAAGTGTTTATGAAAAACAAAAAAGAAAAAGCTAGTGAAACATCAGAAAATCTTTGTCCACATGAATACACTTTTTAGATTGTCCCTAATTGCAGCTCAATAGTTTCCCATCACTGTAAAGTCAGGCAAGATACCAGGTTCCAATAATCGATCATATGGTAAAAATACAGCATGGTGGTGCAGTGGTTCACATTGCTGCCTACAGCAAGAGGGTTCTTGGTTCAAAGACATGCAGGTTAAATTCATTAGCAGTCTAAATAGCCCATAGGTATGACTATAAGCGTGAATGGTTGGTGGTCTCTATGTGTTAGTCCTGTGATTGATGGATAGATGGAAGGTAAAAATAACTGTCAAGGATCAGGTGAGCTTTATGCTGCACTGCAACAGATCTGGTGGAAAATAGATAGAATAGATTGTGTGTTTGTTCAAATCTGAATCATGAAAAGTCCCGCTGCTTTGGCTACTAGCAGTCCCTATTAACATTGTAAATACAACAATCAGATGGATTAATTTGAAACTGCAGAAAACGTGAAGGGACTAAGAGCACATTTTGGTATCCATTCGTATCTTTTTTGTTACTCCAACTCCAAACAACTTTCTGGTAGTTGCATTGCATTATGGTAAATTTTCTGCTACTGTGGGTGGAGAAGCTGGTGTCTGTATCTATAACCTCCTCTGTGATACACAATTGTTGATTGTAAAATGAAAGCTCTAGAGAGGTCACTCATTAATTCTGAGGGAGAGACAGTAAGACCTGACACATCACACACTAAGGCAAAAAACACACATCACTCACAGGGGTTTCCTGAGGAAGTTGTACTGGCAGAGGATGGTGATGAGGAAGCCAACAAAGCCTTCGATTGTCATGGCAACGAGTCCTCGAGTCACAATGTCCCACTCAAAAGGAGACTTAATCTTATCAAACTGGCCTGAAAGCACACATTCACAACAACTTATATCTTCTTACTTATTACTCTCTTAAGATTCATGTAAATAGAAGTACAGGTCAGCTTTGTTAGGCCTACTTTAAAGTATAAGTCTGGCAATAAAATACATATATACACACATATATGCACACACACACACACACACACACACACACACACGTACATATATACATAAATACATATACAGGTGACGGTCGCTCGCCTGTTCTCCTCCTTACAGTTACCTCGGTGCTAACTCCCTTAGCTGTTTCTTAAAGTTATCTGGCAGACAGTGTGTAATAGCCGTTGGTGCTGGACTATATTGCAGGAATGTTATGAGGGATTTCGCATCGCTGTTATAAGCATGAGAGTTCGGTTCCGAAGGAAGGCAGGCTTCTGTGGTGCGGCCTAACCCTTTATCCTTTGATTGGGGGGCTACTCCAGGAGCTGGAGCGAAGCCAAGAGGAAGAGAGCAGACGGAAGAGAGAGAGAGGAGAGGTCGTTGACCTGTTTTGGTGACTTGGTGACTTCTGGGTCACACGTCAGACAGACGTCGAAGGCTGCTTTGACTGTCTCAGGATTATGGGACAAAGGGGAATCAGTCCTTAAATCAAAGTTCAGTTAATATCACTGCATGAATGAACTCATCCGCTGAGTCCGAACATATATATATATATATATATATATATATATAAAAGAAGTGAATGTATCCTACTAACAAGTATTGTGTGTGTACCCAGAGCCTGATATTCTTCTTTACCATAGTTCCACTGTTGTCCAAAAATTATTTAATAACACATCAGTGTCATCATGAACACACACACTGTAGTTTATTTTGACTCAATCCCACACACACTGTACTGCTGCCCCAAATACTCACTAAAGCACCAAATGTGGATTAATCCGCTGCTGAAAATAGTCCACAACAAATGCATTATTTTCTCCTATTTGAGTAACTACTCAACTACTGAGCCTTTGTAAAAAATGGAACTTTATATTTGTGAGGTATTGTTAAAGATGTATGTCTTGAGTAGGAACCAGTGGGCTTGGGAATAAGAGCCACAGACAGGGAAGGGAAATATTGAGATATGTACACATCTTTGGTTTTGTTTTTTTCATGGGATTTGTTGACAATAAGAAAGATTTTGTATGGAAAGTAGATTTTCAAAGTACAGATGATACCGTATTGTATTTCTGTATACAATTAAAATTTCAGCATTTTATCTATAAAGATTAAGGTAACAAAGATAAAATTAACACAACAATGAGCCATTTTCTGTTATTCTTAGTGACAAAATTATGAAATAATCCTGTTTGCACTTGACGATTATTATTATGTTCATTTTTATTTACTTTTTTGTACACGTGGCAGTAATTAATAAGCCTCACACCAAAAAAATTTAGCGGTACCGCCATCTTATTTTTTTATTTGAAGTATATTTTTTGGGTTTTTATGCCTTTAATGGACAGAAACAGCTGAAGAAACTGGAAATTGGAGACAGACAGAGAGGGGGATGACATGAAGCAAAGGGCCACAGGTCGGAGTCAAACCCAGACCCGCTGCGGTGAGGTCTGTAGCCTCGCACATGGGGCAGGCACTCTACCAAGTGAGCTAACCACACCCCTAACTGCCATATTAGATCACGGGTTTGTGTCTCTACAGAATTTGAGAGGGCGTGGTAACTGTCAATAATTTTTTTATTTAGCCATTCAGTGGCTTAAACTGTCAGTATAAAAGTAATTTCACCAATACCCGCCTGAACCAGTTGTGTATCTTTTTAATTCAGCCAATCCCTTCACAGTATTATAAAGGGGGGAGGGTACACCAACAATTTACGTTCCATTGTACCAGACAACTTTTCAACTAGCTAGCGCGCTAGCTAACACTGTCTGCTTATCAACTCCTTGATCATAACAGAATATAGGAACTTTAACCACCTTAAACCTCCAGTCCTTCTGCTCAGCACCGGCGTTTCTAACAGTACAAAAGTCAGAATGGTAACAAACTCTGAATTCAACAACATCTGGCAAAAGCTGCCACCACGTTTCCATCACACCCAGCAAAGTGGGGGAGAACCCTGCTGGCTGCTTGGGGGGGCGCGGGGGGGGATTGGCTCTGGCCGAGCTACCACGTGGGACTGAGCGCACCTGGGAATGTCCACGAGCTCCACGGGTGGTCCACATGAGAACTGTCTGTGACCAAGGAAATTCCCTTGTGCTGAATTGTGTGAACGTTTAGATTTTCATCCATGTGGTGGTCTCCTTGTGGTGTCCCCACAAATTCAACCATCTTTTAGCTTTATCTGGTATATGGTGATCCTAATTTATTCATTCATTGTCTATCGCTGTATTAATTGCATTCATTCATCATGGCATTTATTTTTTAATTTACATGCTCAGTAGTTATTAGTTATCTGTGTAATTAATAGTTGGCCACCTGAGGTGAATTTAATGCAAGTTCAACTCTGTTACTTAGTAAATACTGATCATTTCTGATAGTCCGAAATTGAGTGCAATCATTCTACTTCCTCTTTTGTACAAATGTATTTGTTTATAAGGCATATTTTAGGTGTCTCTTGAGACTTATTAAATATCGCTACATATTTTGTTACCCATTAAGGCATTTACGCTACATATATATTATGAATGTCTTTTTAAACTTATTTACAAGCACATGCTTTAATTGTGGAACTGTCTACAGTTGTACGTGTGTAAGCAAGAGTGGTGAGAGAAAATCTTAGTTCAAGATTGCTCTAGGATTTAGAGTAGCGAACATCTTTGTTTAAACAGTGGACTGATACTGTAAAATTCTGTTCACTTCATCAACATTTGAGACCATATCATCTTGCCTTCTGCGTGAGGCAGCATGGTGATGAGTATACCTATTTTAGCGTAGTATTCGTTGATGTACTCGTTGTAGGCCATCTCCATCAGGCCATGGCCCAGGTTATAGTTGGGGAAGATGAGGAAACAGGACTTCAGGTAACTGTTGACTTTTTTCAGATCCTGGAGAAGAAGACAATAGTGAAGGAATAATTACAGAAACATCCAAAGTGAATGTCTGATACTGCTGCAATACATAAGCAAACAGGTCTATAGCACATTTCTCTATATCCACTTAGTAGAATTAGTTTTTTCCTATTTGACAGTGACATCTAATCTTTACTGTAGCTGTAGCGTGAGAATAAACTGTTGAAATTTGACATTAGGGGTTAAACCCTCAGAATATGTTTGGCAAGCTGCAGTATCTCATGTTACAATAATGAGTAAAACTGACCTTGTCATGTTCGAAGAGCTGGAGGAGGAAGGTGGCAACAGTTGCAGTGATGCCTATGAAGAGGTTGATGACTATGAGGAACACGTAGGCTGTACTGGGAACCTCAAACCAGAAGGATGCTGGGTACATGATGGGAGTGATGGACCATCTGGAAGGAAGAGCACTCATCCTGAACAAAATCACTGAGGACGTCCAAAGCTTTGTTTAGGGCATGAGAGAAAGAAAGAAACTGGACAGCACTTGCTCATGTTTTTCAGTTTAGACCAAAAAAATGAAAATGCAATAATTCATTTTCCACCTACGTAGTCAGAGTTCTCTGAAACAGCATTCTAAACTGGCAATTTTGAATTTCACATTAGTGATTGTGACTGTATTAAAAACCACAGCCAGTACTGCTGCTGTTTATAGGTCACACATGCAGGATGTTTATTTCTCATCAAATCAGAATGAGGGCAAAGCAGTGGGAAGTGTGGTCTGCAGCAGAGCTTCTTTCACTATTTATCAAGAGAGATGCCTTAAATCTCCTATTGCTCTATTTCATTCTATTTCACTTTCTTGCTCGCAAACCTTATCTTTAACCAGTATAGACCAGAATAAAGATTCTATGGTCACAGGTATTTCAACCTTATTTTTTGGTTGCTTGCAAGTCTGATGATCTTGAAATCGAAACTGCTGCACCCATGGGTGTTTCCACACAATAAAACTAGAGGTTACTGTGGTATGAAACTTCCTTCCCTTTTGGTTTCACCATCTGTGCAACATATACTGTATTTATGTCAACAAAAATATGACAGCAAACACAATTTACTAATGATGACTACTGGAGTCATCATATATATTTTTTTATTTATTTATTTTCGGTCAACAAAACAAAAACAAAGAAAAAGGAATACAATATTTTCATTGAAGACCAACTTATATTGACCGAAAAGTGTGTAGGCTGAAGACAAAGCTTGTTTTTGCCTAGCCCTCTTATCATTTAAAACAAATTACTATATTTCACTTCAAACAGAAGAGAAAAAATATATATAATAAATTAAAAAAGAAAACACAAGACCACAAAACCATAGAAAACATCTTAATATCATTAATAGATTATTATTCTTTCACTTAATTAAGTTATTATCATGGATTATTTAAAAGTCCTTTATATCTTTCAATAACTTTAGTTCCCTTTCAAGGGAACTTCAACGCTGCGTCAGCTGACGCTATGGGGAACGCCTTCAGCGTGACCGCCTCTGAATCTCTGTATCAACTTAGACCAATCTTGATTGGGTTTAACGTCAACACGTGATGCACGCTGGCGGAACCGGAGGTACAAAGGGAGCCAGCTTCACTGTTGTCGTCAGTCTTCTGATCTTCAGCAAGCGCTCTGGGTCTCTGAGAAATGGCGAGTGTGAAGCGGTTTCGGCAATCCCTGCCCACGCTATATTCCCGACAGTGACACACATGAGATGTGTGCGGCCTGCTTGGGAAGAGAGCATGAGCTAGCAGCCCTCAAGGGGGTTGGCTGTGTGCATTGCGAGCGTTTCCCGGTTAGGAAGCTCCGCTCTTGGCTGGCGCTTTTTGAGGAAGGTGGCCAGCTCTGCTCCCCAACGCGGTAAGGGACCGGCGCCTGCACTCCTGGGGATCGCAGATGGACCTCGGGGACGAAGGTGAGACAGCTTCCACTCTTTCTTTACCTTCATCCGCGGGTTCTTTCACCCACTTTCGGGATCCGGAAGCCCGCACCGAGTCTGTGGCTTCTTCCGTCCTGGAAAGGGAGCCCGCTCGCCGAGACTCTAGTTCCGAGGAACTGCATGTGTTTGGAGCGGAGGGCGGTGACATGGGTCAGCCCAGTCGCCGCAGTATGAAAAGCTGCTGGAGGTGGTTTTTATCGTGCTGTGGCTAGGCTCAATATCGCTCTGCCAGCAGAAGAGCAGGACGCTCGTCGCTGGAGCAAGCTCGACGAGCGTTTTCTCGTAGCCCCACCTCCTCGCCCGTGACGGGATTTACCGTTCTTTCCGAACCTCCACACTGAGGTGTCGAAGTCCTGGTCCAGGCCGTATTCTGCACGGCTTTCTAGCCCGACTGGACCCCAGTGTGCTTTGATCAGCAGGCGTAAGGAGAACGGTTATGGTTGTATGCCAGGTATTGAGGAGATGCTGGCGGCGTACTTATCGCCTCCCCGAAAACCGAAAAAAACGTTGCCGACTAAGCCCTGCCGTACTACCTCTGCTTTAGTTGGCATGGCTTACATGGGGGCGGGTCAGGCTGGAGCATGCCTGCATACCATGGCGGTCTTGCAGGCATACCAGGCCAATATGCTGGATGACCTCGACGACGGGGGGCCCCTCGCATCTGAGGATTTGAAGGAGCTTAGCCGTGCGATTGTCCAGAATATTAAGGATAGGGATAAGACCTTCCTTATAGATGCCCCGCTTTCGCCCGTTGGTCTCTTTGGGGAAGCGGTCGGCTCAGTCGTCCAGCGCTTCAGAGAAGCGCGGCAATGGGCTGTGGCCTTTCAGCGGTTTATCCCTCGTCGAACGAGGTCTCGGCCCGGAGCTGAGGGTGGACCACCTCAGCCTTCGACATCTCGCAGCTGTTATATGTTGGCTCATGAAGTGAGCGTGGCTCAGCGTGCCCCTCCCCAGCGGTCGAGGGGCTCGCTCCAGTCTGCTCGACGGAGGCCTGAAAGGGAGAAGACGGACCTGAGGGCCGTGCTTCTCACCTGACAGGCTTCCAAGAAGAGGCCCTGACTCGAGCATCGGGCCTCAGAGGGCGCCCTCCATCGGTGTTGAGTGCATGGATGCTCCCCCATCGGGCCCTCGGGAGCTCAGCCTCCTAACCCCGCTGCCGGTGGTGCTTTGGGGCATGGCAAGTTCTGTGCAACCACTGCCTTTAGACCTACACGGACATGCAGCAGTCAGGCCAGAGTTGCGTCCTCTACAGAGTTAAATCCCGCCGCTTTGGCGCTTCAGGATACCGCAGCTCTCACATTGCAGGTTCGGGGGGCGGTCAGGCATGTATTTGCCGCTCCTCGGGATGTTCCCGCCGCTGTAGCATTTCGGGTAACTGAGGCCGCTACTCCATGTCCCTCAGCCACCAGCCTCAAGAGGCTGGTCCCTCTGCGGGACTTTCTGCCCGCTTGGGAAGCGTTACACGGTGTGTCGCGCTGGGTCCGATAAGGTTACACGCTTCATTTCCGGTCTCGACCCCCGGGATTCCGAGGAATCTTGGAAACGAGGGTCGACCGAGTACAAGCACAGGTGATGGAGCGAGAAATTCATTCTATCCTGTACAAACGGGCCATAGAACAGATCCCTGACAGGTAGATGCACACCGGGTTCTACAGCCGGTACTTTATAGTTCCGAAGGGAGACGGTGGTCTGCACCCCATTTTATATTTTCATCACCTGAACCGGTCTCTGAGGAGGTTTCGGTTCTGGATGTTGACGATCCTTATGATTGTAAGTCAAATTCAGTCCGAGGACTGGTTTGTCACAATCGATCTAAGGGACGCTTACTTCCATGTCTCCGGGACATCGGAAGTTTCTGCGGTTCGCTTTCGGGGGCAAAGCTTACCAATATCCGATTGGTTCCCTTCGGTCTAGCACTCTCCCCTCGCACCTTCACGAAATACATGATTCCGCCCTGGCTCCTCTCAGACTCCAGAGGATCCGCATCCTCAATTACTTGGACGACTAGTTGATTTTATCCCAGTCTCGTCTCACCGCAGTACGGCATCGAGATGCATTTGCGGTGCTTGGGGTTGAGGCTCAACACGATCAAGAGCACGCTCACTCCAACCCCAAAGGATCACGTTCCTAGGAGTAGTGTGGGACATGATGGGGGTCTGTGGTTGACCCCGCATCTATGGCACATAAATTGCCTGGAGATGCGAGCGGTCTTGTTGGCACTTTCTTCCAGACCTCAGGGGCCACCACGTGCTTGTCCGCTCCGACAACACAGCGGTGGTCTCCTACATAAATCAACAAGGCGGTCTGAGGTCACGCCTTCTGTGCAGACTGGCGTGCCAGATCCTTTTGTGGTCCCAAGGGATGTTGCTCTCTCTCAGAGCACTTTTCATACCTGGGTACCTCAATGTGGGAGCAGACATCCGGTCGAGGCAGGGGCCGAGGCCTGGGGAATGGAGACTGCATCCCCAGACGGCGCAGATGATATGGAGGAGTTTCGGCAGAGCACAAGTGGACCTGTTCGCGTCCGCAGACAACGCTCACTGCCCCCTCTGGTTCTCCCTTGTGTATCCAGCACCCCTGGGGTTGGATGCCATGGCACAGCCGTGGCCGAGGCCTGGTAGCCCTGCAACTGCTTTGTCCGGTCAGAGCCCTGGAGATTTATGTCCGGAGGACATCCCAGTGGCGCAATTCGGACCAATTGCTGGTATGCTTCGGGCCCCCTCGTAAGGGCTGCCCGACTACCAAACACACTATTAGCAGGTGGACAGTTGAGGCTATCATTTCGGCATAAGAGGTAAGCAGTTTGCCTTCACCTCTGTCGATAAGAGCCCACTCCACACGGAGTATGGCATCCTCCAGAGTTTGTGGAGGATGCCACAAATCCGGGATCTGTGGCTCTCTTGTCCTGAAGTGTGCCCTGCTGGCTTCACACTCTGACAGGCATCCCTTCAGCATGGCGGCGTTGGTACTGCGTTCCCCATAGCGTCAGCCGATGTAGCGTTGAAGTTCCCTTAAAAGGGAATGTACCAGGTTACGTAGGTAACCATGGTTCCCTGATAGGGAACGAGACGCTGCGTCTCGCTGCCATACTTCCGGCATGCCTGTGAGTGGCTTGCTTCAGTCGATCAAAAAGCTGACAACAACAGTGAAGCTGGCTCCCTTTGTACCTCCGGTTCTGCCGGCATGCGTCACGTGTTGACATTAAACCCAATCAAGATTGGTCTAAGTTGATACAGAGATTCAGAGAGATTTATATGTTCTATAAAGATGATTTTTCTTTTTACATGCATTAACTATGCCCTTAGTAATACATGGTTTATCTAGCCTTTTTTTAATAATAAACAGGAGACTTTTTGAGTGGACAATGCTTGTCAAAGAGATTAATTAGTTTAAACAAGAAGGCATCATAAGCTTGATCAGGGTCATCTGTGGCATAGACCTCATCCCACGAACCAGTTCTCTTTGAGTGGAGCGATGGCTTCTGGTTTTCTGTGTCTTATTACTGCGTGGTTTTCTATTTTGGATTTATCAACCTTTTTTAAGAGTTCATGGAAAATACTGAAAACAGGAAGATGATCACTAATATCATTCATAAGAATTCCAGCTGTAATTTGGCTTTCCAGTAGCTATATTCCATTTATTAATGTAGCCGTGTCAACTGTAATTCCAATTAGTTTAAGGATAAGTGTAAAAAGATTATTACTGTACATTGCTGTGATAAAATTGGTCTTTTTTCTGGCTTTGGTTGGAGTTCAAAAGATTAACATTAAAGTCACCACACACACAATATGCACCTTATTTATATGGCTAAACAGTGTATCTACTTTTTGATTAAATGTGTCCAAACACGATCCAGGTGCCCTATACAAACAACTTACAATTACATTTTTAGAATCTTCAACTGCAATTTCAACTGATAAGCACTCCAGAAAGTCATTGATGGTGGTAGACTTATAATTAATCATAGTACATCTTAAATCACTATCGACATACACTGCAACTCCCCCACCTTTTTTACTACTCCTATTTAATCTAAACAGCTCATTTCCTTTCATTTCTACATCACAACCCTTCTCTGCATCTAACCATGTCTCAGAAACTGCGATAACACTGAAATGATTAAACTGACTTAGATATTATTTAATGTTACGATAGTTTTTATACAAACTCAGACTATTTAAGTGTATTATTGAAAAGGTACCCTTAGTTTCAACACATTTGAATTGCTCATCGGCATAGTATTCACAATTGATTTTTGTGCTGTTGTAATAATTATTATCAGGATCTATGTCACTTCCAAATTCATTAGCCCTGTAATCTGTAAAATCATATGTATTTAGGTTAATGTGTTCATACTTTGTATATTGTTCAGTTAGATTATAATGTTCAGAACACTCTAATACTTCTTCAATGTCTCCAAATTCATCCATGATTTCATCCTCACTAAAAATCTCCAGAGTTATCATGTCCACTATCAAACATAAAGCAGGCCACAGTCCTCAGTCCACTATCCAGTATAAGTGGGCATAGTTCATTGTGCATATGTCCACACATTTGTCCCATCACTTATATTGTAAAATCTCCCTCCGTAACTAATCCATATTTTACTTGTATGCATAACATCAGAAAAGTGTGGCACGTTCAGATGTAGATACAATGCCTTCATTTGAATTGATCAAGTTCTTTCAGCTCCCTTACCTTTATTACTTTGGCTTGTTCCGGAGAGAAGCCTTTGAGTTGAATGAACACCTTGCAGTTCCTCGTCCATGTTGCTTTAATCTTATTGTTTTTCCTTAGGGTGCGGGCTTTTCTGGCTATCTCAGCAGTTTTCGTGGTGAGATGCTCATTCAAGTAGACCACAGATCCCTTCAGCTTCTTTCCTTGCCTTAGTTGTTCAGTTTTATATTTACGATTTACAAAGCGCAGAATGATAGCGGGCTTAGTCTTGTCCTTTTGCAGAAGAGTATGACATACTGATATGCGTCCACATGTTTGTTTTTATCCGCAAGGATTGCAGAATCTGCCTTTCCAGAGTCATTCTCAACTACCTTAGGAGGTGTCTCCCATTTTGACCTTGGGACTTCCAGCCCATAGTCATGGCAGATGTTCCTGTACACTATGCCAGCCACTTGGTTATGGCATTCCATGTATGCTGTTCCTGCCTGCATCTTACACCCTGCTGTTATGTGCTGAAGGGGCATCTTTGCACTGTCTGCACCTGCCTGTTCTTGTGCTGCTATGATTAATGACTCTGTACTATCCTTTAGTCCAGCCTTTTCCAGCCACAGATAGGATCTGCCACTTCTTCTTTCTGTCAGTGGTACATGCCGTGCAAGGGTTCGGCTCTCCATGATGGTTCATCATCCTTTTCCTCGGGTTTCTTCTGCCTGAGGTATTCACTTAGCCATTTATCATTAGGGGCCATCTTCCTGATGTATTCCTGGATCTTTGTTGTTTCATCCTGGACAGTGGTTCTGACACTCACTAGTCCTCGGCCTCTAGTAAACAGTCCCGGGGTGCTGGATTTGGGGTGAAACTCTGCATTGTGAGGAGCTTCCTGTTCTTGATATCAGTGGCTTCTGTCTCCTCTTTTGGCCAGTTTATTATACCAGCAGGGTATCTGATGACTGGCAGGGCATATGTGTTGATGGCTCATATCTTGTTATTTCCATTCAGCTGACTTTTCAGGACCTGGGTAGGTATTTGGCTGTGGCTGACTTCCTTGCTGCCTCTTCATGGTTTCCGTTTGCCTGCAGGATCCCAAGGTATTTGTAGCTTTCCTGAACATCTGCAACATTGCCTTCTTGTATTTCAACCCCCTTGGTTCGGATCATCTTCCCTCTTTTCAACACCATCCAACTGAACTTGTCCAGTCCAAAACGACATTCCAATGTCAATGCTGTAGATCCTGGTAGTGTGGATCAGTGATTCAATTTCTCGCTCGTTCCTGGCATACAGGTTAATGTCATCCATGTAGAGGAAGTGATTGATGGTTTCTCCACTTCGGAGTTGGTATCCATAGCCACTCTTTGAGGGCGTTCAGGTCTATTCAGAATAAAAGCGGGATAGTACATCACCTTGGTATATGATGCACTTAATGGTGACTTGTTCAGTTGGCTTTGAGTTGGCTTCTAGACTTGCCCAATTGAGTTCTTGATGAAGACTCTTAGTGTCCTGTTGATCTTGTACATTTCCAAGCATTCCATTATCCATATATCGGGCATTGAGTCGTAGGCTTTCTTTTAGTCAATCCAGGCAGTGCACAGGTTCGTCTGCCTAGTCATGTAGTCTTGAGTGACTGCTTTATCGAAATTTAGCTGGTGCTCGGCTCACCTGGTATTACTACCAATTCCTTTGTGGGCCCTGCTGAGATGCACTTTCAAATCAATCACAAATATAAAGTTATCCCTTTGGATTCCCTTCATTGATTAAGTGGAGGATCTATCCTTCCCAGCACATGGTGCTAACCCTATTACTAACATATATTTTTAAGCAGACATTTTAGCTTTTAGCATTTATACAAACACATACAGTACATTTTGATGTTTTACATGTGGACAGAGGGACCAGCAATTAATAAATAAATAATGGTACTCTACCAACTCGACCATGTTGTATTGTCTTATAACAGCCCTACTGCATAAATGGCTTGCTTTTCTTTCATTGAAATTGTATGAATTGTATTGATGTACTGTATGTTGTAGTCTGTTCTATTTTTTTCATACTTTTTAATTGAAATGGGAGCTGCTGTTGAATTTTTTAAATGCCATTTTACAGCGCATTAAGCACCACCAACTGAATTCCATTCAGGTTTTTGTAATTCTGGTGAACGCACCCTTTAGCAGAAGCTGTGAGACCATTAAACCACACTGTAATTAGAACTTAACCAGGGAATGGCTATGAATCAGGTTACTCTGTACATTCAAATTAAACCAGTGTGGTTACTCTGCATCAGAGCACCAGAATATAATGATTGTAAGTAAAAATTAAAAATGTGTGCATGTGCATTCAGATGTCTCACCCGTAGAGAAGAAAAAGGGAGAGGACAGCAGGGAAGTTGGTTGGGGAGGTGTAGGCTGGCAGGTCAAATACAAACAGAATAATAACACAGCATGTGGCAGGTACCAGGTAGTTCAGCTGAGGAGAGATGAGAGGAGAGAACATGTTCAGAACTGGACAAACACTGCAGTATTGACAGAATGACTAACTAAGAGTATTTCACCTACACATCCACTCTCTATCTATTAGCATCAGTCAACCACACATATCCCCCTCACCATGTCCCACATGTAATTAGCCAGCCAGTAGATGACAGGGTCACAGCCACTGACAAACTGCAGATGTTTGGCCTTTGTGGATTTCTCTGCAACCAGGAAAACCACAAAGCTGGCTGGCACAAAGGACATAGCCACAATAATAAAGATGGCAATCACCACATCTGTCCCCTGGAGCCTGGAGAAACAGGGGAGAGGAGAGGAGATATATGACATGACATTTAAACTACATGGCAGGGGTGTAAATAGTCCAATAAAAACTTTCAAAATAATGAATTTACTTTATAATCCTGAATTCACAAGGGTAAAATTGCTCAAGTTACCTTATAATACTTTGCTACTACTGGAAACCAATAGAGTTAAATATGGATAAATACAGTTCAATGACCCTGAAAATTGCCTAAAAAACAGAAACATTTGTCAGATTTTTTGGTAATGTCTCTGTTCCCAGATCTCAGCTTTTAACTTGGTTATTTTTATTTGTAGAAAATGTAATGGTGGCCAGAAATAAAGCCCATGTTGTAATGTTCTAAGTTTTCCTTTGAGGCACTAAATATCAGTGGTGCTGAGAAACTTACAAGTAGTCCAAAGAGAGGCTGGCACTGGTTCGATTCATTGGGTGGTTTGTCAGTGTGATACCTGCAAAACACATAAACACAACAACCTAATTTGTGTAGATGATAATAACCAAACCAGAAGCTGGCCCAAAACTACACATCTTTAATGAGACTGTCAATTATTTGGCATTTAACTATGAAGACACATTCATCTCTTCAAATTGACAACAATCTCTGTCTGTGTTGTATCTTATGTAATTACCATAGGCAGCAGGGTTGCCCTTGGATACAGGCAGGTTGGCACGAAGGATGGCGTTATTGAGGACGTTCAGATACGTTGGCATGCTGTGGTAACCTTTGTTGTTGTACAGAACCTGGACACAAACTTTCGCTGTCAGTTGTTAATTATACTGTATTTGAGAATTTACAGTCCAGTTTGGGGTAAGACGGGCTTACCTGAGCTGATCTGCGAACTGATATCTTGCGAACCACTGGAGGTATCTTTCTCCCAAAGGATGCTGGGATTGATTTCTGGATGTTCCCCACCGTTAAACCACCATATCTATTGAGAACAAAGTCAGTGAACAAAACAGATAACAAAAATAGTCAGTAGAATACACATTTTAATGTTTAGCTCAGATATTATTGTTTTGCATTTCCACTGCATCACTTTGTGATCAAGACATACAAGCTTATAGCTGTACACTTGTATGATTGTGCCTGTAAATAGTATGTGTGTTGGGGCTGGGAACTGAACCTCAATACTAGCTAAAGTACTTTATTTTGGTCGGTTTAATTTGGGGAAATGTACAACTTATATTATATTTACTTATTCGCTATAACTGCATTCCTGGTCTATTATTTGTATTTAAGTTAATTTTCCTTTATTTAATAATTTTTTCCTAATTTAATAGATTTTATTTAGCTTTTTATTGCGTTTGTGTATTGTAAGCTTTTTAATGGTGTTCTAATGCATCTTCGCCTGTGTTATTCACTTTGAATTGCTTCTGTGCTTCAAAGGTCCTATACAAATAAAGCTGTGTTTCCATGCTTGAAAACTGTCAAATATTGAAAGTTGGTGTGGAATGTTTGGTCAGATGTTTTATGTTTAAGTCTTCTTTCATCAAATATTTCCTGATCTAAATCAGAAGTCAAGTTTACTCTTTAGTTTACAATATTTAGGCAAGTTCTTGTTCGGCTGCTTGTGTTAGTTACTCACATTTCTCAAGATCTTGTTTTAAATTCTTCACATGGTCAGCACAACAGCAGTCTATGTGGACTTTACTGTGTACTTTCAATGGTTTAAACAAATTGCATTTAATAACTTACTTTAAGAAATGCTCCTATAGCAGTCCTACCTGTGCAGGCGCAGTCTGTCTGATGTGAAGAGCAGATACTCAGAGATGTTACGGCCTGTGATGTCCACCAGGATGTCACCTGTCACCACCTTCATTAGAGGGGGCCGTCCTCCCACCCCACTGGGGCAGGAGAAGCCTGTCCCCTGCATGGAGCAGGTACAACGCACTGGCTCATGGATGGACAGGGGGAGGGTGGGTGGAGACGTCACAGGCTCTGAGCAAATGTAAAAGGGTTGTCTTTAGGTCAGTAGAACTTTTTCATAACAGACCTTTTGACTTGGAAAAGCACAGGTGGAACTAATATTAACTAAATTAAATTAACAATGGTTCAGTTCCATTGTCCTAGAAAGCTATTCCAGTGAGCTAGCACACAAAATACAAATTCCCTTCATTCATGCTTGAACGAGTTTCTATTTGAATCAACCCTGTGGAACTTTCAAATAATCTATTGTTAATTACATTTAGTAAATGGACTGTACTTTTATAGCGCCTTTCTAATCTTCCGAATACTCAAAGCGCTTTACAAACACATTGTTACTGCCCATCAGTACACCAACCATTCACACACACAGAATTCACGGGAGAAATTTGGGCTTCAGTATCTTGCTCGAGGACACTTCAACATGTTGACTAGGAGATGCCAGAATCAAACTGCCGACCTTCCAATTGGTGCACAACCTGCTCTGCCACTAAGCCACAGCCACCTCAGCAGGCTCCTCTCAATATGGAGGAGCAGCAGCTCAACTCTGAGCTCCTCCCGAGTGACCGAGCTCCTCACCCTATCTCTAAGGGAGCACCCACGCCGCCCTACGGAGGAAACTCATTTCAGCCGCCTGTATCCAGGATCTTGTTCTTTCGGTCATGACCCAAATCTCATGACTATAGGTGAGAGTAGGAACTGGTAGTAGATCGACTGGTTTCTTCATCACAACAGATGAATCAATGTATAGGGACCGGAGAGCCCTTAGCAGAGAGCCCCGGACCCCATACTCCCAGAGCACCCCCCACAGGTCGCCGTGAGTGATACTGTCGAATGCCTTCTTCAGATCCACAGACTTCCCCCCCCTCCTGAGGCGCCAGACAGTTTTCCAGAATTTTTTCGAGGCCTACTGATAGTCCTTCTCCACGGCCTCACCAAACTCCTCCCAGTCCTGTTTTTTTGCCCCTGCAACCACCCGGGCTGAAGCTCTCTTGTCTCTTCCGGGACCCATCAGCTACCTCCAGAGTCCCATGAGCCAACCAGGCTCGACAGGACTCCTTCTTCAGCTTGACGGCATCCCTTACTTCCGGAGTCCACCAGGCACCTGAGACCTTACGGCCACAGCTCCGAGCGGCCGCTTCGACAAAGGAGGTGGAGAACATGGTCCACTCGGACTCAATGTCTCCAGCCTACCTTGGGATCTGGTTGAAGCTCTGCCAGAGGTGGGAGTTGAAGATCTCTCTGACTGGAGACTCTGCCAAATGTCCCCAGCAGACCCTCATAGTACGTTTGAGTCTGCCAAGTCTGTCCAACTTCCTCCCCCACCATCTGATCCAACTCATCACCAGGTGGTGATCAGTTGACAGCTCCGCCCCTCTCTTTCCCGGATTTTCCAAGATATACGGCCGGAGGTCGGGTACTCTATACTGGCATTTGGCCAAGCACAAACTGATAAACCGTTGTGATTGGCTCGACCCAGGACAAGTGGAAATCTGTCTGAATGAGATGGGAGGCCAGACATATCTGCCAGAGCAAATGAAACATGAGCTCAGCAGATTAGTCTGATTCCCAGGCTAACTGGGCTGGCCCAACAGAAAAACTACATAAATTAATAGTTAAGTTAAATATAAGGGAATATATGAGAATTTATATGGAGGATTTCTCATATCATTGTAAAGCTGGAAAATGTAAAAAGCAACCTTTCATGTTGTAAGATGCCAGCTAATCCTCATATCGTCATAATAAAAATATGTTTTAAAAGCCTTAATCTTAATCCCAGCATTTTAAGCCAGCATTAAGCCAGGTAAGGTAAATATAATTGTCTTTCTGCTATAAACTTAATCAATTATATAGTGGGCAGTGTTTGACACTTGTCGCTCTTAGCTGACACTTGTAAGCTAATAGCTGTATTCTGTCGAAATTGTTGGTTATGTGTGTTTGTGTGTGTGTGTGTGTGTGTGTGTGTGTGTGTCTGCACTCAACAGTGCAGAACATAAATATTTACAAAGTTTATGTAGCCTATATTCTTTGACACTCTTGGGTAAAAAGTGGTACAGTTTAGATTGAGCAAAATGTTGCCAGCTGTCTAACACACACACACACGCACAAACACACGCACAATAGACAGACAGAGAGAGCGATAAGATGGGAGACTAACATCTTGTTTCCACTCCTAGACAAGGAGAGGAAGATCTAGAAGCTGCACTTGATTGGTCAGTGAATGAAAATTGGAACTGAAACTAACAGCAGATTACATGAAATGACTATAGATAACTGCTTAGCTCCCTTAGATAAAAAACCCCCTGCAGAATTGTATACTACAGATGGCATCATAGCTTAATAGAGCAGGAACCAAACCACAATATTTTGAAATAGGCCTATGCAGGGTATGCATGACCATGTTTTTTCATAACTTTGACATGTCGTCTTCATGACATAGATAGTCATAATTCTGCAAACGTCGTTAAATTCACCAATGAAAGCGATTCACCACATAGACAAAAAAGAGGCCTGCCCAGAAAAGGTGAGTGCCAAGTGAAGGCTCCATTGGCAAAAACAGATATCTCAAATTTTGTTTATTTTTCCTAAATCATGTTTTTTTTTATTGTGCACTCAATCCATGGAATATCAGTCAAACTGGTGTTGGGTTGTTTTGATGAAGAACAGCGTTTATCTGTTTTTAAAGTTAACTCTTCAGGACAATTTAATGTCTTACTGGTTATATTTACATCATATTTCCACTGATGGTCTACAGGTAGTGTCCCTACACTCCAAAGCAAATTTTGGGGGTGCGTATTTTTGTTCTTTCAGGTTGTTTCCATTGGTGGCTACAGGGGCAGCATGAAGACAGGGGTGAAATTGAGAAGACGAAAAGAGGAAGAAGAGATATGAGATATGGGAAGATACATAAGATATTCAATTCAATTTTATTTATATAGCGCCAATTTATAACACAAGTTATCGCATTGCACTTTTCATTTAGAGCAGGTCTATTTGAAATGTGTGCAAGTGGGTTGCACATATAAAAGTGATCACCAGCATTATGGGATAGACTCACCATGGACTGTGGTTGGTGTGGCGACTGTGAAGTTCCACAGGCCATCCTCGAAGCGAAGGTCTGGGTCATCTGAAGGGGCCGGTGAAGGAGGTGGGGGTACAAAGTTGGAGAGGGGTACCCCCTGGGTGAAGGAGTCCAGACACATGGAGTCAAAATAGCCGGCTGCCAGGGTCTTGAAGTTGTTGGCGCTGGGGTTGAGGGTCTGGGCCAGCTGGTCCAGGGTGCTGTTGAAAGGGGTTTTGAGGATGCAGGTAGCACCCACACCTGAGGGCAGACTGAGGGTGCTGATTATCTTCTGTGGGCTTGCGTCTGGTGACAGCTTATTCCTGAGAGGGAAGGCCAAAGATGCTACAATTAGATTCTATACTGTTTATTGACAGTCACAAAGAGATCTATTCCAAAATGTTATTTCTTCTTCTTTGCCTTTCGGCTGCTCCCTTACAGGGGTCGCCACAGCGAATCATGTGCCTCCATCTAACCCTGTCCTCTGCATCCTCTTCACTCACACCAATTAACTTCATGTCCTCTCTCACTACATCCATAAATCTCCTCTTTGGTCTTCCTCTAGACCTCCTGCCTGGCAGCTCCAACCTCAGCATCCTTCTACCAATATATTCACAGTCTCTCCTCTGAACATGTCCAAAGCACCTCAATCTGGCCTCTCTGGCTTTATCTCCAAAACATCTAACATGAGCTGTCCCTCTGATGTACTTATTCCTGATCCTGTCCATCCTCGTCACTCCCAAAGAGAACCTCAACATCTTAAGCTCTGCCACCTCCAGCTCTGCCTCTTGTAATCACTGCGGTGTACTAGGATTTTATGATTTTAAATAATGTATTATTTCAGTGTTTAAGGCCCTGTACATCCTCACAAGTGTTTTCATTTACAATATTGGAGCTAGTTAAACCTTTGGTGAGGTTGAATTTGGATAAAGCTATGCTGGGGATTGAGGTCACAGAAGTATGCAGTAAGAATGATTTAGATGTAATTTGTCCTGCCCTAACAGGTGCAACAAAGCTAATAGAAGAGTCAGGGAGATATCACTTGATTTGGCTGCATTCTGCATTCCCACATGGTGAAGAGGTCAAGTCAGCCAAATCAAGTGAAAAAACCTGTGCAGGTTTACTATGAGTGTGCAGGGCCTTCAAATTGTAATACAAGGCAAGGCATTGGCCTCTATTCTTAAGCCCTCCTATTCTTAAGATGCTGTTTATCATTGTGCTCTTAGATTTATAACTGGTGATGCATATCACTCATAGTACTTAGCACTCATCATTGCATCTTCTACATAAACTGTGGATCGTCATCTCTTTCTGAGAGACGTAATATGCACTTGTATTTGTTTATTTAGAAGGCTCTTATTGGGAAGTTGCCATATTACATATTTTCTATGCTAGTTTGATCCTCTGGACCATATCAAACATGGTCTACGGACTAGCTTTCTCTGCAAGTCCCTCGAGTTTGTACAGAGCTTGGAAGATCTGATTTTAGTTTCTATGCTCTGTCTATCTGGAACTCTTTACAAAGCACAATAAAAATGTATACTTTGGCACCCCTTGGTGAATTTAAAATCCATGATCAAAAACCATTCAGCTTCTGTTTGTACCTGTTTTACTTTAATTGTTTTTGTATCTGTATCTTTTATATAATATATTTCCGAACTTGTTTTAATTAACTTTTAGAATAATTTAAATTAATTGTTTTGTTTCTGTATCTTATATTCTTTGTATCTTTTAAATCTCTTCCCAACATCATTGTAAATGAGGGCCATCCCGCAATGATTTGTTGAGTTTAGAAAGGTAATAAACTGTCGATAAGCAGATGTCTTTTGTAAAAAAATAATTTAAATGTATTTTGTATAAACCCAATATAGAATTTATGTATATAACATCCTGTCTGCAAGGGGTTTGTACAGTCAAACATTTTTTTCCACAAATGAATATAGAGTATTTACTGCGTAATTATTAAAGGATAGGTTCACATTTTTCAAGTCTGTGTTAAAACAATCGGAGCAGAGTAAATTTTGCAGTTAGTAAACTGCGAATGCAGTTGTGTATGTACTGTTTGAGCTACATTTTTTCACTAAATAAATCAAGACCCAGTTCAAGTTCCCATGTCTTGCTTGCCATCTGCTGAGTATAGTGAAGGGGGTTAACCCTAAAGTCTCCCATGTGATTCCCGAGCACCATCTGTAAACTGAAGCACGAAGGGTTAACAAATGGCTAACAGTGCTGGGCCTTGCTCGTTTTCAGTCTGTTTAATTACAGCATTTGGTATTAAATAGTATTTTCACAATTTTTCTGACACCAGTTTTTAGTCCGTGCTTTCAGTTAGCAGGTAAGACAATTAGAAATTGCATTACATTTCTAAAAAAAAACAACGTTGTTTTTTTGCAGAATTAGTTATTCCCTGTCTTTGTTATGAATGCCGGACATATTCTAGAAGCCTTACTCCGAAATGTTCACTTACCCACATGCTCAGATCCTTGAGTCATTATTTTCTACATTTATCCCTATCTATTAAAATAGCACTAAAAAGATTGCACTGCATAGAAATGTAACCATAAAACAAATGCCATTTTACCTGTACTGGGGTCTGTCTTCATTGGCGTAGGGGATGAAGTTGCCTCTAGGTTGGGTATAGTTATGATACTGAGATGGGGATAAGATCAGGGGTGGCAAATCTCCTGTAAAACAAGGCAAACAGAATGTGTCTGCTGGAAGTGTAGTTAGGCAACTGTTTGCAATATATTAGCCAAAATTTCAAAAAGATATAATATGTCAGTGTTGTGTTTTCACCTTACTCTGCTGCCGCCCTTAAATCACATCCTCATAAACCATGTAAGTCATCTTAAACTATCTTCAAACCATGTAAATCATCTGAAATAAACATTTGCTGTTAAATGTTAACACAGCAACAATTCTAAACATGAGCAGCTCTTTAGGGTTGTTTGCTTCTATGTTTGGTACAGTATGTACCAATAATACAGTAGTACAAATAGGTCATAACATTTTACTTCATCTGATGTCTTCAGCAATACCCAATGTTGGAAAGTAACAGCGCATTTACTCAAGTTCTGTACAATATTCACTTGTGCTTTACTTCAATATAAAATTTTTCTACTACTTTATATGTCATGGTTTTGGGTTTGAGTTTAGTTATTTCCTGTTTTATTTTATAAATGGTATCTTCACTTCCTGTCTTCCCCTCTCTCCAGTTTTGGCTGTTTGCCCCGCCTTAATTAGTTTCACCTGTGTCTTGTCATCGTTCCATCACTGTATATTAAAGTCTGTGTGTTTCCCCTGTTTGTTTGCTAATTCGTCTGTCATCCCACATGTTAAGCTTTCCAGGCCGTTCAAGTATTTTTGGGTTCTACTTCATTTTTTGGACTTTTTGCCTGTTTCTATTGAGAATTTGTTTATCTCACACATAAGATTTTTTTTTTTGCTCATGCTGGACTGCCATCCTGTTTTCTACCTTGCCTGCCCGTTCATGACCGTAAGCCTGTTGTACACCTTTTGTTTCATTACTGCATCAACTGCATTTCTCTGGCTCCGTGGTTTGCATTTTGGGTTGTGACGGCCTTATTTTGTTCTTGCTGGCTGTGTTTTCCCCTTTAATTTAGGAAGTGATGGGTGGAGCTGAGAACTGGCCAAAGATGCGACACACCTGCGCAGGCTGGGCTCAGGAGGCTATAAAATAGACCTGCAAGATACGCCATGGTCTTTCCACTGGCCGGCTGACTAACCTTGTTCTTTGTTTGTATCTTCTGTTTCACACTCATACAAGCTCTCTACCATTCACAGACACGGAATACACACTGATCTGATGACAGACATACCTTATTGTATTGTTTACTTAATTTTCAAACTAGGTGTGGCTCCCTCTTGCTCACATACTTTTGAGCAGGGTTGTGACAAAATGGGGGCTCGTCCATTTTCTTTGTTTGGTAAGTTTTCTAATGCTGAATCAGTAGCTTGTGTTCTGCTGTTATGTTGGAATTGGTACCAGTTGTGTCACCTCGCTTACACTAGTAAAGGTTTAGGGCTTTTCTTTAGAAGAGGCTAGAGAGTGAATTAGTCCCATGTATGAATGGAGTTGGTGGTCAGGGTATTAAAACCACCAAGTACTAGTTTTGAGAGTTTCTGAGCATTCAGGCGTAAGGGGGAAGGTGAAGTGGTGCCATTTCTCTGGACACTGGTGTTGACCGGTTCAGGCCGCTCTGTCAGTTCCACAGGGTCCAGTCTGGGTGTTCAGATAAGTTTAGTTGTGATGACATGGCAACATTGTGTAAGCATCTGACAATGTTTGGATGGGTTTAAAGTTCGTCATGGTCCTCGTAAGGACTCAGATGTTGCAACTGGATGCGTTAATTTCTTTAATCTGGTGTCAGTAATTTAAGTTCACTAATAAAGTGTCTTCCTTTAAGAGTTAAGTCCTTGAGTCTATTTCGCTCGTCTCTCCATTTCTCCTCCTCTGCACCACATGACTGATGCATAAAGTCCAAGGTTTCTTAGTTTCTAACTTTTTTTAGACTTCGGCAATACATGTTTCTTTCTTTCAGAGCTCTCAGAGATTTGCATTTTTCCAGCATGTTAGTGCTTTTTCTCTGGGTCTGTTATGTCTATTCAGAGACTAAACACCTCATGAGTCTATAACAAGTGGAGTGAAGATAGGATAAGGTTATTATAATACATCAAGTAGCTTTAGGCAGGTTTAGTTGATTAATATTAAGGTTAAGACAACCAAAGATCAGTTGAAAATATTCTTGCCGATATGTCCTTATTGTGGCATGTAAAGATTTACACTACTGGAACTTTATTCCATATAATCACATATGCTGTCCCAAATTATTTTAGATGTTAATTATTGTCCTGAAAGAATAGAATTTCTTTACATAAAAAACAATTCCTGTTAACCGTGTTATCAGCGTACAGTAATGCTTTTTTTATAGAGAAGCAAATGTAGAGTTGTTGAAATTAGTGTTGGTTGAATACAGTGATTGTTCTAGATCTGTGCTTTTGAATCTTTGTCCTCAGGAGCAGGAGTCCTGCTTATTTTCATCCCCGTCATCAAATAAGGGACTGATTTATACTTAAGTGAATGCAATTAGGCCCGAATAATGCAGGCAGCTCTGTGGAAAACTGTATTCAGTATCTCGACAATGATCTGTCTTTATCAGAGTTATCATCAGCACTGAACACCTCACAAATGCTACAGTGTGCATTCTTGCTTTTTCACTGAATGTACTTACTGTTTCCTGTCTGGTAAGACAGACAATCAGCAGTTCTTTGTCCTCACATGCAGCATAGAAACCTACTCTAAACCACATATGTAAAATCTTACCAATCTCAGGCACAGATAAAGCTACTGTCATGGCCACACAGACGAAGAAGGCAGGTAGAAGGATCTGAGAGAAGAGCCCCTTGGTATTCCTCTTGGCACAGTGGAACCTCTTGATGATGAGGCCATGAAACTGACTTAGCTTTAACCACCAACCCTCCAACTTGAAGCTGCTTTGTCCCTCCAGGACCTCTGGCTCTGGGGATGAGGGGTTCTCTGCATCTCCTAGAGGTGAAGGAGACATTAGATGAAAAAGATAAAATGGATTTAAGATGAAATGAATAGCAGTTACAATGCATGTCTGGATGATTCTGCAGACTTGACAAAGCACACTTTGCAGTGTGATGTATAAGACATTTTGCTCATCACTATATGCTTTATTTATTCAGGAACAAGACCTTTTTTTACAACAGACCTGAAAAAAAATAACATACAACATCACAACAAGACAATTCAGTCACAGAATGCAGTCATCACATACATTGACACATTCTTTCAAATATTCACACAAATTATAAAATATTATTAACTCAAACTTTAAAATCACTTTAGTCGATTTATGAGTTCCTCTAACTTCCGTTTGTGTTGCAGTTAATTCCAGTAGTATGGTGCATGGAAACCAGTCTCCTCCAGTTCAGAGTTGATACGAGTGTTACCCCTATTTTCCCTGTCTGTCTTTTTGTGTGTTTCTGTGTGTATCTGTGTGCTAGGCGTGGCATCCCTCTCTCTACCGACTCCTGATTATCCACTCATCCAACACACCCGCTCACCTGCAACGAATCCACTAAACTACGTTGCAGTGTGGAAGGATGACCAGGGTTGATCCTGGTATGAAGACTAGAAAGGTGCTATATAAGTGCAGTCTGTTTATCATTTTGTCATGTTAAAATATTCATGTCAATAAAATACAAAAAGAAAAGTTAATGATGCACATCACACTTCCACACTTCCATGGTGGACAGAAAATGTGTTTTACATTACCTTTTACATTTAAACTCCAAATTCATTCAGATCAAGGCGTTGTGTGGAAACTATCCATACAGGACATATACAAAAGGTGAGGTAAATTTTTTGATTGTGACAGATTCTCTATAGTTACTTTTACACATATGCGTTGGAAGATGATTTGTGCTAGGGATGCTGCCACTGACTATGCGAAAATTGTTACGGGACATGATTTTGGTTAAGATGAGCCTCCTCAAGTGTATTAGTACTAACTTATAAGTTTAAATGTTCTATTCCAGCATTCCTTTGATGCAAAAGTTTTCTGATTAAAGGACATTTTACTATTGTTAATGAAATAGTTTTAAAGTAGTAGTATTTACTAGAGTGGTTCTTCCATAAGGCCCAACATAAGCAGTAAAAGGAAAAACATATATATATTTCCTAATTTCCATGGCGGCGCAAACCGTTTCAGCGGCTCGATGTCCTCTCGGTCGATGCTATGTTCGGTTGTTTTTGCACATTTGTTTTCTTGTTCTATGTGCATTCTGTCAGGCGTATATCATCTACAGCCGATTTGATATACTCAAGATCGGAATATGCTATGAAAAAAGTGTAACAAGTTTCTCCATTCGCACAAGATTCCATCGGAAGTAGCGAGGAGCTCAGGTTCCCTGTGGATTACTATCCCGATGGCTAAGAGGCGAAGGCGGAGTAGGGAGAGGAAGCAAAAGCGAAGCTGTAGGGCTGGTGTGCTAGCCAGGCTACAGAGGCAGCCATTCAAACCATCACTCCCCAACCTATTTCTCTCGAATGCCAGATCCCTCGCGAACAAGATGGATGAGTTAAGGCTACAAATTAGGGCAAACAACAGCATCAGGGATGGATGCATTTTGCTCATTACCGAGACCTGGCTTCAACAATGCATCCCGTATTCTGTTATCGAGCTAGCAGGTTACACTACACAGCGACACGATCGAACAACAGCCAAGAGCAGAAGAGAGCCCCCCTGCTCTGTGTATACGTGAACAACAGTTGGTGTACTAACACAGTGGTTATAGACAGACACTGCTCACCGGACGTAGAATTCTTGACTGTTAAATGCAGACCCATTTACCTCCCACGGGAATTCACTGTAGTCTTGATAACAGCTGTTTACATACCACCGGATGCTAATGCTAATGCAGCGATCGGACTTTTGTATGCAAGCGTTAGCAATAAGCAGAGTAGGTACCCTGATGCTGTGCAGATTATAGCGGGGGATTTTAATCATACGGACTTGAAGGCAGCACTTCCTAAATTCTACCAGCATGCTAAGTGTGCTACTAGGGGGGAGAACACCCTAGATAAGGTCTATTCTAACATTAAACTGGGCTACAGGGCCAGACCACTACCACACCTGGGCCAGTCTGACCATCTGTCCTTGCTATTATTTCCTGCATATGCCCCTCTTAAGAAAGCTGCTCCCACCATCATAAAGTCTGGTGCCACATGGCCAGAGGGTGCCAACCAGCAGCTGCAGGACTGTTTCAATAGGACTAATTGGGAGGTGTTTGTACATCAGGACCTAGAGATGTTCACGGACAGTGTACTGTGCTATATCAAGAACTGCATAGACACTGTCACAGTGGACAAATGCATCTGGATCTACCCCAACCAGAAGCCCTGGATGACTCGGGAGGTCCAGCAGCTTCTGAGGGAGAGGAACATCGCCTTCAGGTCTGGAAACAGAGATCTCTTCAGTACAGTGCGGACCAACCTGAGGAGAGGCATCAGAAGGGCCAGAATAGACTACAGAAAGAAGATCGAGGAACATCTGGATAGTAACAACAGCCAGCAGGTGTGGTGGGGTGTCCATCATCTCACCAACTACAGGGCCAACCTCGGAGCTGCTGAAGGAGACTCCGCACTGGCAGAGAAGCTGAACATCATATTTGCCCATTTCGAAGTCACTGCATCAATGGTGGCACAGCTACACAACAGAGCCCTCAGTGGCACATTCCTCACTCTTGAGGAACATGATGTGAGGCGGACACTGGGGGCCGTTAATCCAAGAAAGGCGGCGGGTCCTGATGGGGTCCCTGGAAGTGTGCTGAGAGATTGTGCAGACCAGCTGGCTGGAATCTTCACAAGGATTTTCAACCAATCCCTGGCACAGGCCACTGTCCCACCCTGCCTGAAGTCCTCCACCATAGTCCCCGTGCCTAAGAAGCCACACATCACATGCCTTAACAACTACATACCAGTGGCACTCACCCCAGTGGTGATGAAGTGCTTTGAAAAACTGGTTCAGTCACATTACAGCAGCCCTGTTCTGCAGCCTTGACTCCCACCAGTTTGCCTACAGAGCGAACCGATCCACAGAAGATGCAACAGCAATCCATGCTGCATTATCACACCTGGAGCAGCAGGGGAGCTATGGGCGGATGCTCTTTGTGGACTATAACTCTGCATTCAATACCATCCTTCCAAACAAGCTGGAGGTCAATCTGGGGGACTTGGGGCTTCCACTTACCATCTGCATGTGGATCCTCGCTGATCGTAGGCAGAGAGTCAGAGTAGGCCAATATACATCTACGGCCCTAAGCATCAGCACCGGCTCCCCCCAGGGCTGTGTGCTGAGTCCCCTGCTCTACTCCCTCTAGACGTACGACTGTACACCAGTCCATCAAAGCAACACCATTGTGAAGTTCGCGGATGACACTGCAGTGGTGGGGCTCATTTCTGCGGGGGACGAGTCTGCCTACAGAGACGAGGTGGAGCGGCTGTCAACATGGTGTAGGACCAACAACCTTCTCCTTAATATTTCAAAAAGCAAAGAACTAATAATAGATTATAGGAGAAAGAAGACAGTGATTACACCACTGATCATCAACGGGGAATGTGTGGAGAGGGTGGCAGACTTCTGCTATCTGGGAATTCACATAGAGGACAGCCTATCCTGGAGTGTGAATACCTCTGAGCTGCTGAAAAAGGCCCAGCAAAGACTGTACTTCCTGAGAATACTCAGAAGCAATGACATCACGCAAAGACTGCTTGTGTTCTTCTACAGAGCCTCCATTGAAAGTATACTAACATACTGTATTGGCACTTGGTACACCAGCTGTACAGTGGCTCAGAGGAAAGCACTCTAAAGGGTCATCAATATAGCACAAAACATTGTTGGCTGTTCTCTCACCACACTAGAAGACCTGCACAGCTCCCGCTGTCTCAAAAAAGCTCAGAACATTACAAAAGACACTTCCCACCCGGGCTACTCCCTGTTTGAACTGTTGCCTTCAGGCAGAAGGTAAAGATTAATTAAGGTAAGGACAAATCGCTTCAAACACAGTTTTTATCCAACTGCAATAACCACTGTTAATGCTGCTAAAAAGTAATGTGTCTTATTCAGTGGATCAAAGAACAATGTTTTGTCTGTGTGTGATGTTCGTGTGTGAGAATGTTCAAGCTGAGACTATTGTTTTTTTCTGTGTTTTAAGTGTAGCAAAAATTATATTTTTATATAGACTACGAATGATGCACTGTATGGAGAAGCACTTTTAAATCTCGTTGTACTTGGGAAAATGACAATAAAGTATCTATCTATATAAAATGTGGTGTATCAACCAACATCTCTTGGCGGCAGTTGTCATGAGGCTTAGTGACTGGGATGAAAAGTCAGTGTCCGACAAAGCAAATCTGCCATCTTGTTGTCTTACCCCTCAGGCTGGCAGAGTCAGACTCTTGGCCGTTCTCAAAGAGTGGACAATAATCTCCATAGAAGTCTGCGTAGAGTCCCCCTTCATCCCCCCTCACTGAACCGATAGACGAGGAGGATTTCAGGGAGGACTGGCTCTGGCTCATCCTGGAGCACATCACCAGATTACTCAGCTCTACCTCCGGCTTCTCACTCTCCACTGAAGGTCCAGTCTCACCACATGGCCCCCCGAGGCCTGCTGAACCCACTGAGGATTTCCCCACTGAGGTGGCCCCTGGGGAACCCTTCATGTCTGCCAGGGGACAGACAGAGAGAGGGAGAATATTATAATCTCAGCCTGGAGTCAAAAAACAAACTCAGAAACAATGTCAGAACTTTTACTCAGACAGTGCATATTTTAAAGAAATCTATAATTTTTTTACATTGTCATGAATAATTTATGAAAGCAAAAAACTTTGTGGAGGTGTTGAGCTATTTGGAGAAACAGGGTAGGAACATGATCTCACCAGCTTCACTGTTCTCCAGAGACTGGTCCTCTTCCGACACTTTGAGGAAGACTTCCTCCAGGGTAGTGTCCATCACCCCGAAGCTGGTCAGGGCCAGGCTGTCCAAGCTATGCTCTAAAGCCTGGAGGCACACACAACAGAATAGGATGTCACATTACTGTACAGCATACCAATGAATTTGCAAAGATCTCCAATAACACTACGGGGCTGGACAATATGATGTGTACACTTGTGACTTACATGGCCTTATTGCTATTTTGAATTAGCTATCTTTTTTTTGATCCATTGTACGTCCGAGCAGCAATTGTGGACACACACACACACGTCTTTTGTCTGTAGTTTAGTGTATTTAGAGTTAGTCCTCATATTTTGTGTTTTTGCTTTGTTTATCTTTGCTAAATAAATGCTTGTGTTTAATTATGCTGGTCTCTAATGTCTCACAAGTTATTTGTTTAATTATTAATTTAATTATTATTCTGAGTTCCAAATTGATAGTTTAGTGTATTTTATGAGACTCAATCAATTCATTGGCTATCATTTCCCTTCGTTCCTGAAGGGTGGTGCCCCGAGGTCTTAATTAAATCGAGCAATAATTATGATTATCTTTGATAATCCTGATAGCCAAATCTAATTGATTGCACCAACATCAACTTGATGCCTCTTTAATCATAGTAAACCCCAACACATTTAATTAATTAGCACTTTATTAGTATAAATGATCAATCTGTCTTTATTGACAGGCTATGTACCACAGTCTTTTAAAGTAGCTGTAATTAAAACTCTCCTTAAAAATCCCACTCATCCAGGGGTTTTAGCCAACTATAGACCTATATTTAACCTTCTCTTCATCTCTAAGAGCCTTGAAAAAACTGTTGCTAATCAGTTATGTGACTTTCTAAATAGGAATAGTATATTTGAGGATTTTCAGTCAGGATTTAGAGTGCATCATAGCACAGAAACAGCACTGGTGTAGATTACAAATGACCTTTTAATTGCATAAGACAATGGACTTGTCTCGGTACTTGTCTTGTTAGATCTTGTTGCATTCGACACCATTGACCATCACATCCTATTACAGAGAATGGAACATTTAATTGGCATTAAAGGAACCGCACTTAGCTGCTTTGAATCCTATCTATCAGACCGATCTCAGTTTGTATATGTTAACGTTGAATCATTCAAGCACACCAAACTTAGTCACAGAGTTCCGCAAGGTTCTGTGCTTGTACCAATTCAATTTACAGTATATATGCTTTCTTTGGGCAAAATTATTAGGAAGCACTCCATAAAGTTTCATTGTTATGCGGATGATACCCAGTTATGTCTATCGATTAGGCCTGATGAAACTGATCAGTTAAACTTCAAGCATGCCTTAACGACATAAAAACCTGGATGACCTGCAATTTTCTGATCTTAAACTCTGACAAAACTGAAGTTATTGTCTATGGCCCCAAACACCTCCGAGACACACTATCAGTGGATATAGTTACTCTAGATGGCATTGCCATGGCCTCCAGCACCTCCTTGAGGAACCTCCAAGTTATCGTTGATCAGGATCTATCCTTCAACTCCCACATGAAGCTAACTTCTAGGACTGCCTTTTTTCACCTGCATCACATTGCAAAAATCAGGCACTTCCTGTCTCAAAATGATGCAGAAAAATTTATCCATGCATTTGTTACTTCAAGGCTGGATTATTGCAATTCCATATTATCAGGCAGCCCAAAAAAGTTCCTTAAGACTCTCCAGTTGATCCAGAATGCTGCGGCATGTACTGACAAGAACTAGGAAAAGAGATCATATTTCTCCAATATTATCTTCTCTGCACTGGCTCCCTGTAAGATCCAGGTTATAATTTAAAATCCTCCTCCTCACCCACAAAGTGCTTAATGGTCAGGCACCATCGTTTCTTAAAGAGCTCATAGTACCTTATTTCCACACTAGAACACTCTCTCTCAGAATGCGGGGTTACTTGTGGTTCCTCTGTCCTGTGGAATCAGATCCCAGTTCGGGTTCGGGAGGAAGACACCATCTCCATATTTAAGAATAGACTTTCATCTTTGATAAAGCTTATAGTTAGGGCTGGCTCAGGTGAGTCCTGAACCATCCCTTAGTTATGCTGCTATAGGCCTAGACAGCCGGGGGACTTCCCAGGATGCACCTCTCTCCTCCTCTCCATCCGTATGCATTCTCATCTCATAAATACATGTTACTAACTCGACTTCTTCTCTCTCCCATAGTTTTGTGCTTTCTTGTCCCTCTCTTCTCTCTTACTGTC
Organism: Coreoperca whiteheadi; assembly: GCA_011952105.1. Taxonomy (NCBI): domain Eukaryota; kingdom Metazoa; phylum Chordata; class Actinopteri; order Centrarchiformes; family Sinipercidae; genus Coreoperca; species Coreoperca whiteheadi. Next base: position 2,119,976 of record WNGW01000012.1, on the reverse strand, counting down.
ACTTTCCACAGGTATTTCAGCCTCCGGAGATGTATTTGGCTCTGTGACTATGGCGACTGGCTGGGGAAGTGCTGCTGTGTCTACGGTGGAGGGGACGAGTGCCTCGGGTCCTGCTTTTTGGGCTCCACCTGGAGCTGCTCAGTTGTCCGTCTGGACCCATCATCTTCCCTTATGCTTTACATGCCACACTTTTCATCATAACTGTATGTACTATGATCTTCTGTTGTGAATCTATTCTCTACATACGACATCTATTGCATGTCTGTCCTTCCACGGAGAGGGATCCCTCCTCTCTTGCTCTTCCAGAGGTTTCTATTATTTTTTCCCTGTTAAAAGGGTTTTTTTGGGTTTTTCCTTAGTCGAATCGAGGGTCTAAGGACAGAGGGTGTTGTATGTTGTACAGATTGTAAAGCCCTTTGAGGCAAAATGTGATTTGTGATATTGGACTATATAAATAAAATTGAATTGAAATGAATTGAAAAGAACCAAAGACTTAAACTACTTCACTCTGTGTGCATTGAATTTATTTAATACACGAGTTTCACAATTTGAGTTGAATTACTGAAATGAATGAACTTTTCCATGACATTCCAATTTATTAAGATGCATCTGTATATTGGTAGGAAGAACATAACCCCAAACTCTGTTGTGTGTGTAGTGCTGCCGTACATTGTGGACACAGTGGATAAATGTTGATATTGTTCATAGCCCTTTTGTTTTACAGCTACGTAAAAAAACCCAAAAACCTTTAAACTGCATTTCTATCAAATTGTACCCTGTAACTTGAAGCAACTCTGTGTTGTGCACATCATGTTCGAAAAGGGCACTACACCCACCCTGAGAAATCTCTGGTCAAGTGTGCGATTTTTATGTTGTTTTGTGGCCACGAATTTGTCAAGTTGTATGAAATTGTTGTATTTCAGGTGATGAAACAAATTGCTTGTATTTCCTCTTATAGCCATAACTGACAGTTCATTTAGCCTGGTTTTGTTTTATACTAAGAGTGAGGAGGACCTCAAAGACTGATTTTTATGGATGCACCATTAAATAAAATGAAAATAATCGACATGACTTGCTCATCACTTTATTCAGACTACAAATGACACCCTGTTTTTTTCTGACATATTGACATGGCATAAATCAGGGTGGTAAGAAATGTAGGTAGTTAAATCTTCAAAATTCCCGATCATAGTCTAAAATGTTTAAAAAAGTTAACATGGCAGTCCAAAGATGCCCTTTATAATAACTCTGTTTAAGATAACTCTCACAGTTAATCCAGTAACCATAAACAATGTGAGAGGTTTTTGTGTGTGTCGGTGTATGCTTACCTGGAACAGCCTCTCAAAGCAGCCCTTCTTAACGGCATCGGAGGGCAGGATGTAGGACAGCTCAGTGTTGGAGTCGGACACCAGCAGGCAGGACGCAACAAACTGGCGAATAAACTGGGTGACCTGAGTCTCTGAGCAAGGCGACATAGAGGGGAGCGGAGAAAGAGATGGAGGGGGCTGCAACTGGCTGCCCTGGCCTGAAGGATGAAAGGACAACACACAACATGGTGGATGGATGGAGCAGGGGAGGACAGGATGGTTGAAGGAAAAGACAAAGATTCATCAACTTGAGAGAGAAGAAGGGGAGTGGTGAGGTGCATACTGTTAGCAAAAAGCTGAGACACAAGTTTTATTTCCTAACAACTAACCAATAACTGGCACACAAATAAAAATATATGGAACCGAGTCCAACAGGTGACCTTCATCACACAAAAAGCCACAAATGTATAGATGTTTAGAGGAGTGTTTCCCAAAAACAAATGTCAGCACTAAATACGCAAATTCACAAAAGGATTTCAAGCCTTTACGGCCGTTAACCTGCAAAAAAGATAAAAAAGAAAGAGTAATTCCCAGAGCACCCGCAAATGGTGAAACGCTATTAGGGGTAGAAAATCAAAATACATGCACACCAGTACCTCAAATACGTACCTGCATGACTAACTTGCACCCCAGCTAACCACAGGGTGCAGAATGAACAGTCAATCTCTTTCTCTCTCTCTCTCTTTGGATAAATACTGCAGCGCGGGATTAGGTGGAAGTATTAGGTGTTGTGTCAGGTGCGTGTTAGTGCTTCGCACCTGCTGGCATCAGTTTCACTCAACACTGCACTAATACTCCACACGTGCCTCTACATGTAACTAGAAATGTTCTATTTTATAAGTGTTAGGTGTAGTGTCAGACATTGCTCTGACCATTTTCATGGAACGCCCTTTGTGCAAGTAAAATCTTAGAGATTACTTGTTTAGACTATGCGTTTCAACACGTAGAGTTTTGTAGTATACCAAATATATCTACACGTTAACAAAACAAAAACTGACGCCTTAACTTGGCTTTTCTGGCTGTGGCCACCAAGGGACGTAGAATGAAGGCACTTGTACACATTCATGAGGAAAGTGGCATCAATGATTTTGCAGAACAACGCAAGGGAGTGCATAAATTACTGATATGGGTGTTAAAGCACACGTTACAGGGCCCTGCATTGTCATTATTAGCCCTACATAAATTACTGATGTGGGAGTCTATGCACTCGTTATGGGGACCTGGCTCCCTCATCAAATTTAGACTTTGTCAATATCAAATGTCATCCAGGTGATAGCCAGGTGACATCCATGGATAGAGCGCAAACAGGAACTTCTATCAGCTAATGCAGAATGACTTTTCACGAGGCAGTCACCAAAATGTAGAAAAATTATAGGATAAAACAAACAAGGTTTAAGTGTGGTCCACAACTTATTGACTGACTGCATGGCAACATTATATTCCCTGCTTACATCACCTAACCCTCTAAAGCCAAAATATAGAGAAAAATGAGCAAACATATTTTCACCTTTCAGATGTTGTAAGAGGGCTCTGATGCGGAAATGAAAGGGTTTTCAAATATTTTCAAATATGCATTTTAGTATGTTTTTAGAGAAGTGATGAAATATTGCAAAGTTGGCCTTATTTGGGAGCAGAATTTCTGTATTTGTACTCACATTGTCTGAACAAATATACAGAACAACTAAGGGTTCATTTGCAGGGCTGATTGCTCATTTAGCCCCGTAACAGTATATATCATGAATAATAATCAACAGTCATTTTATTATGAAAAGTAATTTATTAATAAAAAACAGGATACAATTATATTTACAAAACAGAATTTCATCTTAGTCCCAGCGTCCAGCTATGTTCATTTGCAATGATTGTCCCAAAAACGGTTCTTTTTCTTTGAAAAACAAAGACGAACATTACACTTGCTGCATAGTGTGTTGGTGTATCCTTTATTTCAGTGCCTGCAGGGTCCTCTTTTTGTCTTCGCTGGGAAATGTGCGATTAGGTCCTCCTTGCATATCTATTTGGTGTTGTACAGGTGACCTCTTGACATGGACCTTGTTTGGTGGACTCCTATTACCTGAGGATGGTCTCTTCTGAGCATTCAAAGGGCTCCTTGATGGATTCCGACTTAGTCCTGCATTATCGGTGATATCCGGACTGGTTGGGTTTGGTTGGAACTTGATGTCTACATAATCACTGAGTGGGCATTCAGTGGGTTGTCGGTTTTCTTCGTTCACTTAACCGACATCTTCATCTCCCTCTTCGTCACATGTCACAGTGTCGTCTGATTCCATCTCAAAATAACTCTCTCCATTTTGGATGGCAACAATCACATCCTGCACACTGTATAGAAGACCTCATGTTGTTGGTAGCATTCTGAAATGGAAAAAAGTAATAATAATAATAAATATGTATAAATAATACATATGAGTATTATATTGTAGTAGATAACCTGAACGAATATAGTGGTGGACCAAGTGTTCAGGGTAGAGAGATAAGTATTTTCCAGCTAAATAATTTAACTGCAAACTAAAAAAAATGCATGGAAATGCCGAAAGCTGAAATGATTTTGTAAAACACTGCTGAAAGAAAGTCTGAAATTATATGCCTGAAAAATCTTAAAGCTCAAATGCACTGCATTGCGCTGCTTAACAACCGTGAAGCTGAACTGGATTAAGAGGATAAGAGCTGTAATACTGTCAGACAAAGTTAATGCCCTCAAAACATTCCAGAACATTCAGAACCTGTTTCTGCCTAATGCAACAAACAGCTATTTGGGCAAGAAAAAAAGGCCTAGGATCAGTTAAATGTTGTTGTTTTTTACTGATAAGATACAGATGTAGTTTCAAATACTGCAACCAGAAATAATGTATTAATTTATTCAAATCTGGTCTAAACTCAAATGTTTAACAGAGAAAACATATTAAGAACTTAGTTATAATGAATCGTCAAATACATTTTTCTACGTTTTTCTTTCCATATGTGAACATGTGAGAAGTGCAATGTCCCCATCTAATGTGTACGGTACACAACATTGTGATTACCACCCTCACCCAGATATGTAGAATTGCAAGACATAACAAGCTTAATCAAATTTGATGAATGTATTGTACAATAACTAAATATCTACATGGTCTAGACATTGTAATAATACCAAAAACATTGTTACGACATTTTACTTACTTGAATCTTGACAAATCCAGTCCAATAAAACGAAGAAATGACCTTGAAGGTTGTGTAACTTCATGGCCAGATGGACCTATAAGCACATTTACTATTCAATACCATTGTGAGAATAATATATAGGACCCACTGACTATCTAAATGTGGTGTTAATAAAAAAATAAACAGGATTTTTTAGAATCGCTATTGAAGTGGTGTATGTAGTTTTGTAAATGTGGGCCTTACAAGGCTATGGCATGATGAAAATAAGTAACAAGATCCACAAAAATGTGCTTTTTTTTATAAATGTAGTGACTTGGTCAAAAGTCTGTAAATAATGGGAGAGAAACCTGAAAAATAACAGCGTAGGGTTGAAAAGGTTCAAGGAACCTGTAATTGACATTTCCTACTATCAATTTTACTGTTAATCGATAATTTAAAGTCTGACAGCCGAAAAGGCAAACTGAAAACAAAAACCATTTAAAACCCATACAGAGAAAGCACACATACGTGTACGTACACACACCTCGGCCTTCACTCTGCTTTTTGACCAATGTCAGTTTGTATCCGTCTCCGTAAGTGCTCTTCAGAAAGAGTGGTGAGCCACAACACTTGAGTTTCCCGTGTGAGATGATGGCAATGCGATCTCCCAGAAGGTCTGCTTCATCCATATGGTGGGTGGACAGCAGAATTGTACGGCCTAAGGCAGAGGTACAACACTTACACACACATACAGCAGCTGGTTTGCAATGCAATTATCAAACAAGAAATCAAAAAAGGAAAGGAAGTTAATTTGCAACAATGATGTGAAATCTCAATATAGAAGCAGCTCATGACATTTCAAGAATGTTTGCTATTTTACACTTCATGCAAGGAATCAAAACAGACACTGAAAAGCTCTGCGCCAGATAGTAACAGGAAAAGATCAAAGAGTGCCGCAACTTTCTTTTCTGAAAAACTACCATTGAACTGCAATGAGAACTTTTTGGAAATAGTTGTTGGAGGATAATGCAAGGATGTCCTCGTATACAGCGTCCACTCACCCTCTTTGTATTTTAGTATGAGGTCCCAGATAGCCCTGCGAGCATAGGGGTCCACCCCCGCTGTGGGTTCATCCAGAATGATGGCCCTAGAACCGCCAACGAAGGCAATGGCCACAGACAGCTTCCTCTTCATCCCACCAGACAAGGTCTGTACCAAGCTATGACGCTTGTTGGATAACTCCAGGTCAATAATCATCCTGGACACACACACAGCAAAGCAATTTGTTACTTGCTGTAGGGCTGATTCAAATATCAGTGTCTATAAGTACAGGTACACAGTTGCTATAGTACCTAGTTATTTAGTATAATGTACATTTCCACAGCACTAATTCCATCAGTGCAAAACAGTCATGTCATGTCATAGTCAGCACCCTGTTGCTTCCAGTTTTTATGTCTAAAATGTTTTCCTTCACTAATTAATCCAAATTATGATTAATCTACTTTGCTTTGTTCAATTGCTGTTAAGTTATGGTCAATGAAACTCAACACCTGTGGATGTTTCACAATAAGAGTCTACCAGGATGGATTATGCCCATTGAGCTGCTGGAATACTTTCAAAGGAAAACATCTGTGCAGGAAGCTTTGAGTTTCATTGTCCAAATCTAAACAGCAATTGAAAAATGTGGAAGCAACTGGAAATAATTAGTTAATGAAAACAGTATTTGTTTAAGAGAAGAGAACCTGAGAGCAGCAGAGTGGTGAGTATGCCATGACTCTGTTGTTGTAATAATATAATTAGTGCTTTGTAAATGTGCATTTTACTGAATTTGTCAGAAACAGGGAACAGAAAAAAGAAGCCTGTTCCAAATAAAGGCCCCAGCTAGTATTACGCTATTGTACAAGTCCCAAGAGGTAAGAAAAGGGCAAGCAATTCTCAGTGATGTATCCAATCCTCTTTTTAGTGTATATGAGGTGTTGCCATCAGGTCCAAGGTACAGACTACTATTTTTAACACTAGGCTTACCTGAAGATCTTTCAGACCTTCCAGAAAAGATGGAGCAATTTGTTTTGACTCTCTTTATTTGTAATGTTTTATTGTATCTGTCTGATTGCCATAGGCAAAGAATGAATGTCCATAAACTAAACTATGTGACTCAAATGCAGTAGATTTGGACTTACTTGTCCATCTCCTTGCGTATGTCTTCTTCAGCCATGCCTTTGAGTCTGGAATAGAACCACAGGTGCTCCTCCACACTCAGCTTGTCAAACAGGACGTTGTGCTGCGGACACATGCCCAGGTTCTGACGAATACGTTCCATCTCCATGCGGATGTCATGACCATATATGGTGGCAAAGCCAGAGGAGGGCGGGAACAAGCCTGTCAGGATGGACCTATGACATATCAAGTGTAGGTAGTCAGTGGAAGTAGCATTGATGAAGCAGTCAGGCAATTCAAGCAGGATTTGTATGTGGCACGCCTCAATATATTGGATCCCAGGCATCTTATATGATGTTGTGGAATAAATTGATCTAGTTAATGTTTAACTCATTAAATAACTTTAACTAAATTATTAACAAAATATTGTCGACCTAAAAAATGTTTTTTTTTCTCCATTCATAAAGAGCTGGCAGATTCTCCATGTTCTTATGCTTCTAGTGTAGCTACAGCAGACCAAACATCACTCCGGAACGGTTTAGTTTTCCAGGAGTGGAACTTACAAATTTTATTTAGTGGAAATGCTGACAGAATTCCAACTATTGTTGTTCCATTTCTTTATACTTTTTTTGTACGTTTTTTGCATCGCTACTCCTTCTGCATTCATTCAGCTATGGAAACAATTCAATTATCCAAATGTTCAGCTCTTAAATTACATGTGTGCTTGTATTTTTCTTTTTAAATATAATTTATAATGTAAATCTATGGAGCAATCTTCAAATCTTCTTCAAACTTACTCATATTTTCAAATGATACTACTTCTGCATACTTTGAGCTACGGACTCTATTTAAACTTTAAACTCGTCACAAGACTTTCAACTATCAAACTTGTATTCAGCTTTTTGATATCTTTTAAAGTTTTAAAATGATCACAGTTTAAGGTTTATGTTTTTTTCAGTCTTTTCTTGAGTTTACAATCGGTGTGTATTGTGTGAGCTAGAGTGGATGACATCATCGCTAGAGCATAGGAGCCTTGGAAAATCTTCTAAAAATGTTCTCTTTAACTTACAGTTCATGCATCATTTTACACCAAAAAAGTCAAAAAATTTGTACTGGTTCTAGTGTGGTTATTGAATCTGTAAGACTTATACATTTGCCCGGTGAGCTTCCAAATGATAAGCGTGACAATCGACTCCTCCATTTGCAGCCATTATAAATCTGTGTCTACATTTCTGGCCAAAAGCAGAAAGTAGTTTTTAAAATCGCTGTGACGCTCACATTTTCTAACTTTATCCACATTTACACTGCTCTCCCAGTCTGTCTGAACAGCATTGTAGTTTACATAGACACACAGCTGATATTGATTGGCTAAGTAAAGACCACAGCACTATGCCTCAGTTATGCCCTCTGTTCTGATTGGTGAATTGATGTTAAGCTATTTTTTGTATTCTGTTTTTTTTTTTTTTAACTCTTAACTCTTCAAACTTTGAGCTGTTTCAGTTTCTGAATAATTTTATCTGTCTGTCTTTATGTAAATGGACTGTACTTGTATAGCGCCTTTCTAGTCGTCCGACTACTCAAAGCGCTTTCACACTACATAATCACATTTATCCAGACACACAGATTCATACACTGATGGCAGGAGCTAACTGCCCATCAGTACAAATTAAACTAATCATTCACACACACTCACACACCGAAGGCACAGCTTCGGGACCAATTTGGGGTTCAGTATCTTGCTCAAGGATACTTCGACAAATGGTTGGGGGAAGCCGGGATCGAACCGCCAACCTTCCGATTGGTAGACAAACCGCTCTGCCACCAAGCCACAGCCGACTGTCGCTGATTGTCTGTCTCTCTGTCTCTGTCCGTCTCTCTCTGACTGTGTCTCTGTCTCTGGCTGTCTGACTGCCTGTCTCTCTGTCTCTGGCTGTCTGTCTTTACTACTACTACTACTACTACTACTACTATTTTAACTCTCACAGTCTCAGGCAAAATCACTAATTAATTTCAGGCATTTCATTTCAGACTTCTGCATTTTCAGCAATGTTTTGCAATTTTGTCTTCTTATCTGTGGACTATTACTTCTCCATACAGAAGCCATTCTTATGACTAAATGTTCAGCTCTTTAAGTACATGTACGCTTGTGTTTCTTTTTTCTACCTTTTATGTTTTTAAAAAATGTTAAGCTTTTTTAAAGAACTTATTTGAAGTAAATGCAGCTTTGACAGTATTACAGCTAAGTGCCCAGCTTTAGCAATGTATCTCAGCTTTAAGCATTACTGGGTAATGCAGGTCAGGTTCCACCTCTGCCAGTTTTACATTTCAACTTGTAGGTTTTGAGCAGTGCAGTGCAAGGCATTCAAACGTTCAGCATTTTAGGTAACTAATTTCAACTTCCAGTGTTGACAGTTTACAATTTAGCTTCCAGCCTTTTTAGCAACGTGTTTCAGCTTTTAGCCTCTTTAGTTAATACAGTTCAACGTCGAGATTTTTAAGGAGTGCCCTGCAATGCATTTGAGCGTTTTTAGGAATTTCATTTCAGACTTGCTGTCAGCATTCCCACACATTTTCAGCAGGATATGCAATTTTTCGAGTTTCTCTTGATACTCTAAAAAAGTATTTTTTTGTGTACCAGTACTTAAAAAAAATGATTTTACTTTCATTTTATTTTTTATTTCAAGTACTGTACTTTGCTACATTTCAAATCGCAAACGTTACAGAGTTAAAATGTTTCAGGTTATGTATATAACCATGGTTCCCTGAAAGTGGAACGAGACGCTGCATCAGCCAACGCAGCGTTGAAGTTCCCTTGAAAGGGAAGAAACCTAAAGAAGTCCTGATATGAGAATAGAGCAGAAAAAAGGAGCCAAATTTGGCAAAGAAGCTGCTGGTGTGTCTGCAGCTGCAGGAGGGCAGAGCTCCACATCCATATTGCCTCTCTGCACTCATCAGTTTGCTAACAGTACAAAAAAGCACAACACTCATTCATAGGATGACGTCATTCATGGGGTATAGCTAGGATTAGCATTATCATACCTTGGCATAGGTGGGGGAAAAAAGTTACACCTACCTTAATCAATCACTGATTTAATGCAGCACCTGTGAGCACGCTGTGACCAAAATCAAACAGACCCACAATGTTGTGAACCTATCTAAACCCAAAGCAGATAGTGAAAGGCTCACAGAATGCCGTTCAGACAGGTGAGTACAACAACTAACTAATTGATTGTTGTAAGTCTCTCTCCAGAGGAGAAAGTCAACAACCACTGCGTAACAATATAGTGCTGTGTGTGTGTGTGTGTGTGTGTGTGTGTGCACTACCCTGTCAGCAAAAACTTTACTTTAATATAATGTGTGTCTATGGCTGCAGCCGCTGTGAAGTTTATTTGTTTAAGCATCACTGAGTTGTCTTATTTGTTGTTAATTCCATAACAAATGGCAGGATATTTAATTTATGTAGCTTAATAACGTGTTACGATTAAGGTAGATTTAGGTTGGACCCAAAAGACAAGGCTGGACACGACGTAGGCAGTAGGAGAACCAACAAGATTTATTAGTGGTATCAGAGAGGTTGAGAGCTGGGAAGGCTGGAAGCGGGACAGGCAGGTAGAGAGTCCACACGAACTGGGAACGAAGGACACCGGCTGGCAGACTGAAGCTCCAAGGGTAGTTGCAGGAGCCGGGTGGAGCGAAGCATGTAGGTAGTGGTGGTAGGAGAATCCACGTTGCATGGAGGGTACTGCCAGCTCCGTCTCCTGCGAAGGAAACAAAGGATAGCCAAGGGACGCCTTGAATGGGGACTGACCTGTGGCCGCACGAGTGAGGGAATTGTGGGCATATTCGATCCAGGCGAGGTGGGTACTCCAGGCGGCAGGATTTGCTGCGGTAACGCACCGTAAGGCAGCCTCTAGATCCTGGTTGGCCCTCTCGGATTGTCCATTAGACTGGGGGTGAAAACCAGATGACAGGCTCACGGAGGCCCCGAGAGTGCGACAGAATTCCTTCCAAACCTGGGATATAAACTGAGGACCCCGATCCGAAACGATTTCCAGGGGGATACTATGCAGGCGGAAGACGTGGAGGGTTAGGAGCTCAGCAGTTTCCAAGGCCGAGGGCAACTTGGGAAGACCAACAAAGTGAGTTGCTTTGGAGAATCGATCGACTATGGTAAGGATAACTGTATTACCTTGAGAGGGTGGCAGACCGGTAACGAAGTCGAGGGCGATGTGCAACCAGGGACGCCCGGGCACTGGAAGCGGGTGGAGCAGACCTGCGGGGGCGCGGTGAGAGGCCTTGGCCTGGGCACACGTGGTACAGGCTGCGACGAATGCCCTCGTGTCGGCCTCCATGGTGGGCCACCAGAAGTGTAGTCTGAGCAAGGATAGTGTCCGCCCCATCCCCGGGTGGTAGGCGAAGCGACCGGTATGGACCCATTGGAGTACCTGGGAGTGAGCTGAGTCAGGGACAAACAAGCGGTTAGGTGGACCGTTACCTGGGTCTGGCTGATCTCGCTGAGCTTCTCAGATGGTTCTTTCGATCTCCCAGGTAATGCTTGCTACCATACTCCCGGCTGGAAGGATGGGTTCTGAGGCGGAAGCGGCTTCTTCCACGGTATGCTGTCATGAAAGGGCGTCTGGCTTGGTGTTTCGAGATCCGGAGCGGTAAGTGAGGGTGAACTCGAATCTCCCAAAAAACAGGGCCCAACGTGCTTGGCGGGCGTTCAGTCGCTTGGCAGACTGGATGTAGGCTAGATTTTTATGGTCCGTCCAAAGGATAAAGGGTTGTTCCGAGCCCACCAGCCAATGTCTTCATTCTTCCAGTACCAACTTGACAGCCAACAACTCCCGGTTCCCTACGTCATAGTTGTGTTCGGCTGGAGTAAGACGCCTGGAGAAAAAGGCACAGGGGTGGAGTTTATGGTAGGTGCTGGAACGTTGGGATAATATAGCCCCCACCCCCGTGTCCGAGGCGTCGACCTCTACCACGAACTGGCGTGAGGTGTCAGGCTGGGTCAGAATGGGGGCTGAGGTGAACAGGTTTTTCAGGGTGGTGAATGCCTCACGTGCCGTCGGAGACCAGGTAAAAGGGATGCTCGGGGAGGTAAGTTGGGTCAGGGGTGTTACCACCTTGCTGTAATCCCAGATGAACCGCCGATAAAAGTTCGCAAAACCCAAGAATCGCTCGAGCTGCTTTCTGGAGGTGGGTTCGGGCCATTCGGCCACGGCCTTGATTTTCTCTGGGTCTGCCTTCACCCACCTGCTCCCGATGATGTAACCCAGAAACCCAGTGGTTTCGGCGTGAAACTGGCACTTCTCCACCTTGACGTAAAGCTTGTTTTCAAGCAGCTTCTGGATAAACTGGCGGATGTGAGAAACATGATCGGTTAGGTTTTTAGAAAAGATGAGGATGTCATCTAGATACACGAATACGAAACGGTCTAGGAAGTCCTTGAGCACGTCATTGACCAGAGCCTGGAAGACCGCAGGAGCGTTCGTGAGCCCGAACGGCATGACCCGGTACTCGAAGTGGCCCAGGGGTGTGTTGAAGGCTGTCTTCCACTCATCGCCTTTCCTGATCCGGACCAGGTGGTAAGCATTCCGGAGGTCCAACTTGGTAAAAAGGGTGGCCCCCTGAAGGGACTCGAAGGCCGAGTTAATGAGAGGCAGAGGATACTTGTTTTTAACGGTAATGTTGTTAAGGCCCCTATAGTCAATGCATGGTCTTAGGGTTTTGTCTTTTTTGGCCACAAAGAAAAAACCAGCCCCTACAGGTTGAGGAGGAGGGGCGGTTAATTTGGCCTCAAGGGAGTCTTTAATGTATCGTTCCATAGATTCCCTCTCTGGGCGTAACAGGTTATACAACCTGCTGGTGGGCAGCGGAGCCCCAGGAAGAAGATCAATTCCGCAATCGTAGGGACGATTAGGCGGCAGAGATAGGGCCAGGTCCTTGCGGAAGACTTCCTCCAGGTCGTGATATTCCGGAATGGAAGATAGATTGGGGGGCGGTTCGACAGGCGGACTAGGAGTGGCTCCGGCTGGAGGGATAGCTGACTGAAGGCAGACTGAATGGCAATGTGAACTAATGATTCTACCAGACTCCCAATCGATGTGGGGATTATGCATCTTGAGCCAGGACAGACCCAGGACTAGAGGTGCGTTGGGGGACGAGAGAATGTTGAACTTGATATGTTCTCTATGGTTGCCAGAAACAACTAGGGACAAAGGGATGGTCCGATGGGTTACCCTGGCTAGCAAACGTCCGTCAAGAGCATTTGTGATCAAGGGTGTAGGAAGTGGTTCCAGGGGGAATTCATGCTGGGCTGCTACCTCTTGATCTAAGAAGTTGTCATCGGCCCCAGAGTCGATGAGGGCCATAAGGGGACAATTCTTAAGGTTATGCATCAGGACAGCTTTGGTCAACATGCGGGGTTTGAAAGAGGGTTGCCCCTCGGACCGGCTCACCAGTATCCCCACCTTTACTGGTGAGCCAGGTCTTTTGGGCGCACAGCGCAAGATGTACGAAAATGACCCGGTTGGCCGCAATAAATGCACTCACCCGCCGTGATCCTGGGATCCGGGACCGTTCAGCCTGGGAGAGACGGGCCTGATTTACTTGCATGGGTTCTTCGAAATTACTGACTCCTGAGTCTGGAAACTGGGACTGGCGTGTCTTACACTGCTCGTGGGTTGGGGGCGCCTCGGGCTGCCGGTGACCGGGAAGTGGCGCCGTCCCATCCTCTCCCAACGTCTCTCGCGTAGACGTCCATCCACTTTGATTGCGAGCGAGACTAGGGCGTTGAAAGTGGGTGGACTCTCTCGTGATGCGAGCTCGTCTTTGAGTTGCTTGGACAGGCTGTTTAGGAAAACTCCTCGGAGTGCTTTGTCGTTCCAGCCGGAATAGGCCGCCAAGGTCCTAAACTCCACCGAGCAGTCTGCCACTGTTTGGTTGCCCTGGGTTAAATTCAGTAACCGGTTTGCTGAACTGCCCCCGTGGTCGGGATGATCAAAAACATGTCTTATCTCATCAATGAACAGGTTGTAGGATAAGGTGACTAATGCCCGTTGTGTGTTTACCGCCTCAGCCCATGCCAATGCTCTCCCCCTTAACAATCCCATGACGTAATGGATTTTTGCCAGGTCAGAGGCAAAAGTCAGGGGGCGCTGATGAAACACTAGTGAGCATTGAAATAGGAACCCCTGGCATCTGTCCAAATCTCCGGAGAAGGGTTCGGGATCTGGAGCGTACGATTCCCGGGACGGCGGCTGAGTAACTGGGGAGGCGGCCGGGGTAAAGGGACAGCCAGGTCCAGAGGATCTGGCACTGGCTGGAGAGGAGAGAGAAGTTAATCTTTCAATTTGGCTAGTCAGACGGAGCATTTGGTGGTTTAAGACCTGGTTACCATCCATCAGTAATTGTTCGTGTTGTCCTAGTAATTTTCCCTGACTAGAAACCGCGTCATGGACAGTGACTGCGTCGGTATCCAAGCCTGCTGGGTCCATGTAGGCCAGATCGTTCTTTTACGATTAAGGTAGTTTTAGGTTGGACCCAAAAGACAAGGCTTGACACGAGGTAGGCGGTAGGAGAACCAACAAGATTTATTAGTGGTATCAGAGAGGTTGAGAGCTGGGAAGGCTGGAAGCGGGACAGGCAGGTAAGTGGAGGTAGAGAGTCCACACGAACTGGAAACGAAGGACGCCGGCTGGCAGACTGAAGCTCCAAGGGTAGTTGCAGGAGCCGGGTGGAGCGAAGCATGTAGGTAGTGGTGGTAGGAGAATCCACGGAGCAAGACAGGCAGAGGGACGAGGCAGATGGGAGGATTTCACGAAGGAGACAGTACGATCTGGCGAAGACTGGAAGGTTGAGCCGGTGTTATATACTGCAGGAGGTGGTGATGAGCTGAGATGAGCTGCAGGTGTGCAGGCAGGCGGAGCGCAGGTAATTGACAGCAGGTGTGGAAGAGAGAGAGACTGGTCCGCTCCGTGGATGGATCCAGATGAACAACAATAAACAAGACAAGAAAACACAAGGCAGGGCAAAAACCCGGGGAACATGAGGAATTAGGGAGAATATTCCTAAACCCTGACATAACATTTACTGCACCCACTGCAGTGTCCATAACCCTTTTATCTATTGTTGTTAATTTTTGTTTAATCTTCTGTGTCCACATCCAGCAGCTGCGAAACAACATTGTCATTAATTGAGATTGGTGTTTCTGACCACCTGGTGAAAGTAAGTCCAATATCACTGTGTTTTAGCTCTGAAAAAAATATCTGGGTCTTTAGCTGCTAAATGCTCCACTATGTTCACCAGCTAGTTGCTAACTTTGTCTGACTGCCGAATCAGGTGATACTTCTCTGTAAGTTCATTGCTATAAGTGAACCCTTTCACATTGTCACAATATTTTCACATTTGATACAATGTTATTATCAATTATAGCCATTTTAAAGTAACAGTACTTTTACTTCAGTAAAATATTCCAGTATTCTTTCCATCCCTCTACGTGTTCAACTGTAGCATAATGTATTGAAATGAGTTTCAGCATATGAACCCCTATTCTCTGACCACTGACCTGAAAAACCAAATCCCATAGGTAAAAAAAACAACATATGCACATCATGCATCATCAAAACTAGGATTTAAAAGATTTAGATTTATGTAATAATTGTGTTATTTTTGTCCTGCAGCTGCCAATAACTGATATTTTTGTTGATGTTCATTATCTGCAAAGGCCCTGAAAAACTAGTTTCTTAATCAGCTTCTTACTATGAGTGACATGAACATGGAATTTTTCTGGCAAAGTTAGAACATTAGCTATTTCATATGAGATTTCTATAGTTTTTTTTAAGCATGTATATTTTTACTTTTTTGACAGAGATAGATGAAGACTTGAAATGTGAAAGAGAGAATGAGGGGGATGACATGCAGCAAAGGGCTGCAGGTCGGAGTCGGCCCGCTGCTGTGAGGACAGTAACCTCGCACATGGGGCGGGCGCTCTACCAATTAAGCTAACCATGCCCGTTGTTTTTTTGTGTGTGCTTTACTCATTGTAGGGCTCATTTTGAAAAAGGTGATGTCATACTTCTGTACAACAAAATCTGATGATGACCCCTTCTTGAACCGCCAGCTTATTGTGGTGGAGGGGTTTGCGTGCCTGAATAAATCTAGGAGCTATGTTGTCTGGGGCTATTGCCCCTGGTAGGGTCTCCCAAGGCAAACAGGTCCTGGGTGACAGCCCAGACAAAGAGCGGTTCAAATCCCCCTTATGACAAATTTGAAATCCAGGTCCGTGACATCGTCCGGTACGGCGCAACCGAGGCCCCACCCTGGAGCCAGGCCCGGGGTTGGAGCTCGCATGCGAGCGCCAGGTGGCCGGGTATTGCCCCATGGCTCAGCCCGAACGAGCGACGTGGGGCCGATCTCATGTGGGCCCACCACCTGCAGGAGGAACCGTAAGGGGCCGGTGCTTTGTGGATTGGGGGGCAGTCGAAGGAGGGAGCCTTGGCGACCCAATCCCCGGACACGGAATCTGGCTCTAGGGACATGGAATGTCACCTCGCTGGGGGGGGAGGAGCCTGAGCTGGTGTGGGAGGTTGAGAGATACCGACTAGAGATAGTCGAACTCGCCTCCACGCACAGCTTGGGCTCTGGAACCCAACTCCTCGAGAGAGGCTGGACTCTCTACTACTCTGGAGTTGCCCGTGGTGAGAGGCGGCGGGCTGGTGTGGGCTTGCTTATAGCCCCCCAGCTCAGCTGCCATGTGTAGGAGTTCACCCCGGTGAACGAGAGGGTTGTTTCCCTGCGCCTTCGGGTTGGGGATAGGTCTCTCACTGTTATTTGTGCTTACGGGCCGAATGGCAGTGTAGAGTACCTGACCTTCTTGGCGTGTCTGGGAGGGGTGCTGGAAAGTGCTCCGACCGGGGACTCCATTGTTCTACTGGGGGACTTCAATGCTCACGTGGGCAGCGACAGTGATACCTGGAGGGGCGTGATTGGGAGGAACGGCTCCTCCGACCTGAACCCGAGTGGTGTTCTGTTATTGGACTTCTGTGCTAGTCATGGCTTGTCCATAACAAACACCATGTTCAAGCATAAGGGTGTCCATCAGTGCACGTGGCACCAGGACACCCTAGGTCGGAGGTCGATGATCGACTTTATGGTTGTTTCATCTGACCTCCGGCCGTATGTACCCAAACGTACTGTGAGGGTCTGCTGGGAACGTTTGGCAGAATCTCCAGTCAGAGAGATCTTCAACTCCCACATCCGGCAGAGCTTCAACCAGATCCCGAGGGAGACTGGAGACATTGAGTCCGAGTGGACCATGTTCTCCACCTCTATTGTCGACGCGGCTGCTCGGAGCCGTGGGGATCTCCAGTGCCTGTCGTGGCGGCAATCCCCGAACCCGGTGGTGGACACCGGAAGTAAGGGATGCCGTCAAGCTGAAGAAGGAGTCCTATCGAGCCTGGTTGGCTCGGGGGACTCCGGAGGCAGCTGATGGGTTCCGGAGGGCCAAGCGGGCTTCATCCCAGGTGGTTGCAGAGGCAAAAACCCAGGTCTAGGAGGAGTTCGGTGAGGCCATGGAGAAGGACTGTCAGTCGGCCTCGAAGAAATTCTGGCAAACCGTCCGGCGCCTCAGGAGGGGGAAGCAGTGACCTGCACACACTGTTTACAGTGGGGGTGGGAATCTGCTGACTTTGACTGGGGACATCCTCGGACAGTGGAAGGAGTACTTTGAGGATCTCCTCAACCCCACCGGCATGTCTTCCATTGTGGAAGCAGAGGCTGAGGGCTCAGTTGTGGACTCGTCAATCTCCCGGGCTGAGGTCACTGAGGTAGTTGAGCAGCTCCTCTGTGGCAAGGCACATGGCGGCTGGGGACAGTGCCTTTGGACTGGCAGACTGGGGTGGTGGTCCCTCTGTTTAAAAAGGGGGACCGTAGGGTGTGTTCCAACTACAGGGGGATCTCACTCCTCAGCCTCCCCGGAAAAGTCGTTGTCCTGTTGGCTTCATCAAATCAGGACCTTCAGCGTGCACTGGGACGGTTTGCAGCCGAGTGTGAAGCGGCGGGGATGAGAATCAGCACCTCCAAGTCCGAGGCCATGGTTCTCAGCCGGAAAAGGGTGGTTTGTTCCCTTCAGGTTGGTGGAGAGCTCCTGCCTCAAGTGGAGGAGTTTAAGTATCTTGGGGTCTTGTTCACGAGTGGGGTAAGGACATAGCGGGAGATCGACAGGCGGATCGGTGCCACCTCTGCAGTGATGCGGTCGATGTACCGGTCTTTCGTGGTAAAGAAGGAGCTGAGCTGCAAGGCAAAGCTCTCTATTTACCAGTCGATCTACGTTCCTATGGTCATGAGCTTTGAGTCATGACCGAAAGGACAAGATCCCGGATACAGGCAGCCGAAATGAGTTTCCTCCACAGGGTGGCTGGGCGCTCCCTTAGATATAGGGTAAGGAGCTCGGGCACTCGGGAGGAGCTCAGAGTAGAGCTGCTGCTCCTCCACATCGAGAGGAGCCAGCTGAGGTGGCTCGGGCATCTGTTCATTTAGCATTTAGCAGTACTTGTCAAATGGGGAGGTAAAAAATACAATATGAAACAATAGAAGATATGAAACAGTCAAGTACTACAATGTAATCAAAGACAGTAATATTATAGTGATTACAGTAGCAACTGTCCCCATGTGTTATCCTGACTACACATTAGTAATGTCAGAGACGTGACACTTAACATAAAGAGGCAATAACTTGGGTGGAATAGACTGTCAAAGCTGCAGATTATCAGTTTGATAACCTTTCAAAATACTTTAGAGAATAAGGTGAGCCGTCAACACCGTAAAAAAGTTAGACTGTAAAATTCAATTCAATTCAATTTTATTTATATAGCCCAGTATCACAAATCACATTTGCCTCAAAGGGCTTCACAATCTGTAACATACGACACCCTCTGTCCTTAGACCCTCGATTCGATTAAGGAAAAACTACCCAAAAAAAAAACCCTTTTAATAGGGGAAAAAAAACGATAGAAACCTCAGGAAGAGCAACAGAGGAGGGATCCCTCTCCCAGGACGGACAGACATGCAATAGATGTCGTAAGTACAGAATAGATTTATAGCATCAAAACTATAACATAAATAGCCATGATGGCAAAACTGTTGTATATACATACACATTATTACGTTAGAAATGTTTAGGTGGCAAAACACAAGGGAAGATGATGGGTCCAGACGGACAGCCGAGCAGCTCCAGTTGAAGGCCAACGAGCAGGACCTGAGCCACTCGTCCCCTGCACCATAGACACAGCAGCACTGCCCCAGCAGGTCGCCATAGTCACCGATCCAGATACATCTCCGGACACTGAAATACCTGCTGAAAGTGACACTAAGAAAGAATAGACGGACGACAAAGCACAAAACTCCGGGAGAGGGAAGAAGTCAAGTTAGTGACATGCATTTATGGGATGCGAATGCATACGGATGGAGAGGAGGACAGAGGTGAAGAGAGAGAGGTGCATCATGGGAAGTCCCCCGACAGTCTAGGCCTATAGCAGCATAACTAAGGGATGGTTCAGGACTCTCCTGAGCCAGCCCTAACTATAAGCTTTATCAAAGAGAAAAGTCTTTAGCCTACTCTTAGAAACAGAAATGTCTTGTGGTGCTTACAGAATCACTATTTACTACCTGTAGTAAAGGGTTACTAGCACAACTCTTTCACATTTTCATTGTCAGGATGTTAAATAAACCAGTTGTTTGCCTTTCTACATGCATGAAATCAAATAAAGTTTTCATATTACCTATTTAAACAGTGTAATTACAAAAAACATTGAAAGAACATGAAATATTGTATCAAAATCAGAAACAGGTTTATTGCCAAATGCGTGTTCACATACAAGGAATTTCCCCTGGTGTTTTGGTGCATAACAATAAACACACTAAGTAGAAAATATAAAAAAGAATAGAAAAATAAATAGAAAAGAGAAAGTTGAATAAAGTTTTATAAAATAAAAACTTTAATAAAAAATAATTACAATATACCTGTTTTTTGTGTTATTTTATAAATGAAAGAGCTTACACTTTTGTAAAGGTGCAAAATATTGACCATGAAATGGGACAAATGTCACAGTATGAAGTATAAAGAATGTGTGCAATGTACACAGATAATTATCCAAAAGATGTGCATTGTATCAGTGTGTAGACTTTGGCTTTGGGGGGTGGGAGTAGGGTTGTGTCAGTGGGGGTCCTGGGCCTTGTTGATGAGGCTAGTTGCAGACAGAAGAAACTCATAAGAACTTATGGCGTGAGGTTTTTGTCCTGATGGACTGCAGCCTCCTGCTGGATGGGAGTGATTTAAAAAGTTTGTGTCTGGGGTGGGAGGGGTCAGCCACAATCTGTCCCGATCACCTCAGGGTCCTGGAGGGGTGGTAGATTGCTGCCAATCACATTCTTGGCAGAGTGATACGCTGCAGTCTACCCTCATCCTTGACTGTGCCAGCAGCGTACCAGGTGAGGTGAGGAGGTGAGGATGGACTTAATGTTGGCGGTTTAGAAGTGCACCATCATTTACATTGGCAGGTTGAACTTGTTCAGCTGCAGGACATACATCCTCTGCTGGGCTTTTTCAATTGAGGTCCTGGGTGAAGATGGTGCCCATGAAGTGGAAGGACTCTACAGTGTCAACTGGGGAGTCACACAAGGTGATGGGGGTGGGTGGGGCTGGTTGCTTTCCGTAATCCACTACCATCTCCACTGTCTATAGATCATTGAGCACCAAGTTATTCAGACTGCACCACCAGATGGTCGATCTCCAACCTGTAGGAGGACTCATGAGATGAGCCCAAGAGGGTGGTGTCATTAGCGTACTTCAGGAGCTTGACAAACTAATGACTGGAGGTGCAGCTGTTCCAGAGCAGAGGGAAAGGGACCCAGCCTTGGGGGTATCCGGTGTTGATGGTCCATGAGAAAGAGACATCTTTATAATTGCTCTAGAGGGCACTGCCCTGGTCTCCAGCACCTCTGTGAGGAACCTCGGAGTTATTTTTGATCAGGATCTATCCTTCAACTCCCACATGAAGCAAACTTCAAGGACTGCCTTTTTTCACCTACTTAACATTGCAAAAATCAGGCACTTCCTAACTTGAAATGATGCAGAAAAATGTATCCATGCATTTGTTACTTCCAGGATGGATTACTGCAATTCCATATTATCAGGCATTCTGAAAAAGTCCCTTAAGATTCTCCAGTTGATTCAGAACGCTGCAGCACGTGTAATGACAGGAACTAAGAAAAGAGATCATATTTCTCCATTATTATCTTCTCTGCACTGGCTCCCTGTGAAATCCAGAATAGAATTTAAAATCCTTCTCCTCACCTACAAAGCTCTTAATGGTCAGGCACCGTCGTATCTTACAGAGCTCATAGTACCTTATTACCACACTAGAACACTGCGCTCTCAGAATGCAGGGTTACTTGTGGTTCCTAGAGTCTCCAAAAGTAGAATGGGAGCCAGAGCCTTTAGCTATCAAGCTCCTCTCCTGTGGAATCAGATCCCAGTTCGGGTTTGGGAGGCAGACACCATCTCCACATTTAAGAATAGGCTAAAGACTTTTCTTTGATAAAGCTTATAGTTAAAGCTTATAGTTAGGGCTGGCTCAGGTGAACCTGAACCATCCCTTAGTTATGCTGCTATAGGCCTAGACTGTCGGGGGACTTCACATGATGCACCTCTCTCTCTTCCCCTCTGTCCTCCTCTCCATCCATATGCATTCTCATCCCATAAATGCATGTTACTAACTTGACATCTTCCCTCTCCCGGAGTTTTGTGCTTTGTCGTCCGTCTTTCTTAGTGTCACGTTCAGCAGGTATTTCAGTGTCCGGAGATGTATCTGGATCGGTGACTATGGCGACCTGCTGGGGCAGTGCTGCTGTGTCTCTGGTGCAGGGGACGAGTGGCTCGGGTCCTGCTCGTGGGGCTCTACCTGGAACTGCTCGGTTGTCCATCTGGACCCATCATCTTCCCTTATGTTTTACATCCCACACTTTTCAACATAATTACATATATATATACAACAATTTTGCCATTGCCATCATTACTATATATGTTAGAATTTTTATGCTATGAATCTATTCTGTACTTCCGACATCTATTGCATGTCTGTCCGTCCTGGGAGAGGGATCCCTCCTCTGTTGCTCTTCCTGAGGTTTCTATAATTTTTTCCCCTGTTAAAAGGGTTTTTTTGGGGTAGTTTTTCCTTAATCGAATCGAGGGTCTAAGGACAGAGGGTGTTGTATGTTACAGATTGTGAAGCCCTTTGAGGCAAATGTGATTTGTGATATTGGGCTATATAAATAAAATTGAATTGAATTGAATTGAATTTCCCCAGCTTAATGTGCTGCCTCCTGTCGACAGGAAGTCTGTGATCCACCTGCAGGTTGAGTCAAGCACGCTCAGCTGGGAGTGCTTGTCCTGCAGCAGAGCCAGGATTATAGTATTGAACTCCACAAAGAGGATCCTGGCATAGGTTCCTGATGAGTCTAGGTGCTGAAGGATGAAGTGGAGGGCCATGTTCACTGTATCGTCTACAGACCAGTTGGCTCTGTATGTGAACTGCAGGGGTCCAGGAGTAAGTCAAGAATGGATCTAAGATGAGACAGTACATGGCACTCAAATCACTTCATTACCACAGAGGTCAGGGTGACAGGTCTGTAGTCAGGTCTAGGTATTTTCTCGGCAGGGATAGTTACTGAGCTGGAGGTGGTGTTCAACAAAGCCGCATAGGACATCACAAAGGGCTTCAAATCTGACTGGCTTTTGGGAACACACGTTTTCTGATAGATAGAGCAATAGAAAAAGAGGATGTCTTTTCTCACATTTTGGGGGTCTAGATACACCAGAGACACATATGTATGTTGAAAAGCCTTGAAAAAGTGCATTTCACATGTTTTTAATAGTGCGCATGCGCCACGGTGCAGGCTGCCTGTTGCGTAGCTCTGTCTCATCGTCTTACTTTTTCTAACTTTTAGCCTTCCTTTTTTTTCCAAACTTGAGTAACTTGTGTGTAAGTATAAATTAAACTAGGTTCTTTTAGGAAATGAGGGTAGAAAGTATTTTAGTACTTTTTTTCGCCGTTGAACTTCTTTTCCTGCTACTCGGTCAGGGCACCGCTGCTGAACAGCTGTTTGGCCACATTGTTTACACCAGGGAGCAGCTGATCATGCTGAAGCCGAGCGGCATGGTGCCCAGGACAACCGATGTCCCCACGGAGATCTGGAGGAGGACACACCGAGGATGCCGAGGTAGAACGAAGTGGCGAGGGGTGCAGACAAAAGAGACTTAAGAACAAGAGATTTAAGCCATGTCTGCCTTCTCTCGTAATGGGCAACGTGAGATCACTGCCGAATAAGATGGACAAGCTAAGGACGTTAGCCCGGAGTCAGACGGAGTTCCGCGAGTGTAGTTTGATGTGCTTCTCCGAGACATGGCTACACTAGGATATCCCGGATCATAACGTTTCCATCGACGGCTTTCAGACTTTTCGTCTTTCAACCGGTTAACCCACTTTGTACCTTACACTTATTTAATTGTGAATTTATAATTATACCCACTTGTAGTTACCTGTATTATAGTGTATTATATTTTTGCTTTTTGCTTAGTACTTCCATTATTGTGTGCACTGACGTGATAGTGAGCTGCTGTTACAAAGAGTTTCCCCTCGGGGATTAATAAAGTGTTTCTGATTCTGATTCTGATTTTTATCTGAACTTAAACTTCGGGTGTTGCTTATTTAGTCATGACTATTTAAAGTTTTAGAGAAATTAGGTTTGAAACCAAGTTTTCAGGGGCTTTAAATATGACATCATGTTCATGCCAAAACTCTAAACACTGAAAAAAGTGTACTAGTTTAATTACTGTTAGGTGGGATGGCATCACCTTAAGCCAGAAGGAGGCAGGTTTTACAGAGCGCCACAGCTGTGGAATAAAAACTCAAGATGTTGGATGACATTAGTCTTTTTATATATATATCAGTATTTCAGTTGAACACTAATCTTCTGTCATCTAATGATCACACTAATCATCACACACATGCACAAGCGCACACACACACACTAATCCCCCTCACATGGTTGTGGTCTTGCCAGCACCGTTGTGTCCCAGGAAGGAGACCACCTGGTTTTCATGTAGGTTGAGGCTCAGTTTGTTGAGAGCCAGTTTGCTGCCGGTCTTGTACACCTTGGTCAGTTTGTCTATACACACCACCAATGGCAGGTGGCTTGGCTCCTCCTCTATGCCCCGCATCTCCTCTGGGGTTATAATGAGAAAGGGAGAAATAAGTGGAGTACAAAAGATATTAATTAAATATAAAAATAGATATTTAAGAAAGTTCCACATTGATTTGAGGCTAGATTGTATAATGATGCCTCACACATTTAATTTCACTTAATATGAAATGTTGATTATAGATCCACCTTATCATAAACATTCAAAACTGGCAATGTTATTTGTACTTACACTTAGTGATCCATAACTACTCTTTAAGCACCTTTCAGTTGAAATAGATAAAAGCCAAATCACATCTTAAATCAAAGTCTGCTCAATATTTCATCAGCACTGTCTCACCATCACATCAATCACATGAAATCATCATTGGTTGTAGTACATCAAGTAGCATTAAAGGATTGCAGAATAGAGCGTCAGTAGTTTTAAAGAATATCCTCGAAAACTGTGCATATACCACCAAGTACGAATGTAGTTATATAGATTTTGTGTGTAAAATCGCTGCAGTGAACACGACTGTGCTGTCGTGCGCACCGAGCACACTGAGACACCGTGGTGATGCATAAACTTCACCTTCTCACCACGACTCACCCGGCACATCTTCACTACCTGCACATATGGATTGCGTAAATTGCGTAAACAGCTCTCGCACATCTCATTATCAGTCCTAATCATAATGCAGGCCAAGCATAACAAAACCGACATTAAAACATGTGTTCACCTGTCAAACTTCCACCTTCAAATGATATCCCCAGGGTGGTGGATACCACTGATTGACACATCATTTTGGCAATGTGTGAAGTAATGGTAAGACTTTCTAGTCTTCCAGCTACTCAAAGCTTTCATACTACATATCAAATTCACCTCATTCACTCACTAATGGCAGGAGCTAACTGCCCATCATTTCAGTCATCTAACCATTCACTCACACACTGCTGGGATCGAACCGCTGACCTTCCACAAAGCCACAGACACTGTAATCAGTCTGTTTGCTGTAAACATATAAACACTGTGGTGACACTTGTGCGTAATGCTGCATGATGGAAGTGCTGCCACTGCAGAGGACAACGAGAATGAAAGAATTAGGAGGGACCATGTAGATTTCTTGGCCCATGATGATGACTGGCAAATACACCAATTTAGATCCCCTAGAGCCGTGCTCTTGGATCTATCTTCTGAACTGGGGTTTCTGGCAACCAGCTGTTACCAGCAGGATTTACCCGACAGGTGTGTGTTTGCTATGATCAACAACATATAATGTTTACCTTTCTGCCTGAAGCCTGAAAATAATATAAATCTGTTTAACTTGCTGCCTTTTCTTTTGTTTGACGCCAATGCCGTGGTCATTAAACAATATGTGCTTTCTAACGTCCAACCTCACATGCACCTCGACTTCTATATCATAAGCAGACTCATTTATATACATCAATATTCATGTTATGCTTTGCATTGACCATTTATGCTTGAATGTGGGTGTGTAGAGGGCTGGATATTAGGCTATTCCACGTACGCATATTTCCAGTTGGACTGTGATTTATAAAGGGAAAGATGCCTGCAGGTGTGCGTAAGCACATAAATCTGAAAGTTTTTTGGGGCATGCCATTTTCGGCTTTGTGCATATGTACACTTTAAATCTTCATTCCTAGGCCCTTTTTTTCCTAACTCTAGTCCGAAATTACATACCCAAGGCTATAGGTATAATCTTGGTCTCAAAAGAAAGCTAAGACCTGGGAGATTACAATAGACATGTCAGGGATTCAGGAATCTATACTGTGTCAGATAAAGTGCATCTGGAACACAGTAGAAAATTGAAATTTCTACCTCCGCCTAAAAAAAACACACCTTATTTATAGTGAAAACACATTTGAATCATAGATAAATAAGCATAAGCTTTGTAGGAATTATTAAAATAATATCTGATAAGTAACTGTGCAAAAGTAGATGCTAAAAAAGTTAACCTAATCAGTTTGACACATGTTTTATCACAGATATTTCCAGGCGGAACCAGCAAATGTGCCATTTGGGCCCATTTGAATCCATATGTGCGATTGACCTGTCTTAGGTACCAGGCGGGAAAACTAATTATATTTCACTGATAGATCATTATGGTAATTCATTCCATCAAAAGCGACTGTTTTTGAGTCATTTTGAAATTGTAATCTGGGTCGCTGCGTAATGTGTAAAGCCAGCGCTGCAGCTGTATGAGCGAATACGCGAGGGGATATCTCTTTGGACTCCTGCTTATGTTTTTGTATTTTCTGCCTGCCCTCCTTTGGATTATGTTTGCCTGCCTGGACTGTCTTTGACCTCTGCCTCCCCCTAACCAGAACAGCTGCCCTTCTTCCCCGCTGCCCGTCTCCACAGCTGCCCGCCCTCACTGCTACCCTGCGCTGTAGAGGTCTCACCCCCCAGCCAAAGGCTGAGCATTGAGCGACATTCACATGTCAGAATGAATGAATAAAAATAAGAGCAAAACTAATAACACCTATGAGAAAAACATAATCTCAAATATATAATCTCTTGAAAGGATTTCCTAACTAGTTTCAAGCTACGGACTGTATTAAAATGAAGGGCTACCCTTATAAGGGGAAGAGCAGGTTGTCCACCAATTGGAAGGTAGGTGGTTCGATCCCAGCTTCCCCAAGCCCACGTCTCGAAGTGTCTTTGAGCATGATACTGAACCCCACATTTCTCCAGAGAGCTGTGCCTGTCTGTGTGAATGGTAAGGTCCTTCGACTGATGGGCAGTTAGCATTGTATGAATGTGTGTGGATGGGGTGAATGTGATATGTAGTGTGAAAGTGCTTTGAGTAGTCGGAAGACTAGAAAGGCGCTATACTAGTACAGTCCATTTACCATAAGGTGGTACCACCACAAGTCATTCATTCTAACCACCTTACCACCTTCCCGCTGGATCCCATCCCCACCCATCTCCTTCAGACCATCTCTCCGTCTGTTGTCCCTGCTCTGACCCACATCATCAACTCATCTCTTACTACTGGGTCGTTCCCCACAGCTTTCAAAGAAGCCCGCATCACACCGCTACTGAAAAAAGCCACTCTCAGTCTGACACTATTAGAAAACTAAAGACCGGTTGCCCTCCTTCCCTTCATTGCCAAAGCTCTGGAGCAAGTTGTGTTTAACCAGCTCTCCTCCTTTCTCACACAGAACAACCTACTGGACCGCAACCAGTCTTGGTTTCAAGAGCAGCCATTCCACGGCAACCGCACTGCTCTCAGTTGCCGAAGCCCTGAGACTAGCAAAGGCAACATCCAAGTCACCTGTACTCATCTTACTGGACTTGTCTGCTGCCTTTAACACAGTTTATCACCACATACTCCTGTCCTCTCTCGGTGCAAGGGGTATCTCTGGAATCGCATTGCAATGGTTCAAAGCGTACCTCTCGGGTATTTCGTTCAAAGTATCCTGGAGAGACGAGGTCTCGGAGTCCCAACATCTCAATACAGGGGTCCTGCAGGGCTCAGTGCTTGGACCGCTACTCTTTTCCATATACATGACATCCCTCGGCTCGGTCATTCAGAAGCATGGCTTTTCCTATCATTGCTATGCGGATGACACGCAACTCCATTTGTCATTTCAACCTGACGATTAAACTGTCTCTGCTCGCATCTCGGCATGCCTGAGTGACATCTCGCTTTGGACGAAGGACCATCACCTGCAGCTGAACCTTGAAAAAATGGAACTGCTTGTGATCCCGGCCAACCCAAAGATTCACCACAACCTCTCCATTCAACTAGGCTCATCAACCATTACGCCCTCCAGCATGGCCAGAAATCTGGGGGTGGTAATTGATGATCAGCTAAGCTTCACAAGTCATGTCGCCAGCACCACCCGGTCCTGTAGATTCATCCACTACAACATTAGGAACATCAGACCTTTCCTATCTGAGCAGTCTACACAAGTCCTAGTCCAGGCTCTTGTCTTGTCCAAACTGGACTATTGGAACGTGCTACTGGTCGGTCTCCCTGCTTGCACAGAACGCAGTGGCAAGAGTGGTTTTCAATGAACCGAAGAGAGTGCATGTAACTCCTCTCTTCATTAGGTTACACTGGCTCCCTGTTGTCGCCCACATCAAGTTCAAAGCGATGCTCTTGGCCTACAAGACCACCACTGGTTCTGCACCATCATATCTTCACTCGCTAATACAGACCTATGTTCCTGCCAGATCCCTGTTCTCTGCAAATGAATGACGTCTGGTGGTACCATGCCGAAAAGGAGAAAAATCACTCTCATGCAGCTTCTCTGGATCCATTCCACATTGGTGGAATGATCTGCCTGCTCCTACAAGATCAGCAGATTCTGTAGCCACCTTTAAAAAGCACCTGAAAACACACCTCTTCCATCAACACCTAACTGACAATCACTAACTTCTACTTCCTTTTTGTCTCTTTTCTTAAAAAAGCTTTGTATACTGTGCTGGGATTTAACAGACTAGTTTCTGGTGCACTTATGCATTTTGTTATCTTGTGTTGTTATAATTGCTTTCATTGTCTTCCTCATATGTAAGTCACTTTGGATAAAAGCATCTGCTAAATGACTAAATGTAAATGTAAGTATACTCATTCTTATGTAACAAAACACAAAACTATGAGTATTAATATTCAATTCAATTTTATTTATATAGCCCAATATCACAAATTACAATTTTGTCTCAAAGGGCTTTACAGTCTGTAACATACGACACCCTCTGTCCTTAGACCCTCGATTCGACTAAGGAAAAACTACCCAAAACTCTCGGGGTTACTTGATTGTAACCCGGTTCCCTGATAAAGCGGAACGAGATGCTGCATGAAGTATGCATATGGGAAACGGAAAATGGGAATTATTTATTATCAAGACCTCATTTTAGAATGGGGAACATATTCTGTTCCAGCCTTCAGGTTCTTTTGTTTTACCGGCATCATCAACACAGCACTGCAGTGCAGCATCTCGTTCCGCTTTATCAGGGAATCAAGTAACCCTGAGAGTTCCCTTTCCAACTAAATGACATGGGAGCCTGGAGTCGAATGAGCATCCAAGCTATAAATCATATAAATTTGTGCATAGAGGACCAGCCTTCCACATCACAAACACTCTGTAAGGGGGCACCCCATGCTAAAGCAGTAGAGGAGGCGACCCCTGATGGAGTGAGCCCTTAAGCCTTTTGGCAAGGCCTGCCCGCGCGCCTCATAAGCAAGGGCAATAGCATCCCTGACCCAATGTGACATGGTCTGTTTGGCAGCGGCAGAACCTCTGTTGCGGCCCCCATGACAAACAAACAATTGCTGTGACCTACGCCACTGGCTGGAACGGTGGAGGTAGGCCCGGACAGCATGCACTGGACATAGTCCATGAAATCTCTCCTGATTCGGCGTTTCAAACGGCAGAGGGAAGAAAGTTTCCAGAGTGACAGGATGTGCGGGGACAGGTAGGCAGGTAGTCAGGATGAGGATGCAAAATCACTTTCACCATACCTGGGGCAAAGTCTAAGCAGGATGGTGACACCAACAGAGCCTGCATATCCCCAATTCTTTTTAAAGATTTTATTGCCATAAGAAAAACCATCTTTAGAGTCAGAAGCTTGCCAGACGCTGACTCTAGAGGTTCAAAGGGGGTCTCAACCAGACCCTCAAGGACTATAGCTAGGTCCCACGAAGGAATCTTGTTTCTTACGGGAGGCCTCAACTGCCTGGCCCCGCGAATAAAGCAGGCCAGCAGAGGATGCCTCCCCTGTGGTACCCCATCCACCAAGGCGTGGCAAGCCGAAAGAGCAGCCACATAAACCCTGAATGTGGAGGGGCATGTTCCTGCTAACAACTTTCCTTGCAGAAAATCCAGAGCTGAAGCAACCTGGCAGTTAACTGGATCAAACTGATGTGTCATGCCCCATCTGTCAAAGACACCCCTTTTACTGGCATAAAGGTTCCTGGTAGAGGAACCTAGCACTTAAAAAGGTTTTGATACATTTACATTTACATTTAGTCATTTAGCAGACGCTTTTATCCAAAGCGACTTACATTTGAGGAAGACAATGGAAGCAATATAACAACACAAGGTAACAAAAAGCATAAGTGCATCAAAAACGAGTCTGGTTAAAGCCCAGCACAGTATACAAAGCTAA
Source organism: Coreoperca whiteheadi (assembly GCA_011952105.1). Taxonomy (NCBI): domain Eukaryota; kingdom Metazoa; phylum Chordata; class Actinopteri; order Centrarchiformes; family Sinipercidae; genus Coreoperca; species Coreoperca whiteheadi. Next base: position 2,089,931 of record WNGW01000012.1, on the reverse strand, counting down.
GGATAGGAAGGGTTTCTTTTTTTTTTTATTTTTTTTTTTTTTTTAGCAGAGGTAGAAAGGAAGAAGAGTTAGTG
>WNGW01000012.1:2064630-2088958 GCA_011952105.1 Coreoperca whiteheadi | reverse complement strand
TCCTCCTCCTGATAACTGCAGGCGACAGCCCAGTGTTCCTCAGCTGGTGCCATATAGGGGCCAAACATGAAGGTTCCACAGGTCGGGCCTGGGATGAACTATCGTGCCCCCTGCCTGAGACAGAAGGTCCCTCCTAGCCGGAATCGCCCATGGCGAGCTGTTGAGGAGAGACACTAACTCCAAAAGACCATATTCGGTTTGGCCAACAAGGCACCATCGCATCCAGACCCAGCAGAGCTGGGCGAAGAGGCGAAGAGGTCCACTTCCGCTCTGTGAAATCTGGTCCATAGTTGACTGACAATCTCTGGGTGAAGGTTCCACTCCCCCATCTGTAAAGTTTGTCTGGACAGCAAGTTTTCTCCCAAGTGATGATATATATGAAACTGTCGCTGTATTGTCCACCCGCACTAAGACATGACAGCTGCTCAACTAGGGTAGAAAGTATTTCTGGGCCAGAAATACAGCCATCAACTCTAGGCAATTGATGTGCCACTCGAGCTGATGACCCTCCCATTCCCCTTGGGCTGGATGACCCCTTAAGACCGCACCCCAGCCCGTCAGGGAAGCGTCCGTCGTTAGCATCTTGGGACGACAGGGTATGCCGAGAGTGGGACCCAAGATTGGCCTTTGGATGAAATCCCCTGGCTCTGAGCCACAACTGAAACGGTCTCATGTGTTACAGCCCCATAGGAATCTCCATGGATGCTGACACCATGAGTCCCAACAATGTTTGACAGTGATGAACAGTGAGATGTCGACCTTGCCCGATTTTGCTTAGGGTATACAAAATGGTCTCGATCCGAGCAGGAGACAAGTGTGCACGCATCGTAACTGAATCCCAAACGGCCCCCAGATAAGTCGTTCATTGGGCAGGAGAAAGAACGCTTTACCGATGTTGAGTCTCAACCCGAGAGAAACTGGATGAGCCAGCACCATATCTCTGTGCTGAAGCGCCATCTCTCGCAACTGAGCTAATATTACTCATTCGTCGATGTAATTCAAAATGCAAATGTCCTGGAGTCGCAACGGAGCCAGCGCTGCATCCATGCATTTTATGAAAGTGCTGGGTGATAAGGCTAGGCCGAAGGGAACCCAAAATTGGTAAGCTTCGCCCCCGAAAGCGAACCTCAGGAACTTCCAGTGTTGTGGCAATATTTCCATGATTGGACGTATGTGGAAGTATCTGCTGTAATAGCCTGACTCTCTATCTGGAAGAGAAACACGTTCTATGGCCCAGTTGCTCAAAAGAGTTGTAGCTCTTGTGACAGTACTCACGGAAGTGGAGACCACGCCGTTGATCCTGTACCCTTTTCGTACTGTGCTTAACACTCATGCAGAAACGCCTGGCAGAAGTGTCCACGCTGCCAGGCGCCTCTCTGACAGCGGTATTAGCCTTAACACTTCCTGTAGTGGGGATGTTAAAGACCCCGTGTCCTGGAAAATAGCAGGATTTATACATGGCACATTCAACCTGTCACTGGGAACTGCCATGGCATCCCTACCGATGTAACTCAAAATGTGAATGCCCTGGAGTCGAGATGGAGCCAGCGCTGCATCCATGCATTTTGTATATGTGCGGAGCAATATTTCTATATGAAAATATGTGACCCGTCACGGAAACCAGGGACACAAGTCGGCAGCACAAATTTCGAGCAAAATGAGAAAGAAGCATTTTTTTTCACTTTTTTGCAGACTCTGTTAGTTGAGATCACGAAGAAGCCTCTCCGTGTTTGAGATAGCAGTATTGGTATATCACTGATTCTGAAGACGATCTGAGCGACGATGAAAGCGGCATAATAAGACTGAATAATATCCCGAATCTACAACTGAGCGAAGATGAAGACGAGGAAGAATGTATCGGACTGGCGTCAGACAAGAGGCTTACTTTTCTGTTTCTTATGGGGTGAGTTTCCATAAAGATCAAAGTTTGTTGTTTTGTGTTCATTCTAAGAACACATACACGTTATCTCATGTTTAGACCTTCCCATACCTACCTATTGTTATTAGCTAGCCCAGGACTGTCGTTTTAATTGTAATCATTAGCATCTTATCACTTTTAAAAGCCCCATTACTATAATGGGCTTTTAGATGGTAATGTTAGCATCTGCTATTAATTTGAATAATGCTTCAATTGCTTCAATTGACAGGTGTGAATGACTTAGCCCACGTAAACCTGCCTGTTAACATTCTTGAATTGAATGTGTGAGTGGTGGAGGAAGTTCTACAATACATTCTGATATAGGTGACAAGATGCCTGTTAGCACTATGGATTTATACTCATATACTGTATATCAGGGGTCTCCAACCTTTTTTTATTTGAGAGCTACTTTTTAACAAGGTTAACAAGGTTGCCACGGTCCTTGAAATCCTTGAAAGTTTGTGAATCTGAAAAAAGTAAGAGTGTGATGTTTTAACGAACAGTGAATGTTGAACAATATTAATTTGGGGCCATCTGCGATCTTTGACACACAAGGGGTTAACAGTATGCGGTCCGAGTTTTCCCATTGCGTCTGTCGTTGCTATGCAACCATACAGCTTTACAGAGGGTATGGCTTATCTAAATGACATGTAAATGAGCCCTATTGTCACTCCAAGCAGGTGAGAACTGCACAATCTTTAGAGGCTGTTTTCTCCCTTTTGAGCTTTTTTGAGTGCCTACCTTCAAATGGCCACAACTTCTCCAAATATTATCATATTTCCATGTGTTACACATCGTTGGAAAGCTTGGACACTACACTTTCTGAATCTGTGGATAACTCAAAATGCCCCAGAACCGACTTGTGTCCCTACTTTCCGCGACTGGTCACATTTCTTCAAGGCTAAGAACAAATGTACTGCCTAAACTTGATGTATAGGTTTCAGCTCACAGAGCATTTAGGTGTATAAAGGATCACACATATTTTCTATTTCTCAAAGACAGGGTCCATTTAGCAGTTTAAATCCCACATCATAAAACCTACACCTATCAATATGAACTTACTCATTTGTAGCTAAACTAGAATTTTTTATATTTCACGCTTCCAGTAGAACATAATTTTAACTGAACAAAGTAGCTAACTAGCATTTTAATTCTTAATCCCAAAGGGAAGGAGTTGCCCTCAGGATTTCATGTCCTCTATAATAGTCTTTTTCGCAGTGGTAATGTGGGTGTAACATTTATTAGCAAAGAACATTTGAGGCAAATGTGATTTGTGATATTGGGCTATATAAATAAAATTTAATTGAATTGAATTGAACAGCAGGGTCTTAGTTGCAGGACCAAACTTGAGGTTGTTGTTAATGGCCTAGTAGTTGTAGGATATGGTCATGCAGAATAAGGCATTAATACGTGCTTTAAAATTACTAATAAAGAGCCAATATGCTACTAATATCCATGCTAATAAGAAACTAGTTAAGGGTGAATATGTGTATCTTAATATAAAGTGTTACCCAATTTTTTTTTTTTGTGAGGTTAATCCATCCTCTAGCTGACTTGAGCCCTCTTATCTCAGATAAACTGATGACTCCCATTACCTCCTATATTTTCCCATACCGTGTTAAACTGTTGTTCTAGGTCATAAAGTTATTTTGTTTCTTTACAAGCATTTAAAATGATAGGCTGTCATTGTGTTTTCACAATACACCCCACATTTCAAAAAGCTACAATGACAACAGTGCAGGTGCCACTTTACTAAAAGACAACAACACTAAAGATTATATTATATTTAGTTTAGATTATCATTTTCTTTTAAGAATTATCCATTTTGCTTATTTCTTTTTTATTCATCCATGCTGGATGAGTATGAGTGTGGAGCTTTTTTGCGTAATGCATCCATTGCTTGATAAAACTGGTCGGGTATTTTGGGACTGAACAATTTTAAAGGTCTAGTCAAAGTCTGATGTTGAATTATTTTTTTTAGTTAAAGTATCTTACTGACAACCATTTTTTTCTAATTCTATCCTGGTTGTTTATATTTATTTACAAAACCTAATAACAAATCATGTTTCAGGAGACTGGTTTCTTCACTCAGTAACCTGTTCAATAGCCCCTCTACAGTCTGAAAGACTGCCTGGGGCTGCAAGCCATTCACACTATCGGGGAGTGTTAAAAATGACGTGTATGAGTGAGTCGTTAAAATCCCTGCTCGAGCCTGCAGGGCCACTGCTGAGTATGGATTTTAACACTCACACACCTGCTAGTCCCCTCTTGGCTAAAGTAAATAAAAATTCAACAGAGAGTTTAAGACATGATTTTTAACATGATTTAAAGCACGACCAACAGGGGACATTTTGGAGGTCCCCTGTTGGTGAGTGTGTAACGATGACGAGGTTCACTGTTGCATAGCTAGGTGAGTGCACAAACACAAACCCACACACACACTCACACAAACCCTTTGCTATGTAGTTTAGTGCATTTAGAGTTAGACTTTACGTTGTGTGTTTTTGCTTTGTTAATCTTTTAATAAATGCATGTGTATAATTATGCTTGCTTCTTTAATGTTGCAAAAGAGTGAATCATTTGGAAACCTCTTCAATGTAGAACTCCAAATTCTTCAACCTACTAGCCATTAATGGTATTTTTGGTTATAGTTATTCATTTAATTGTAAATTGGAGTTCCAAATTGATAGTTTAGTGTGTTTTATGAGACTGAATCAATTAATTTGCTGTAATTTCTCTTCTTTAAGAAGAGTGGTGAGAGCAGGGAGCAGGTGGAGGAAAATCTAGAGAGATGGAGGTCTGCTCTGGAAAACAGAGGAATGAAGCTTAGCCGCAGTAAGACAAAATACATGTGAGTCAATGAGAGGCACCCAGGTGGAATGGTGAAGTTACAGGGAGCAGAGGTGAAGAAGGTGCAGGACTTGTACTTAGGGTCAGCGGTTCAGAGCAATGAAGACTGTGGAAAAGAGGTGAAGAGGCGAGTGCAAGCAGGTTGGAACGGGTGGAGAAAAGTGTCAGGTGTGTTGTGTGATAAAAGAGTATCAGCAAGAATGAAAGGAAAGGTGTTCAAGACAGTAATGAGACCAGCAATGTTGTACAGCTTAGAGACAGTGGCACTGAAGAAAAGATAAGAGGCAGAGCTGGAGGTGGCAGAGCTTAAGATGTTGAGGTTCTCTATGGGAGTGACGAGGATGGACAGGATCAGGAACGAGTACATCAGAGGGACAGCCCATGTGAGATGTTTCAGAGATAAAGCCAGAGAGGCCAGATTGAGGTGGTTTGGACACGTTCAGAGGAGAGACTGTGAATATATTGGTAGAAGGATGCTGAGGTTGGAGCTGCCACGCAGGAGGTCTAGAGGAAGACCAAAGAGGAGATTTATGGATGTAGTGAGAGAGGACATGAAGTTAATTGTTGTGAGTGAAGAGGATGCAGAGGACAGGGTTAGATGGAGGCACATGATTCGCTGTGGCGACCCCTGAAAGGGAACAGCCGAAAGGAAAAGAAGAAGGTGCCCTAAATTACTTAATTAATTATAGTTATTATTAATGATTATATTTTATACCTACACAATTTGGTGCCCCTTTGACCATTGTAAATCCCAACATCCGGAATTATTAATCCATATTAATAGTTTTGATAATATTAATAATTATTAATTATTAATAATATTTTGCTAATAACCAAACCTGCCCTATCTGGATCCAAAGAAGGAGCATACATTCAAATATTAAAATTTTGATTCACCCAAATAAAAAAACAAAACATTTTCTCTTTTACCTTTAGTGGCATCTCTTCATTTACATAGTTGTGTTTTTAACTGTCCAGGTTTTGAGATCTCTGTGTCTTAGATTTCTGTCTCCACGCTAAAAAAATGGAGGTGAATGGGATTTGGTTTTTCATGCTCAAAAACATTGTACCAGCTGCTGGTTATAGCTTCATATTTATTGTTATTTAACCCTCAGAAAGAAACTGAATATATGTATTTCCCAAAATGTTTGGTTGGCCAATACAATCAGTTTTGATGTAGACAAAAGGTTACTAGGAGATTGTAAATACATCCTTTTTTTCATTAATAGTCAGAAGTTATATCAGGAATTAAAGTCAGAAGAGAATGTGGTGTCAATCACATCAATACTTAAGGTAAGAAAGGGAAATTACTGTGTCATCTGCATGTCTTAGATAACAAGAATGTTTACATATAGTAGGTAAGTCATTACTGTAGAAGAGGAATAATAATGAACCAAGTTCACTAAGTTGGTTTAGATGGCTGTGTGTTAAAGTTTGACAGGCTATCCTTATCATTCCCAAATGATAATTTGTCCATACCAGATCTCCGCTGGTCCATCGCACAAGCCTGATCCTCCTCCATCACACTGAGCCTGGTAGCCCCGCCTCCACACCACGGCCAATCCCAGGTCTCAACACGCCCACTGCCTGACCAATAAGACCTCTGCAAGGGGAAGTACCATGGGCGGGGCAGCCCATACATTCCTATAAGAGAGGGAAAACAAAACACATTTAATCTAACCTTTCTGAAAATATATGTAAAAAATTGAGAAACGAATGGTGGAGATTCAAAGGGAAATGATTGCATACCTGGATGCACGGCCTCTATGTACCATGTGAGCACACCATACACACAGGCATCGATGATGAGCATCATCATGGATAGACCCAGGTTAAAGTCATCGCCTTCTACCGGTGACTGGCTGATGGTTCGCCATTGGATGCCAACACCTGCTACCTCATACAACGCGAAATACTTGGAGCCCAAGCCGAAGGCTGTGGTGGACATCAGAGACTGGAGGAGACATGTGAAGCAAGAATGTATTCACCTTAGTACCATCTGGATTATTTAAATATTTATTCACATTGATAACACATGGAGCAAATTTTAAAAACAGACCCCAAATGTAGTTTGATTCAAAGGAAAAGGTGTTATAGAAAGCGAAAAGGTCTTACAGCGATGCACTTCTCAAAGGCAGTGATCTTATCATGGGCCACCTCCTCCCTAATGGCCACATACATGTAGGGCACGTAGCTGAGGAAGTAGATGATTCCTCCACAGGCTGAAGCCAGCTTAGCCTTAGAGTAGATTACTGACACCAAAAAACTGGAAAACAAAAGGAATTTACATGGGCTTCTTTATCATTTCGTAGTTTTATGAAATCTCATATATTCTAGGAGTCAAACTAATACTATTTCCTGCATTTATATCAACCTAGCAATAACGCACTATGATACAATTGGCTATTTTGTCCTATCCATTATAATGGTTGTGAAAAAATTATTATAAATTGCTGGTATTTATGTACTAACACTACTAACGTATGTTAGTACAGAGTGTTGGGCAGTTACTAGTTACTCAGAAAATGCATTACAGAAATATTGTTACTTTCCCCAGTAACGAGTAGACTTACAATGTCTTACAATTTCCAAAATAGTAATGATATTACAGTTATTAATCCAAGTAACGCTGCATTACTGCGTTGACAGAAGGCGATTTGTTTTTTGTCTAGCCAAAAAGCTAGAGGATAGAGGAGGACAGAGTAGGAGAGAGGCATACTTTCAACAGTTGGAAGTATTTTCATTATTTTTAGTTTGTCTCAGTCAAAGCTGTAAAGAACAATTTCATCCGTTGTAAACTTTGTGTAAGAGGCTAAATGCTTTCATCCGCGAAAAATACAACATCTAAGTTATTGTAGCATTTGATATGGCAGGACAACTATGTAAAACACATTATAGAGAAAATGCCAACAAAGAGCAATGTCCAGCTGCCAAAGAGAAAGAGATTTGCTGGCTACCTCCAGAGAGAATATGTGGGGATGGAATCTAATTTGAAGGTCACACTCTGAGACGTAGATTTTGTTTAGCTGACATCTGTACAGCTAACAACAAAATCTTTCTTGTGTAACTTGTGTAACAGTTCACTGGGTCAGCAGTTTCACTTTGGAGCACAACAGGGCTGCCATAGCATGTAATGGAATCAGAGGCAGGCACACATTTGATATTATTGGCGCAGAGATAGAATAAATTCATTCATCCTATGGACTTCTTGGCAATGCATCAAATTTTGCCAAGGTGTTTATAATATATTAGCGCATCAATTCACAGTCTGATTCTGAACTGCAAGAAGACAATGACAAGTAGGTCGATCTTTTACAGATCTCACAGAAGCTCTCTCCACTGAGACTGATTTAGTTTAGTTTAGTTTACAGTTTACTCTTCCCACATATTACAGGTGTGCATGACATACAATTAACCTAATTTCCACCAGTGATGTTGGAAAATATTTAATTTCCAGTGTTGACACCAAGGAATGGTATGGGTGTAGAATGGCAAAATTCACAGCTCTTTGGACCAAGGCAAGTCGATCTACATTTGCATCAGAATATGTGGACGAAGTCAGCAGAAAGCTACTGCTGCTGTCATCCACAAGGTGGAATTCCTTTTACGAGGCTGTTTCCAGAATCACCGAAATTCCTATGAATGAGCTGAATAGCCTGTGTGTCACACTGGGAATTAAGTGCCTCAACGACAAGGAGTGCCAATTCCTGTGGGAGTACGGCACCATCATAAAGCCGCTTACAGCAGCATTGGACATCTTACAAGGGGATAATTGTTGTTATGGGATTTTATTACCAACCATCCAATTCCTGAAGTCAAGGACACTTGTCAAAATAATGATAATCATCACAGCAACAGAAGATTAAAACAAATAAATGGGTCAGTAAATAGCCTAAAATAAAATTATCTATGATATTGAGCCCACAGGAAAGATGGTTTAGATCTACAGCAAATAGCCAGAATAATTAAAACAACAAATATATAATAATAAATATAATAAATTAAATAGATCAAATTGTATTTTTCAGGCCATCCTTTGCTGGTGTACTGGATAGCAAAAATACACTTCTTGTAGCTGCCAGTTGTCCGAGGTTCAAACTCCAATGACTGAGAGATGAGGTTAGCAGAGAGCTTGTGAAGGAGCTTCTGACACCAGTATTGCACAATTGCTCTGAAACAGTTTTCAAATTCTTTTTAGTTCAGGAGGTTTGGTGCTCACCCCTAGAAGGAACAGACTGGACTTTGCTTAATATGTCAGGGCAGAGATGACAAAACAAGAAGCTGGACCCAATATCAGCCTAAATATGATGTTATGCAATGTTTTATGTTTTGTAAAACCATTAAATACATCTTGCTGCTCTTATGACAGATTATGCAGAAAAACATTAGTTAAAAAGTCAGGAGAGACTGCTGCTTTATTTTTTTTAACATACATATATACACATACTGTATCCCATCAGGTTTGAGAGGCTGCAATGTTTGCTGTTATGCAGTTTAGCTGATTGTTCACTCCTCCCGTAAGGTTAAAAATTGTCTGACGGAACAGATATGCTTCTATTTTAACCAATCCAGCTGTCTATACAGGCTTCATAACGGCTCGCATTTAAGCATATTTTTACGATTGTAAGATTTCCTTCTCTACAGTGATTGTGAGTATGGTTCTGTGCACTGTCAAAACGCAGGTGACCCACACTCAATACTGTGCCTGAACGCATCCTGTGTAGACACAGACTGAATCTACTGCTGAGCTAATCTCCTGCTTTCACTAGGCTGGCTTTGTAGACATTGTGTAAGTTCATGCATATATGCAGCAGGTAAGTAATCACATTTCTTCCCTATTCCTGACTTTATTTTAGAAGCATGGCTGTTATTATCTTAACTATATAGGTGAAGATGCTGCTTCCCATTTCCTTAGTGTATGTATGTGTGTTGGGACATTTAGACTGTGGTGAGAGAAGTGTGTTTTCTTCACTCAATTCATGGCTAGTTTAGTGGAACTAGGAGATCTCACCAGAACATGATGGTGGCAACAGCGTAGATGGTGAGGAAGAGCCAGATGATGAATGGGTCGCTGTGGAGCAATACCCGGCCATACTTCAAGATGGCCGTCAGAGCGGTGACAGAGATGGATAGCTGGACAAAGCCGGTGATGAACCAAGCCACCCAGTGGACAGCGTTGTTCAGACCCATCATCTTCATCACCTGAAGAAGTGGCATAATAGTTACATGAAAGAATTTGTAACTACTTTGTCCTACACTACTATTTAAAACGGGTCCGCTGCTGGTTTGTTTGTTTGGTCATTCAGTGGTTGTAAGGACATTTTCATTATTAGGTGTTATGTCTGAGCTTTTGATATACAGACTAAATTAATGTGACTTAAAGGGGTGATCCATCCATTTACTATTGCACTTACATAAAAGTGGGCAATTTTATAAGAGACACTTTTATAAAAGAATGGTGAACATCTGTCCCCAGTATGGGTCAATTTCTAATGCCTCTTGTTTGGATCCTTCAAGCCTGCTAATTGCTAATGTATTTCAAATTCTATAGCCCAGTCTGTAACACAGGCTTTCTGCAATAAACTTACCATTTTCAGGCCTAAGCTGAGATATTCCATTGACATAATGTGTGAAAATTAATCATATATTTTTTATATTTTTTTCGAGTTACTTGACTTTATTTATGTTGCTGCTGTTTTTGTTACTGCCGTGGTGACAGCAATGTCAATGTGGATGATGATCACCACTATCTTTATAACTTTATACATTATATATTGCTAATATACTTGTGGGCCTCTGCCTTGCTCCTGGCGGCATTTGTGTTGGGAGATTCGCTGATATGGGTGGAATGGTGGGGAAGCCTTGGCTTACTACAGGGTAGAATGAAAAAAATTCCCTCATTACCTGAACCACAGAGGATATGCTCCCTTCCTGAGGGAGGTAATCAAGAGTCTAGGGGCAGACTAAGGTGCAAAAGAAAGCCAGCTTCCCTCTATATGGGTTGGGGTGCAATCTAAAATGGTGCCACCCAAAGTTTCAAAAACAGTGAAAGCAAGGAAGAAGGACAAAGAATAAAAAAAATAAAAAATGGAGATGAAACCCTGGATCCTTCATTGGTTGCTGTCCTAGTGACTAAATGTAGGCTCACTTTCCATTCCTCCATGACATTATTACCACTATTAATTTTGTACTTAATTCAAACATCATAGTTGTCGTCGTCACCATCATCATTGTTATTATTATCATTGCTACCTACAGTACCTCTATCATCTATCAAATACACTGTACACTTCCCTGGTAACACTGAAGCACACACATACAAAATCAGTTCACACCCCCTCCTAATCCCCCTTTACTTAAATTGCTTTGTCTTATGTCTGTTCTGTTATCTTCTATGTCAAATTTAAGTTGTGTCACATTCCACCAATAAAAAAAAGTCAAGTAAACTGAACCTTAGTGGCATACCCCTTATTATATACATATATATTACCATGTACATGGTCTTAATAGACATATAAGTGGATGCAATCTAAATTTGGAGGGAAAAAAAGGTTTTAATTTACAATTTAACAATGCTGGCTGGCACTGCTGGGATATTTAAGCTGAGACTGTTATGGTTTGGGGCTTTTTTAGTCATTGGTTGTCTGGTTTTGTGGGTTTCCCCTTCCCTCATGTGTGTTGTATGTTTGTTGCCTGCCATTAGTCTCTCTTGCCCTGCAATAACCCATGGTTGCTCCACCTTACACATCTGGATTCAGCCTCATTCAGCCTGGATTCCTTCATCAGCCTGCAGTGAGTGGCTCCACTCCACACCTGCACCCTGCAATTTTCCTAATTTACCTCCGTGTATACTGTATATACTGGTTAATCTCGTTTGTCATCGTATTTGTGTTAGTTCTGTCTGCCTGATCAGTTTAGTGTTGGATTTATGTCTTCCTGTTACCTGCTTGTCACCTGCCTGCCTATCTGCCTACAACCTGCCTGCCTGCCTGTAAGTGTGGAAATGAACATCCAAGTAATCTTCTTTTGAGGTGTCTGCCTTTGGGTCCTTTCCCTCTCCCTGTTTGCCATCACACATGACAGAACAAACCAAACCAAACATGGACCCAGCAGACCTCCCAGACCCCCCAGAAGGACACATGGTCAACGCCAGCGTCAGAGGGACTCAGCCATGTAGCGTCTGAAATACTCAGCCACCGCTGCTGCAGCCACGTCCTGTCCCGGTTGGGCCTAAATGTCCCCCTTGAACTCCCTGTGCTGCAGCAGCGATGACCAGAGTCCCCTGAGCTAGCCAGTCTCTGAACTCCCCGTCGGGCCTGAATGGTCTTCTGAATCCCCTGAACCTTCTGAGCTGCAGCTATCCCCAGAATTCTCTGTGCTGCAGCCGGCCCCTGAACTCTTTGTGTCCCGCAGCCACCCCCTGACTCTCCTGAGCTGCTGCAGCTGCCCTCTGAATCTCCTGAGCTGCTGCAGCCACCCTCTGAGTCACTTGTGCTGCCGCAGAAACCAGTCCCTGAACTCTTCACCGGGCCTAAATGGCCTCCTGAACTCTCTGCGCAGCAACCATTCCCTGGGCTGCCGGCGCTGCAGCCCAGCCCTGCACTACCGTTGCTGGCCTCCAGTCCTGCTCTCAGTCGCTGGCCACCAATCCTGCCTTCCAGTCCCCTGGAGACCCCTCCAGAGGTCTTCTGTCCTGTTCGCCATCGCCAGCATCCCATACGGCCTCCAAAGATCTCCCGAGTTCTTCTGTCTACACTACCGGTCTTCAGATGGCTACTGTTGTTGCCGTCCACCCGAGGTTCCCTGTCCTGTCCTGCCGTCTTCTGTTTGACTTCTGGGTCACACGTCAATGGTGTGTTCCTTGTCGCACTGATTGTAGGACAAAAAGGGAATGCAGCCCCTAAATCAACGTTCGGTTGAAATCACCCACATGAATGAACTAATGCTTTGAGTCTCAACACATCAAAATGTAGGAAAACTTGAGCTGGTCACAGACATGTAACTATTTAATCAAACATACTCAAACTGTTTGCACTGTCAGCTTCAAAGTGACAGCAGTGACAGCTAACTGCCGTAGAGACTTCCATATTAACTGAGACCAGAATTTTCAGGAGGGAGGCAGAAACAGGGAGATTCAGCGCATATTCATCAGTGCACTAACGGAAATAAAAGAAAATTCAAGATTACCAGTGCACATGAACACAGCCACTATGTCACTTATCCCTAAACCTAATAAAGATCCAACCCTTCCGTCAAACTACCGTCCTATATCTCTCATCAACGTAGACATAATAATAATCAGTAAAGTTATTGTACATAGAATTGAAAATATTATACCATTTATAATCCACCCAGATCAGACTGGTTTTATTAAAGGTAGGCATGCATCCAACAACAAACACAGATTATACCATTTAATCCATTATTCATCACTACAACAGGAAAGTACTATTTTAGTAACTTTAGATGCAGAAAAAGCTTTTGAGAGAGTCAATTGGAAGTTTTTATTCACCACATTACAAAAATGTGACTTTGGTGTCGTTTATTAATTGGATTTAAATCTATACACAGCAGCACCTTCTGCCACTGTCACAACCAATGGACTAACATCACAAAGCTTTACACTGCACAGTGGGACTAGGCAAGGATGCCCACTCTCTCCTTCTTGATTCAACATCTTCATTATTCCCGTAGCAGCAGCCATCCATCAGAACCCACTCATCAGAGGAATCCACTTACCCCAAACACACCATAAAATTTGTTTATATGCTGATGATTTTACTCTTTTTGCAAAATACTTAATCATCTCTAGGGGGTATGTGGAAAAATTGAGATCTCTGCTAATTTGAAAAAATACAAATATTGATTTGATAATATATATCTACATATTTATTTTTAGAGAGCAACACATTTGTGTGATGGTGATCTTTATAGTTATTGTCACAATAATAACTTACCAACTATGGTAGTCTGCACGAGACATGCCTCAGTTTTCCACCAATCTGAGTCAATTGTAAGTTGATTAAGACTACAGAAAGACTAGTTAAATAGACAACAAAAAAATTAAAGTAAAGATACTGTAAATGGTTGAAACAAGCAGTTCCTGTCACTCCAAATGGCAGTAGTACAATTGCATTCTTGGCAAAAACTATTGAACAATACCATAAAGCCATCCCAAAGGGGTACTTAGGCCCATCTGATAGGGCTGTTAAGGTACGTCAGACAAAAAAGTTTGGGAACCGCTGCTGTAAGCAACATTCCCTAGCACTGTTTTTCAAAATAAAAGCCCCCAATGGTCAATGTATGATAAAAGAAAACTTTTTATACTCTTTCAGGTGCTTCTCATTGCAAAGTTAAGCCGACTATGTAGTTTAGCGCCCAGATATTATTCAAGAAATGCAGTTTGCCTCCTTCATCCCTTTCCCTGTTATGGTTTTGGGTTGTATGGGGTTGTTGTGGAGTGTTTTTGATTAGTCTTTTCCTGGTTTTTGTTGTCCATCTAAGTTCTGTTTGTCATTTCATTAGTTCTGGACTTATTTTGAAATTGTTTGTTTGGTTTACATTTTGGGATTTTCATTTAGTACTTCCTGTTTCATTTTGGTATGTGTCTGTTCCCCTCTGTCTGTCTGAGTTTACTTCCTGTCCCTGATTCCCTGATTGTGTACACCTGTGTTTGTCCTGCACCTGTGCCTCGTTGTCTTCACCTCCCCTGAGTGTATTTAGTTCGTGTGATTCTATGTGCTGGTGCTGGTTCATTGTTAGTACCTTCCTGTTGTGTCGTCCCTGCGTTCTAGTCCCCTCTGTGTTGGATCTGTCTCATCGTGGATTTTGGCATGCTCCTGGTTTTCCAAGTTCGCCTGTCTACCTGTTGGTAAGCGACAATAAAGACTCCACTCCTCAAGTACTGTCTGCATCTGGGTCCTCCTTACCTCGTCAACACGCAACAGAATGATCCAGCCAGACATGGGTCCAGTGGACGAAATTTCTGATAAGCTAGTGGAGCTGATCCGGGACCTCATCAGCTTGGGGGAATGTTGGAGGACGGCCAGCACTGAGCACTACCTGAGAACTGCCCTGTTTGATGCACACTATGCCGTTTCCTCTAAGCCATGGCTGAAAGCCTAAATTCCCAAATGGGCCATAGCTTTCATGGACACTCCCAGCAATCAACCAACATTCAGACGATGTCCTCCGGAACAACTGCCATCTGATCTGGTTCCGGAGCCCCATCCCCATAAGACTTCCCAAAGGAAGATTGATGATCGCCGACACCCCGAGTCTCCGCTCTTGACGGTCTGGCCGACACCTGCTACCCGACTCCGGCCGCCGCCTGCGCCCCATGTTGGGCCCAAGCGGTCTCCTCCACGTGATGTGGAGCATGAACTCCCGGTTGAACCAGAATGGCTTCCGCCGCTGCAGCACCTCCCAGATCTTCCCGAGCTGCTGCTCCAGCCCTTACTCCCCGTCCAGGTCCCTAGTTCCGTCAGGTTTGCGGGCTGTCTGCCCAAGGTCCTCAGCTCTGTCCAGTACCCGGGCCGACCGCCCGAACCGCCCAGGTCCCTGTCCCGGACCCCCACTGTCCCATCCCGGTCCAGCCATCCTGACTCCCGCAATTCCGCCAGCCCTTTCCCTGCTTGCCCGAGTCTCCCTGTTCCACCCCTTCCTGACCCTGTGACTATTTTCTTTGTTCTTTGGCCCTCCTCCACCCACCCTCCTTGGTTTGGACTCTTTTGGGATTTTTTTTTTTCCATGGTATTTTGGTTTTGTCTTGGGTGTTATGTTTAGGGACGTGAGAACCATCCCTTGAGGCGGGGATAATATTATGGTTTTGGGGTGTTTTTGATTAGTCTGTTCCTGGTTGTTGTTGTCCATCTAAGTTCTGTTTGTCATTGTATTAGTTCTGGTCTTATTTTGAAACTGTTTGGTTTTCATTTAGTACTTCCTGTTTTATTTGGGTATGTGTCTGTTCCCCTCTGACTGAGTTTACTTCCTGTCCGTGATTCCCTGATTGTGTTTGTCCTGCACCTGTGCCTCGTTGTCTTCACCTCCCCTGAGTCTATTTATTTCATGTGATTCCCTGTGCTGGATCATTGTTTGTACCTTCCTCTCATGTCTTCCCTGCGTTTTATTCCCTTCTGTGTTGGATCTGTCTCGTTGTTGATATGGGCATGCTCCTGGCTTTCTGTTTGCTTGCCTGTTTTCCAAGTTCGCCTGTCTACCTGTTAAGCGACAAAGACTGCACTCAAGTACTGTCTGCATCTGGGTCCTCCTTACCTTGTCAACACGCAACTTTCCCAACTATTTGTATTCCGTCCTACACTTTTTCATGCATAGTAATTTCTACTTATTCATTACACAGTTAAGTTTATGCTTCTGTGAGACCGTTTGAGGTTATAATTTGTTTTGGGTGGCATGTTCGGAGATGTTAAGATCGAGTGGAGAGCAGCTGTAAAATGTATCTTCAACTTGCTCTAAATGCCACAATTTTCCCTCTTCAAAAATCTTTTTACGTTTTGCTGGTCATAGACATGTAACTATGGAATCAAACAGACTTACACATTTCACGTGTTGACATTAAACCCAATCAAGATTGGTCTAAGTTGTTACAGAGATTCAGAGGCCGTCACGCTGACGGCCTTCCCCATAGCGTCAGCTGACGCAGCGTCTCGTTCCCTATCAGGGAACCATGGTTACCTACATAACCTGGTACGTTTTTCTTCTAAGTCGCTCTTTTTGTCACATTTTCGAGACCACAAACATAAAAACTACATCAATGCGTTCAGCAGACTCTTCTCTCTTACGATAAAATTTTGGCTGTAGCAGTTACAGTCTTTGAGCTAGAAGCAAGAGTTTAAGAGGTTTTATTTCCGTTCAATTGTCTAAGTTGTCTGCCTGCATGTGTATCTCACCTCACTGACCTACAGGCCATTTTGTCTGAGAATATGCACCTGGTAAAATCAAAATTTGAGGATTTTTAGTTATAATTGCAGTGCTTGGCCTACTGTAGCCTATACCTCTGGATATTTCTGATCTAATGATGCCCATGATTATTACGTAGGTTATCTGTCAACACTGGTGAACTGGATAGTGAAGGTCAATATCTGTTGTAAATGTAAATGGACTGTACTTGTATAGCGCCTTTCTAGTCGTCCGACTACTCAAAGCGCTTTCACACTACAAATCACATTTACCCATACACACACATTCATACGCTGATGGCAAGCGCTAACTGCCCATCAGTATGAATTAAACTAATCGTTCACACGCACTCACACACCGAAGGCACATCTTCTGGAGCAATTTGGGGTCCAGTATCTTGCTCAAGGATACTTCGACACATGGCTGGGGGAAGCCAGTTTTGAACCGCCGATCTTCTGATTAGTAGACGACCTGTTCTGCCACCAAGCCACAGCCACCACGTTGTAAACGCTAATTCTCAGAAATCATTAAAATGACAGAATTCCACTTTCTATTTAATTTGATTAACCACATCAATATAACAAATTGGAAAAAACACAGCTTTGCCCACGAAAAACATAACTTTGAATCTGTCTTCAGGATTGAATGATATAATTGAATGAACAGATGATCCACAGACCCGACTTAAATAACTTCATGAGTCACAAACCATGGCAACAACAAGTGTGTCCAAGCCGTGTTCATCACTTTTTAGTGTTCTGTGGAAACACTTTCCTCTATGGCAAGGAATTAGAGTATGTCCGGCTTTGATACACCACACATTACTTGTTAGTGGGATACATTCATTATTGGTTTGGGTCTGCACATGTTTTTTTTTTGACAATAAGAAAAATATAGATGATTGCCAGACTTATCCTTTAATAATAGTAATACACAACATACTAGCTGTGGTCAGGTGGAATCACAGTAATACAAAACACCAAATATCAGCCAAACATGATAACCATTCGATTTAAGGCTGACCCCCCCCAGACTGGTGACATACATACAACTATACAGCCTAACCTCTTTGAGCCGGTGTTCCTTCTCAGCTACAATGTGCTGAATCATCATGGCTACTGAGTAAACCCAGGAGATCACCATGCACAGAGGCATCATGTGCTCAATGACAAACAGAAAACTGAAAAAAACAACAACACAGGATATCAGATAACACAATTTATATAAACTTTTTTTAAAATTGCATTTAAAATATTTCTATGACAAATATTTTCACTTTCCTCTCTGCCTAATGATTAATTTTCACTGTCATGCTCAACTTTATGATCTAAAAAGAACCACAAAAAAGGGAACATGACAAAGCCCAGTTCTTACTCATCTCTGGTGTAACATGGGTAGGGGAACATCTGAACGTAGTTACCAGGCTCTACCACATCATGGCCCACAAACGTGTTGATGATGGCTCTCTCTATCATATCTAGAGGAGAGTAAGAGAGACAGAATTAAAGTCAGAGAGAGTTACAAAATGTGAAAAATGTGTTTCCTAAAAATCCTTTCTTGTTTTCCAAAGTGTGCTCTTTCTTGAATTTTGGATGATTTTGAATTGCTAAAATATTGTTCAGAATTTTGATGTGGCAGGTCTTCCTGTAACTGCAAGATTAACCATCCATCCATCCATTTTCTACCGCTTATCCGGGGCTGGATCGCGGGGGCAGCAGTCTAAGCAGAGACGCCCAGACTTCCCTCTCCCCAGACACTTCCTCCAGCTCTTCCGGGGGAATACCGAGACGTTCCCAGGCCAGCCGAGAGACATAGTCCCTCCAGCGTGTCCTAGGTCTTCCCCGGGGCCTCCTCCCGGTTGGACATGCCCGGAACACCTCCCCAGGGAGGCGTCCAGGAGGCATCCGGGACAGATGCCCGAGCCACCTCAGCTGACTCCTCTCGATGTGGAGGAGCAGCGGCTCTACTCTGAGCTCCTCCCGAGTGACCGAGCTCCTCACACTATCTCTAAGGGAGCGCCCAGCCACCCTGCGGAGGAAACTCATTTCGGCCGCCTTTATCCAGGATCTTGTCCTTTCAGTCATGACCCAAAGCTCATGACCATGAGCAAGATTAAGATTAAATTTTAATTGCAAGATTAACATTTTAATTAATTAATTAATAGTTACTTTTAGTTTCTAGTTAGTGGACTATATTTAAACTTGTACAAAGTTGGCATATGAGGCTGTATCCCTTTTTTGAATTATCTTTTGAAATATTTCTTTATAGCTGATCTAATCAATTGTTTTATATTTACAATGGAATAAATGGCAATTTTTAATTTGAAAGCTGTCGCTCGTAATGACATACATACAGAAATGTATCAACAAGAACTTTGCAGTTCCCTTATGGTTTCCAGGCCCACAATCTTCACCAAACCAGAAAAAGTTAGAGACTCGTCGGTGAACATACTGGAGACTCAGGAGTTGGTGGAGACCAAACCAGAGCTAAAAGGATAGCAAATATTGCACTTACATCCATCAGGTGGACGCTAACACAACTCCTAATGAACGATAATGTTCCTCAATGGCTTCTGTAAATAGGGAACTGCAGACTGCAGACAGAGACATTCTGAAAAGACATTATTGTTTGGAATTCTGTTTGCCTCCATTGCATTAGGGTAGAGGCAGAAATCTCAATACCTGGACAACTAAAATTAAAACAATCTTCATTGACAAATACATAGTGTTTGGTTTTGTAATTTGGGTAATACAACCGTGTCAGTTAATTGCTCATGGTTAAAATGAACGGATGCAATCTTTGTGGATCAACTTTCTGTGTCAGATGAGCAGCTTCCCTGCTCTCTGCTTCCTGAATAAAAGATGACTTGCAGTGAGAAAGTGCTTCTTCTGCAGCTTGCATTGGCATGTTCACAGGTGCCCCCACTTCACAGTGCACAGTGGCAAGCACTATACCAGAATAAATCCCTTTCTTAGTAAAACAAACTAAACAATGCGTTTGACACCACTGTCTGGCTCCCCTGTGGATCAGTCTCTGGGTATTGATTTATAGCACAGGCCATTGCCATCTGCAGACTGCACTAAAACAATCAGTCCACAATTTGTCTGATTCCAACCATGGTAGGTGTGCAACAAATCACATATAACAATGGAAATTATGCATCAAATCCTTAATCAAGCATATATCATGAATATATATTCACCACTCAATAAGCATTGCATTTCTGTCACTTACCTTGGATCCACACAAAACCATAGAGGAAGTAGAATTTGCCCCCGGTGTTGGGCCCGGGACGCCAGTAGGCCCGTCTGATTTCATTGGTCTTCTCTGTAAAGCTGGAGTTTTGCCTAATTTTGTACAGAACATGGGGTGGCAGGGATCCATCTTTGTTAGTCTGGAAAATCACACCTGAAAAGAAAAAGAGCATATATCAGGTCAGTAGTGTCATGGTGGCTCAAGCAGCATACCAACTTCATACTGTAGGTCCAAGGCCAGTTTCTGCAGTTGCAAAACCTCTTACTTTGGGAATATTTATAGGGCTGATTCTATCATATACAGTGAATTTTCTTTTATTTGTTTACTACTACTTGCACATGTTTTGCGTCGCAACTCCATTATGGCTCAGTTTCGGTTCAGATGTCCACTGTATTTTAAAGCAGTCTATTCTTCAGCAGCCATATTTTCATTTTGTTCATTCTAACTTGGTTAAGTGTTTACCAAATATATTGCGAGTGTATATAAATCAACATTTTTGTTTTACAAGCATGTTAAATTTAAATACACATTTATTGAAATGGAAAATGTACATAGGCTATAAAGCACTCTTCAGAATCAGAATCAGAATCAGAATCAGAAATACTTTATTTATCCTCAAGGGGAAACTCTTTGTAACAGCAGCTCACTATCACGTCAGTGCACACAAGAATGCAGTACTCAGCAAAAAGCAATAATATAATACACTATATTACAGGTAACTACAAGTGGGTATAAGTATAAATTCAAAATTAAATAAGTGTAATGTACAAATTGGGTTAACCGGTTGAGGTTAATATTACAGTATAAAGTAATAATGCATGAACTGTCAAGTTACGTGTAGCTTATTAACAATATATAATGGGACGGAGGATATTGCACAGCCATACTAGAAGTATGAATAAGTATCACAATTAAATTTAAAACAGGGTGTATTGCATAGTAGTTTAAGCACCGAATATTCCCAAATTATGTCCAGTATTGCAGCGATGTTCATGATGAGTGTCCAGTTTAGTGACTTATAGACTAACACTTAGAGGGAGGAGTTATAGAGTTTGATGGCCACAGGCAGGAATGACTTCCTCTGGCGCTCTCTGGTGCATTTTGGGAGGATGAGTCTAACGCTGAAGATACTTCTTTGCTTGACCAGCACGTCATGGAGTGGGTGGGAGACACTGTCCAGGATGGCATGTAGTTTGGCCAGCATCCTCCTCTCTGACACCACCGACATAGAGTCCAGCTCCACCCCAACAATGTCACTGACCTTACCAATCAGTTTATTGAGTCTGTTAGCATCCGCTACCCTCAACCTGCTGCCCCATCATGCAACACCATACAAGATAACACTGGCCAACACAGACTCGTAAAACATCCTCAGCATTGTCCGGCAGATGTTGAAGGACCTCAGCCCTTCCTGTGCAGAGCTTGAGTGTTTTTAGCCCAGTCCAGTTTATTGTCTATGTGTACTCCCAGATACTTGTAATCCTCAACGATGTCCACACCGAACCCCTGGATGGAAACCCGAGTCACTGGTGCCTTGGCCCTTCGTAGGTCTACAACCAGCTCCTTGGACTTTGTGGCATTGAGCTGCAGATGGTTCTGCTCGCACCATGAGACAAAGTTACCCACCACAGCCCTGTACTCAGTCACATCACCACCACTGATACATCCCACCACAGCAGAGTCATCAGAAAACTTCTGAAGGTGGCAGGACTCTGTGTGGTGGCTGAAGTCTGTGGTGTAGATGGTGAAGAGGAAGGGAGAGAGGACAGTCCCCTGTGGGGCCCCAGTTTTTCTGACCACAGTGTCCAACACACAGTGCTGCAGACGCACATACTGTGGTCTGCCAGTCAGGTAGTCAACTATCCAGGACATGAGGGGGACATCCACCTGCATCGCTGCCAGCTTCTCACCCAGCAGGGCTGGCCGGATGGTGTTGAAGGCACTGGAGAAGTCAAAAAACATGAACCTCACCGTGCTTGCCGGCTTGTCCAGGTGGGTGTGGATGCGGTTCAGATGGCGTCCTCAACTCCCATCCGGGGCTGGTAGGCGAACTGAAGGGGGTCCAGGAGGGGTCTGACCATGGGCCGCAGCTGTTCCAGCACCAGTCTCTCCAGGGTCTTCATTATGTGGGAGGTCAGCTCTAAGGACTACAGACCACTGGGATGTGGCCTTTTCGGGACAGGAACGAGGCAAGATGTCTTCCACAGAACAGGGACCCTTTGAAGACTCAGGCTCAGGTTGAAGACATGTTGAAGAACTCCACATACCTGGGGGCCACAGGCTTTTAGCACCCCGGGGCTAACTCCATTGGGGACAGCAGCCTTGTTTGAGTGGAGTTTCATCAGCTGTCCTCTCACCTGGTCAGCTGTCAGGCACACAGCAGAGCTTACAGGCGGGGGAGGGGGTCACATCAATGTCAATGTGAAGAGGGCCGTTAGCCTGAGAGCCAGTTGAGGGGGGGGCAGTACTCTCCCAGGATGATGGGGGAGGGGGGAGCAGTCTACTCACAGGGGTCTGAGGGGGGGCAGCAGCTGAGTTAGAGGGGGGATGAGCAGGAGCTGGTGTGTCGAATCTGTTAAAGAACAGATTAAGTTCGTTCGCCCTCTCCAAGCTGCCTTCAGCTCCTCTGCTGCCAGTTGGTCTGAAGCCAGTGATGCTCTTCATGCCGTTTCAGACCTCTCTCATGTTGTTCTGCTGGAGTTTCCACTCCAGCTTCCTCCTGTACTTCTCCTTGGCCTCCCTGATCTTTGCCCTCACCGGCTCCCTATTACCATCTGTAAAGGCCCTCCTCTTGGCATTCAGGATGTCTTTGATGTCCTTTGTTACCCACGGTTTATTGCTAGGATAACAATGAACTGTGTGTGTGTGTGTGTGTGTGTGTGTGTGTTGGAGGGGGTGGGGATCACCGCAAACAACGGCTAGACCTCATTCTGTCCGTTAGAAAAGCCCACGTTTGTAGTAATGTTGTTACATTTTATTGCAATTTGTTTTCATTAATTTACAAAGAACAAAAGCTTTAGAAACTTAAAATAAGGAAACATTAAGCTGATAACAAGCATTTTTTCAATCAATATATAATTTTAAAAATCAATTAATCATTATATTCATGAAGTGTGGTGAAATACAAAACGAAAATGTTAAGTTCAACTGAAATCCAAAAGCTTCTTGGAGTTACAAAAATGATGACAAATGATTTTCAAATGCATTATTAATATTATTTTACTGAAAGGAAAAAAGGGTATTTGAGGATATATCAGAGATGCTCCTTTAATCTAAAAGCCTCTGAGTGGGCATGCTATTGTATATGTTTGACAGCTGAGCCAGCAGGGACACAAAAGGACAAGCTTGCACCAAGCTCCCAGAAACAGTGTTGAGTCAAAAATGTAGGTCACAAGATGACCGCTGGCCCAAAACAACTTTTCCCCCAGTTTTCTCAGAGCCAATCAAATCTTACAAAAGACACAGGTATGATAAAACTACAATGTCTTGCAAAGGCTGTATTACTAAAACCACTCCAGGTTTCTTTTCAGCACTATAGCCATACCGTTGTTCTAGGGGCGGCTGTGGTTTGGTGGCAGAGTGGGTCGTCAACCAATCGGAAGGTCGGCGATTCGATCGGTCGCCTGCCCCCATCTATGTGTCAAAGTATCCTTGAGCAAGATACTGAACCCCAAATTGCTGCTGAAGCTGTGCCTTCGATGTGTGTGTGTGTGTGTGTGTGAATGATTAGTTTAATTTTTACTGATGGGCAGTTAGCTCCTGCCATCAGTGTGTGTATGGGTAAATGCGATATGTAGTGTGAAAGCACTTTGAGTAGTCAGACGACTAGAAAGACGCTATACTAGTACAGTCCATTTACATTTACCAGTAGTAACAACTTCATTAGCTTCTTTCATGATCAAATTTTAGCTGTTAGAAAAAAAATTCATCATGTCCTGCCCTCAACTGATACTGATTTATCTTCAAACACCGGAATCTTAGAAACAGCTGTAAAACCTGATATATATTTAGACTGCTTTTCTCCTAATGACCTTCAACTAACTTCAACGATATTATTAGGAAACACTCCATAAACTTTCATTGTTATGCGGATGATATCCAATTATATCTATCGATCAAGCCAGATGAAACTTATCAGTTAGCTAAACCTCAAGCATGCCTGGATGATCTGCAATTTTCTGACGGTAAACTCAAACAAAAACTCTCAAAGGTCTTGTTGAAAAATTCTTTGCCCGCGTCCGTTTGTAACTTTTCAGGAGTCTGGCTATCCTTTAAAATAGAGTCAAAGGCCTTGGAAACCTCTGCCCGTGTTTTTTTCTTTAAAGGTCTGGCATAAGCCCGTTTTGAAAATACATCGATGACCGTTAAGCAAGTAACTATACCCGT
>WNGW01000012.1:2025801-2048654 GCA_011952105.1 Coreoperca whiteheadi | reverse complement strand
GACACGTACTGCCTGAGGTCTTCCAGTCAGAAAGTCCAACAGCCAGTTGCACAGCGAAGTGTTGAGCCCCAGCTCGACCAGTTTGTGAATGAGCTGTTGAGGGATGATTGTGTTGAATGCTGAACTGAAGTCTATGAACAGCATTCTGACGTATGAGTCTTTTTTCTCTAGATGTGTGAGTGCTGAGTGGAGGGTAGTTGAGATGGCATCATCGGTCGACCGGTTGGACCAATATGCAAACTGGAATGGGTCCAGGGAGGGGGGGAGGGTAGACTTGATGTGGTGCATGACTAGCCGTTCGAAGCACTTCATGAGGATGGGAGTAAGTGCAACAGGACGGTAGTCATTGAAGCAGGACGGAGATGGCTTCTTCGGGACTGGAATGATGGTGGTAGCTTTGAAGCATGTGGGAACAACAGCCTGACTATGTGAGATGTTGAAAATGTCTGTGAAGACCTCAGTGAGTTCTGCTGCACAGTCTCTCAGTACACGTCCAGGAATGTTGTCAGGACCCGGAGCTTTGCGTGCACTGATCCTGCTGAAGGATCTCCTCACGCTGTCCGGGGTCAGCATCATCACCTGGTCGCTGGGAGGAGGTGGAGTTTTCTGTGCAGTGGAGCTGTTTTGTGCCTCAAAGCGAGCGAAGAAGGCGTTCAGCTCGTTCAGCAGAGAGATGTTGCACAGGTCCGCTGTGGGGGTTTGTAGTCCGTAATGGTCTGTATCCCCTGCCACAGGCTCCGAGTGTCTCTGCTGTCACTGAAACGATGGGCTATCCTCCTGGAGTACTGCCTCTTAGCCTCTCTGATGCCGCGGGATAGGTTGGCTCTGGCTGTTCTCAGGCCCCCCTCATCTCCAGCTCTGAAGGCAGCGTTCCGCGTCTCCAGGAGTCTGTAGACCTCCCCTGTCATCCACGGCTTCTGGTTGGCCCGGACAGTGATGGTATTTGTGACTGTTACATCCTCAATACACTTGGTGATGTAGGCAGTGACAGTCTCCGAGTACTCCTGGAGGTCGGTGGTGTTATTATTGTAAGTGGCAGCCTGCTTAAACATATTCCAGTCAGTTGTACCAAAGCAGTCTTGAAGAGCGTCCGACGACCCTTCTGGCCACACTTGAATCTGTTTCCGAACTGGTTTGGCGACTCTAATGAGCGGTCTGTATGCAGGCATTAGCATGACAGTGATGTGGTCTGAGGCACCAAGGTGGGGGAGGGGGAGGGCTTTGTAAGCTCCTCTCTGTGTGGTGTAAACAAAGTCTAAAATGTTATTACCTCTTTTTGGAAAGTTAATGTGTTGCTTTATTTTTGGAAACACACTCTTTAAGTCAGCATGGTTGAAATCCCCAGCTATGATGAGAAAAGCATCGGGGTGTGCTGTCTGCTGCTCACTGATGTGCTGGTACAGTTCATTTAGTGCATCGTTCCTGTTGCTGTTGTTCGGGGGAATGTAAACCGAAACGAGCAGTACGGCTGTATATTCCCTCGGCAGATAGAACGGCCGGCACTTAATGATCATGAACTCCACCAGGGGTGAGCAGTGTTTGCAGGTCACAACAGCATCGCGGCACCACGCGTCATTGATTAAACACAAAGCCCGCCGCCGCGGGTTTTTCCTCCCGCGACGAGAGCTCTGTCTGCTCAATAGCACGTCAGCTGGTCGAGCTGAATGGCGCTGAATGGCGCAGTTACCTACATAACCTGGTACGTTCCCTTTCAAGGGAACTTCAACGCTGCGTCAGCTGACGCTATGGGGAACGCAGTACCAACTCCGCCATGCTGAAGGGATGCCTGTCACGAGTGTAAAGCCAGCAGGGCACACTTCAGGACAAGGGAGCCACAGACCCCGGATAATTTAAGCGGTCTAGGCTGTAAAATCTCACAAAAGTGTGAGGCGAGGACCATCCCGCAGCATCGCATATATCGGAGAGGGGGGTTCCCGACCACCAAGCTCTGGAGGATGCCATACTCCGTGTGGAGTGGGCTCTGATAGACAGAGGTGAAGGCAAACCGCGCACCTCGTAAGCCGAAACAATTGCCTCAGCTATCCACCTGCTAATAGTGTGTTTGGTAGCCGGGCAGCCCTTACGAGGGGCCCGAAGCATACCAGCAATTGGTACGAATTGCGCCACTGGGACGTCCTCCGGACATAAATCTCCAGGGCTCTGACCGGACAAAGCAGTTGCAGCCTCTCACCTTCCCATTCCGCCGATTCTCTTTTTTTTGAAGGAGGATGGAACTCCTGTAGGACTACCGGCCGGGCCACCTCAGTGGGTACTTTAGGTACGTAACCCGGCCCAGGATGCAGGATGGCTCTAACTGCGCCTGGAACAATCTCCAGGTTAGCAGGAGCCACCGACAGGGACTGCAGATCTCCCACTCTCTTGAGAGAAGTCATGGCCAGCAAAAATGCCATTTTTAAGGCCAGACACCTGTCTGATGCATCGTCCAGTGGCTCAAACGGTGCTGTGGTCAATCCATCCAGCACCACCGTCAGATCCCACGAAGGGACTCTGACTCGAACCGGAGGCCTCATCCTCAAGGTGCCACGAAGGAAAGTGGTAACAAAGCGGTGCTTCCCAAGCGAGCAGCCATCCACCAAACTGTGAAAGCTGCAATCGAAGCCACATACACCTTTAGTGTAGCGAGGGAGAGTCCAGCCGAAAACCGGCCTTGGAGAAACTCCAAGCCATCGGCCACTGAAGCCATCGGGCAGTGAACTGGGTCAAGATGGCGCTCCAGGCACCATTTCGTGAAAATTTTCCTCTTGCCCACATACAGTGTCCTCGTGGAGGGGGCTCTAGAGTGTAGGATGGTCTCAACTACCTGAGTAGAGAGACCGGCAGTTCGGAGGTGGTCCCCCTCAGGGGCCAGACCCACAGCTTCAATTTCCCCGGGTGGGGATGGAATATTTCGCCTAGGCCCTGCGACAGCAGGTCCCTCCTGATGGGAATCTCCCATGGGGGGCCGTCCAGGAGGGCTACCAGGCCCGAGAACCAGATTCTGGCGGGCCAGAACGGGGCCACGAGCAGCAGCTGGGCCCCTGTTTGGCGAACTCTCTCTAGAACCCCCGGGAGCAGAGCAATCGGGGGAAAAGCGTACAGCCGACGCCTCGGCCACGGCTGCGCCATGGCATCCAGCCCCAGGGGCGCTGGATACACAAGGGAGAACCAGAGGGGGCAGTGAGTGTTGTCCGGGGACGCGAACAGGTCCACTTGTGCTCTGCCGAATCGCCTCCATATCATCCGCACCGTCTTGGGGTGCAGTTTCCATTTCCCGGGCCTCGGCCCCTGCCTCGACAGGATGTCTTCTCCCACATTGAGGTACCCAAGTGTGAAGAGTGCTCTAAGAGAGAGCAACTTCCCCTGGGACCACAAAAGGATCTGGTGCGCCAGTCTGCACAGAGGGCGCGACCTCAGACCGCCTTGTCGATTTATGATCACTGCCGTGTTGTCGGAGCAGACAAGCACATGGTGGTCCCTGAGGTCTGGGAGAAAGTGCCGTAAGGCCAACAAGACCGCTCGCATCTCTAGGCAATTTATGTGCCATAGATGCGGGGTCAACCACAGACCTCGGGCTGTGCGGCCTTCCAGAACCGCGCCCCATCCGGTGCTGGAAGAATCCGTCGAGAGTGTGCGACGGTGGTACACCATGCCCAGCACTGGGCCCTGGGTCAGGAACACCCGTCGTCTCCACCTGTCTAAGGCACGCATGCACCTGAGTGTAACCTTGATCAGGCGAAAAGGATTGCCCCTCGGGGAAAATCCGGCGTCCCTGAGCCACCACTGCAGTTGCCTCATGTGCAGCAATCCAAGCGGAATCACGGTGGATGCTGCAGCCATGAGGCCTAACAGTCTCTGGAACTGAAGTGCAGTGAGATGTCGGCCTAGCTGCACCCTGAGTACCATGGTCAGGATTGACTCGACGCGTGCGGGAGACAGTTGTGCCCGCAACGTGACTGAGTCCCACACTACTCCTACGAACGTAATCCTTTGTGTTGGAGTGAGCGTGCTCTTGCTTGTGTTGAGCTTCAACCCCAAGCACCTCAAGTGCGTAAGTTCAACATCTCGATGATCCTACTTAGTGGGCGTCTCCTGGAGCTGCTCAGTTGTCCTTTTGGTTCCAACCTCGTCACTTGTCCCTCTGGATCCATCCTCTTCTCTCATGTTTCACAATCTACATTTTTTATCATAATTATATATACTATTATTTTATGATGTTTTATTATGATTGTATATACTATTATTTCTGGATCCATCCTCTTCACTTATGTTTTACACTCTACATTTTGTCACAGTGATTTTAGATACTATGATCTTCTGTTGTGAATCTATTCTGTACACACCACATCTATTGCATGTCTGTCCGTCCTGGGAGAGGGATCCCTCCTCTGTTGCTCTTCCCGAGGTTTCTTCCATTTTTTCCCCCCTGTTTAAAGGGTTTTTTTGGGGAGGTTTTCCTTAGTCGAATCAAGGGTCTAAGGACAGAGGGTGTTGTATGTTGTACACATTGTAAAGCCCTTTGAGGCAAAATTGTGATTTGTGATATTGGGCTATGTAAATAAAATTTAATTGAAGTTAGCATTTTTACTACTAACACTTGGAGTGTAAGAACTTGATGTTTCAACAATTTTTACATTACTTTTAACTATTTTAATTTCTCCATTCTCTTGTTCTCTTACTAGTGTTCATGAACTCTCAGCAGCAGCCTGTCCCATGCCATTGGTCTGTCTAGCTGGTAGTTTATTGGTCATTGTGATGATAAATATACTAAAGATCAGCCTCACACCAATTTGTAATCATATTTTTGTTGGAAACCAAGGTTCAGCACTATACCTTAGACATGAAGCGCGTCCAGCCGCAGGCAGCATTGTCTATGGTGTCCAGCTGCTCCAGCAGGGTGGAGGTGTTAGGAAGACTGTAGTTTCTCTCCATCAGACCCTGCAACAGTTCACTATCTGTACCATTCAACAACTCAGGGTGCTGCTGAAGCTCTGAGGACAGCTGGAGAGAAAGGAGAAAGGATGAATGGCGCATAGCATGTGGACCATTACATGTTTCCTGACTCAAGTAATACAAACGGAATAATTTAACCCTCTACTCCACACAAAAAACTATTTAATCCTATTTTTTGGAAGATTGATGCTCTCTAATGTATCAGTGATCAAAATTGTCATTCTTACCCCCCCTCCAAGGAATGTTTGTCTTGCCTCAGGGCAAAGCTGAGCTATAAGGGTAGTAAAACACCAAGGAAGTTTGTTCTGATAGTTTCAGAAGTGAAATACATTAAAAATAAGCACTCTTTTCATTTTTTATATAGTATTTATTCAGAACATTTGTATTGTGCAGCAAGCACAGTTTTAGTAATTGTATTGTAACAGATTGTGCAGAAAGTAGGGATGCACCGATTTTTTCAGTTCCAATCTGATTCCGATACTAAATTTAGATATCTAACGATACAGAGTACTGATCCAATACTGGTGTTTAGCAGTAATTAATATGTTATATCCCACACTGTGTGAAGGAGACTGTGATCATTCTTTTATATGTAAGGCAACATCAGGCTTGACTTAAACATTGGTTTCCTAACTTTGTAAAACTAAATGTAACAAATAAATAGATAGATATAAATTTAATGAATTGTTATTTATAATTAAAATAATAATAAAACATTCAAATAATAATCGTGGACCAGCAACTTGGTAAAAAATCTTCAATATTAACAGGAATTACAATTAAAGTGTAAACCTTTTAAATGCAGTAACAAATTGGGCAGGAACAAAAATTCCAGTATTTAATTAATACAACTGCATCAAAATATAAGCATGCCAGGGAGCCTTGGAGTTGTGTGATGCGTCCTCGACCATTGTGAGGCGCTATAGGATTGTGGCTTGTGACTTTTAAATTTCTGTTTGAATATTAATGTCTGAGCAGTGGGTATGGTCAGCGCATCAGAGCCTTTAAACTGGCAGAAAATGCATCTGTAATGTTACCTTAACACAAATCCAAGATGTTGTTTTTTGGGGGGGCTACATATTGTAGTGATCCTCATTTCCCATCACGGAGTGCTGGACTGAGTAGTTTAAGTTTTCTGTTCCAAATAACAAAATTTTACTTTTTTAAATGTTTGTTATATGTCTGTTTAGAACATTCTAGTTTTCTGTTGTCATTTTTGTGCTGGTTTATAGTTCTAAAGTTCCTAACTCCAGCTGTATTTTGCTACTGTGATTGAATCATAATCAGCGCTGATTGCTTGACTTGTTATGAGCATATAGGTATAAACATATAATTTAATTCAATTGATCGTGCCATTGTCATGATATCCGACCCAGCATCGGACCGATATCCAATATCGGTGGACGGGTGCATCCCTAGCAGAAAGTATAATTTTGGCCTATTGAATGTCCCTGTGTCCATTGCCTGTGGATTTTCAGTGGATGTATTTAAAAGAAATTGACCAACACCTTCATTTTACATCAACATTACAAGTCTTTCATTGAGCACAATACTATTCTGAAAAGTAGCCAACCGCACAACGTTGAGGCAACAAAGAGAAAATCCCTTTAATATATATAAATATTTCTTTCTCAAAAACCTATGAAATATGCTTTATCTTTAGAGGTTCATACATATGTACATATTTGTATTGTCACGTTACAATATCTATATTTAAACATGCAAAAGAGTGACGTCTATCTTCCCTTGACTCAGACCACGGAGGCCCCCCCGGGATATACATACATCATGTGTAGAAAGGAAAAATGTGGGGAGAGGGACAGAAATGTTTTATGTTGCCTGAGGGCAACGGAAAATATCAATGCACAGATGATTTCTTCACATGCTGATATTACTGTATCATTAATGTCAAAAGATGACTTATGTGAGTGTGTATGTGAGTCTACCTGCTGCAACCACACCAGGTGGTTGTGCAGCCGGCCCTCCTCCAGAAAAGTCCTGAGCTGGGCGGAGATGTTGAGCCATACCTGGGCGTAGTGTGTCACGTTCCCAACGAATGCAAATGTCTCATTTGCCTAAGAGCAAAAAGACATTTCCTTTATTATTTGGTTTTGGAAGAATTTAGCAATTTATCAAAATAGTTTCCATTATTATTCTATATTAATTTCCAAGATGGTGCCACAGATGGCAGCCTCTGGACTTGCGCTCTTGGGTACTTTTTGTGTTTTTGTTTATTGTTTAGTTTTCTGCTCTCCCTCTCTGGTTATTAGTCGAAGGAGCAGCAATTCTCTATGGGATTCACCAAAGATGCTGATGTGGGAAACGATCTCAGAGCACTCATTAAACTTTGCCAGCGGGGTTATCGAACCGCACTCCTGTCAATACATCTGGAATGTCTGCTCTCTGGCCAACAAGATGGACAAACTGCTGCTCCTCAATAGAGCAAACTAGGACTTTCAGATCAGCCGCCCTGTGCTTCACTGAAACCTGGCTTGGTGAGCACTTCATTACATCTGCCAGGATTCCAACGCCTCTAAATGGACCGTGTAACAGAGCTATTGGGGAAAACAAGGGGAACTGGAATCTGCTTTTACATAAACTAAAAGCAGATTTAGAGACTATTTTCATACTTTATTATACATATTTTCATTCAACTGTAAACCGTTGGGAGGAGTTCTCCTCGTTTATTCTGATCGGTGTTTACATCCCACCTCAGCCTTGTGTTAGCCAGGCATTACAACACCTGGCTGACCAGATAACTAATGTGGAGAAAAAACATCCTGACTCCCTACTCATCGTTCTTGGGGATTTTAACAGAGCAAACCTCAGCCATGAAATGCCAAAATACAAACAGCACATTAAGTGTCCCACCAGGGAAACTAATACTCTGGACCATTGTTACACTGTATTAAAGGACACCTATAGCTCTGTCCTCTGTGCAGCTTTGGGACTCTCTGACCACTGTGAATGTGAGAAGATGGACCAATGAGGCAAAGCTGGAATTACAGGCCTGCTTGGCTCCACTGACTGGAGTGTTTTTGAGTCTACAGCCACAGACCTGGATGAACTCTCTGACATTGTGACATCTTAAATCAGTTTTTGTGAGAACATGTGTGTGCTGACTAAAACCTTCTGCACATACAACAACAATAAACCCTGGTTCACAGCAAAATTTAGGCAGCTTCGTCAGGCCAAATAGGAGGCTTACAGAAGTGGGGACAGAATCATGTACAACCAGATCAGAAACATGCTGATAAAGGAGATCAAGGTAGCGAAGAGGAGCTACACTGAGAAGTTGAAAAACAGGTTTTTGGCCAATGACCCTGCATCAGTGAAAGGCCTGCAGGAAATAGCCAGCTACAGGAAACCATCCCCCCACACTGTGGAGAATCACCAACTAACGACCTGAATTTGTTTTACTGTAGGTTTGACATGCCCACATTCCCACAACTCACCTGCTCCGACATCAAAGAACCACCTACACCCCTTGCCACCCCCTCAACCCTCCCCAGAGCAGCCCCATCTGCACTCAGGGTCTAGGAAGAGGATGTGTGTCAGGTCTTTCAGAGACAGAAGTCCAAGTAGGGAACCAGGAACAGACGGTGTGTCACCCTCTTGCCTGAAAGTCTGTGCTGACTGGAACTATGTGAAGTCCCCTTCCTGCTTCAAATGTTCAACAATCATGCCGGTTCCCAAAAAACCCTCCATCACAGGATTAAATAACTACAAGCCCATCAACCTCATGTAAGTTGTTATGAAATCCTTTGAAATGCTGGGATTGACATCACAGGACCCCTGCTGGACCCCCTGTGGTTTGCCTCAGAGGCAAACAGTACAGTGGATGATGCAGTCAACGCGCGACTGCACTACATACTACAAAACCTCGACTCTCCAGGGACATACGCAAGGATCCTGTTTGTGAACTTCAGCAGAAGCCCCCGAACACTGACCCCCTTCACCATATCCAACAACACTTTGTCTGCTGTGGAAACCTCCAGTTGGCATCGACACCATCATCAAACAGGTCAGCAGAGGATGTATTTCCTGCGCCAGCTCAGGAAGTTCAACCTGCTGCAGAAGCTGCTGAATCAGTTCTGCTCTGCAGTAAGCCAGTCTGTTCTCTACAAGTCCATAACTGTCTGGTTTGGATCGGCCACCAAATAGGACAGGTACAGACTACAACGGACAATCAGAACTGCAAAAAAGATCATTGGTGCCGACCTGCCCTTCATTCAGGACTTATACACGTCCAGAGTCAAGAAATAGGCAGGAAACATCATTGCAGATCCATCACACCATGTACACAACCATGTTCCACCTCCTCGAGTCTGGTAGGTGCTACAGAGCACTGTACACCAAACAACCAGACACAAGAACAGTTCTTACCCACAGGCCATCACTCTGATGACAGAGGTGTCAAGTAACGCAGTACAAATACTTCGTTACTTACTTAAGTAGACATTTTTGGTATCTATACTTTACTTGGATAATTATTTTTCAGCCGACTTTATACTTCTACTCCTTACATTTTCACACAATTATCTGTACTTTCTACTCCTGACATTTTAAAAATCACCTCGTTACTCCTATTTCATTCCGGCTTGTCAACGTTCAAAAGAAAAAAAAAAACCTATCCAGATAAATCGCGCCATCCGGATAGACTGAATTGAATTGTGGTTGGTTTGTATGCAATCCATCGCACCTGCACATGACAGAAATCACGTCACACTCCAGCAAGGACATAGCCAGTGTTAGGGTCGTTACTCAAAAAAAGTAATAAGTTACAGCAGACATATGTTGCCAAGTACAAATATGTCCATCACATATATGTTTTTTTAAATGTATTTGCATTGTACTAAAATGCGTTAATTTTCAGTGGGTATATATGTGGCGGAAACAGGTAGCCTAGTGCATCCCAAATTTTTAAAATTAAAATCTTATGTAGCATTTTAGTCATTATGGCCTTTAGAAAAATGTTTGTTTGAGGAAGTGGAGTGGTGCACTAAAGGCCCCTGTAGTGCGGCCTAAGCTCATCCATCCATCCATCCATCCATCTTCTTCCACTTATACAGGGCGGGATCGCGGGGGCAGCAGTCTAAGCACGACGCCCAGACTTCCCTCTCCCCAGACACTTCCTCCAGCTCTTCAGGGGGAATACTGAGGCGTTACTAGGCCAGCTGAGAGACATAGTCCCTCCAGCATGTCCTAGGTCTTCCCCAGGGTCTCCTCCCGGTTGGACATGACCGGAACACCTCCCCAGGGAGGCGTCCAGGAGGCATCCGGAACAGATGCCACCTCAGCTGACTCCTCTCGATGTGGAGGAGCATTGGCTCTACTGCAAGCTCCTCCCGAGTGACCGAGCTCCTCACCCTATCGCTAAGGGAGCGCCCAGCCACCCTATGGAGGAAACTGATTTCGGCCGCCTGTATCCAGGAACTTATCCTTTCGGTCATGACCTAAAGCTCATAACCATAGGTGAGAGTAGAAACTTCTTGCAGCTCAACTCTTTATTTACCACAACAGACCGGTATATCGACCGCATCACTGCAGAGGATACACCAATCTGCCAGTCGATCTCCCTTTCCATCCTTCCCTCACTCGTGAACAAGACCCCAAGATACTTAAACTCCTCCACTTGAGGCAGGGGCTCTCCACCAACCTGAAGGGGAAAAGCCACCCTTTTCTGGCTAAGAACCATGGCCTCGGACTTGGAGGTGCTGATTCTCATCCCCACTGCTTCACACTCTGCTGCAAACTGTCCCAGTGCACGCTGAAAGTCCTGGTTTGATGAAGCCAACAGGACAGCATTATCTACAAAAAGCTGAGACAAAATCCTTTGGTCCCCAAACCATACTTCCTTCGGCCCCCGGCTGCGCCTAGAAATCCTGTCCATATAAATAATAAACAGGACCGGTGACAAAGGGCAGCCCTGCCAGAGTCCAACATGCACCGGGAACAAGTTTGACTTACTGCCGGCAATGCGAACCAAACTCCTGCTCCAGTCATATAGGGACAGGACAGCCCTTAGCAGAGGGCCCCAGGCCCCATACTCCCAGAGCACCCCCCACAGGTCGCTGCGAGGGACACAGTCGAATGCCTTCTCCAGATCCACAAAACACATGTGGACTGGTTGGGCAAACTCCCACGAACCCTCCAGCAATCTGGTGAGGGTATAGAGATGCTCCAGTGTTCCACAACCGGGACGAAAACTCCATTATTCCTCTTGAATTCGAGGTTCAACTATCGGCCGAATTCTCCTCTCCAGTACCCTGGCATAGACTTTTCCAGGGAGGCTGAGGAGTGTGATCCCCTGTAGTTGGAACACACCCTCCGGTCCCCCTTCTTAAACAGAAGGACCACCACCCCATTCTACCAGTCCAGAGGGACTGTCCCCAGTCGCCATGCGATGTTGCAGAGGCGTGTCAACCAAGACAGCCACAAAACATCCAGAGACTTGAGGTACTCAGGGCGGATCATCCACCCCCGGTGCCTTGCCACCATGGCGCTTCTCAACGAGCTCAGTGAGCTCAACTTGGGGTATCGACAAGTCCACAACAGAGCCCTCGGCCTCTGCTTCCTCAGTGGAAGACATGTTGGTAGGGTTGAGGAGATCCTCGAAGTATTCCGAGGACGACAGGCACCATAGATCTTACGGCCACAGCTCCGAGCGGCCATGTCAAAAATGGAGGAGAACATGGTCCACTCGGTCTCCAGCCTACCTCAGGATCTGGTTGAAGCCTTGCCGGAGGTGGGAGTTGAAGATCTCTCTGACCGGGGACTCTCACAGTACGTTTGAGAGTCCCCGGTCCAAGACATACAGCCGGAGGTCAGATGAAACAACCACAAAGTCGATCATCGACCTCCGACCTAGGGTGTCCTGGTGCCATGTGCACTGATGGACATCCTTATGCTTGAACATGGTGTTTGTTATGGACAAACTGTGACTAGCACAGAAGTCCAATAATAGAACACCACTTGGGTTCAGGTCGGGGGGGCCGTTCCTCCCAATCACACCCCTCCAGTGTTCACTGTCACTGTCCTTGTGGTCATTGAAGTCCCCCAGTAGAATGACGGAGTCCCCGGGCGGAACACTTTACGGCACCCCTCCCAGAGACACCAAGAAGGTCGGGTGCTCTACACTGCCATTTGGCCCGTAAGCACAAGTAACAGTGAGAGACCTATCCCCGACCCGAAGGCGCAGGGAAACGACCCTCTCATTCACCGCGGTGAACTCCAACACATGGCGGCTAAGCTGGGGGGTTATGAGCAAAGTAGTAGAGAGTCCAGCCTCTCTCTCTCTCTCTCTCTCTCTCTCTGTCGAGGAGTTGGGTTCCAGAACCAAAGCTGTGCGTGGAGGCGAGCCCAACTATCTCTAGTCAGTATCTCTCGACTTCCCACACCAGCTCAGGCTCTTTCCCTCTCAGCGGGGTGACATTCCATGTCCCTAGAGTGAGATTCCGTGTCTGGTGATTGGGTCGCCGAGGCCCCCGCGGCATAAGCTTTTGTCTTGGTTGTTGTCCTTGTTTTTAGCTGTATTTATGTCTATTTCTGTGTGTGTTCATTGAGAGCAAGAAAAAAACAACAGTCAAAATCCTTGTATGTGTACACATACCATGCCAAAGCTGATTATGATATTTTTCTTGTTGTGGACAAATACCATGAAAAGACCAAAACCAAAAATGTGTTAGTCCACTGTCAGTACTTTCTGACTTCCCTACCCTGTCTGTGGCTCCAAGTCCATTGGTTCAAACCGAAGACATAATTTTCAAATATAAATCCTGCACACTGTAAATACTGTAGACATGTATACATGCATATACTGTATGTAGTCACCCACTTAAGGTATATAAAGTAATCTATTACATTACCCATTCATATGTGTTCCTTTGCACTGTTTGGATTTGTTCACAATTTATAGAAACATTTGATTTGTGTTTAGACATTGTATGTTGTTGGTCAGTGTTGCTTTTTATATATATATTTATGTACATAATAGTTCTATGTTTATTTTTAACCTATCTTTGTTCAGCTTTGTTGTCCTTGTTTTTAGCTGTATGAGTGCAACTTAAAACCAGAGTCAAATTCCTCTTATGTGTATGCACACATTGCCAATAAATAAAGGTTATTCTAGATCTTTCATATATGAGGAATATATGAGATATAAGTCTTTGGATACATACACAAAACTTGTTTGAGGGATCAATTCATTGTTGATTTGGGTCTGCGAGAATCAAAATATAATATTTTGCCAACCTTAACAATCACAGCAAGATTCATCCATGCGTCTTTCTGAAATGTTTGGTTCTAGAAGCTTGGTGACATAAAGACTACTTGCTGGGCTAGCTGGTGAACTACTGAAGGTGGTGATTGCAAACGGGACAATAAGTTCACACAGTTTATTCAAGAGGCGGTTTTGTATGGTCAATGCCTGTCTCAGAATTGTGTGTAAACCATGTCTCTCTTGTGTAGCAGTTTATACTCCAGCACAGAGTTATATAAAAGGAAATGGTGACACACAGATAATAGGCCACAATAGCTTTCTCAAGTTTTTAAATTCACGGTTCTCCATTACATCAAAGGTCAGCACTGTCAAGACAACATGTTATCGGACCACAGTCACAGGGTCACAGTTCACTGAAATGGAAACATCCACTGATTGCAGCGATTCCATTAAAATAGATTTTTTCATGAAATTTTGATGATTAAAACGGTGTGACCAGGGCTTTAACCTTTTCAGTTGCATTTATCAGTTCCTTCTTGACTTTGGACAAAATAATCTTAAATCAAGGTCCGCTTACTCCTTTTTACCTGAACTTTCAACCTCATGGTCTTCACCATGAAATGATAACTGCTAAAGTCTGTGAGATGCTTTTAACTGAAATTTTGGATTAAAATTTGAAAAAGTCTGAAAAATATTTTTATATTAAATGACTGTAACTCGTAAGCAGTCGCTCAACATAATGAACAAACAGAATTTTCAATGCAGAATTTTCCTTAGCTCTACAGAGCCTTTTAGCCCTTTTTAGCTCATTGTTTGGGTTTTTCAGCTCTGATAAACTCACTGCGGATTACATGACCTGCCCAGCACCAAATGGCAAACAGCCAAATTTTGCAGTGAACATAGTGAAAAACATCAAATGAATGCTTATGTTCCTCTGTGTTTGGTGGATGTGTAAAGATGCAACTGTTTGTTAAATCTTTCACTATGACAGCTTTAAAAGGTGATAACATTTCAGTGCTGTGTTTAAAGCTTTTTCCCCTGCCCCCAAGTGCGCCCCCCCCCAAAAAAAACCTATTGCAGCTTTAACCATAGTTTTGGAATTCTTCAGCATAGAACATAGTGAAAAAGCTTTGTCAGTGAGAATAATGTGAACAAATCCGTTCATACACCGACACCAAAGACAGTGCTGTCTACTTGCCTTCTGAATCACTTTATCCACCTGGGAGCCAATGGGGGCGTAGAGGATCTTGGGATTTGTAGTCATCAAGTGAACCAGTAGGCCCAGATTCCTCTGTTCTTTGTTAGTGAATCCCAAAGAACTCATATTCCCCTGCTTCAAAGCCTCTGGCTCAATGATCCTGCAACAAGAGCCACAGGTTAAAGGCCATTAAATTTACTGCCAAGTCAAAATAGATGGGAATTTGATATGCAGTTTCTTTCACAAGTTGCTAAAATGAATAAAAATGAAACAAACAAATTCTCTCTGCACCTAACAAGCACAGCTGCAATGATGTACTATCTGACAAGAAATTCTCTTCTGAGTTTTTCAATTAACGTTTATCATTGAATTCAAATGCGATACAAAGAAAGTGAGCAATTCATGGTCTTGCACCAGCCTATTTGTCCGACACAAAACCTTTGGTGAGACTGCTTTAAGATTTTATGCTCCGAGCCGTTAGAGCAGTCTGCCTGAGGATCTAAGAGCAGAGAAAATGTTGATATCTTTAAATGGAAACTTCAACCTACCTCTTTATATACTGGTTTTCCATTCGAATGTTATCACCATTATTTAGTTTATTTATTGTTATATATTATTGTATTCATGGTCTAACATGTTTTTACTCCCTTTAATATATTTTATTTGTAATTCCCTGTTATCTATTTTACTTTTTTTAGTCTATTTTAATGGTTTTATTATTACATTTTTAATGTTTTATTTTATTTCTTGTGTGTGTTAATCCCAAGTTGTTTACAACTGTTTACATTTGTCATCTTCAAAGCACTTTGAATTGACCTGTATCAAAAGTGCTATGCAAAAAAAGTTTAATTGATTAAGTTGATAGGCTAACACAGCAAACAGTTGCATATTTTCAAATACAGCAGACACGGAGCAACATTAGCTTTCAATTGGAGATGTGTTTGTTCAGATAAAAACATTGATTAAAGCAGCTTTAAAACTTGTCAGACTATCTGAATGCTTGTGTTTTTTGTCCTTTTCGATGTCTTTTTAGCGATGTTGCAGGTCTCAGCAGTTAATAAGATGAATATGATTTTATTCTTATGGATAGGAATGATGGTCACAATGACAAAAATATGGAATCATCCTTTAAATAGTTTTTTGAGTTAATTTTCTACACAACAAAATGTTGAGAAAAATGGTTTTTACATGGACATAGCTATCATCTTCTCTATTTTGGATTGCATCACCGCTTTTATCTCACTCACCTGTTGTTCCCACACAGAATCGGCTGCAATCCGGCCCATAGTTGTACAAATGCTGAAAACTGAGAGTGAGGGTTCTCTGCTTCCTCTTTCCCTTTCCCTCCTCCTGCCCCTTCACCTCCTTCTGCTGCTTCCTCCCCCTCCTCTCTGGGGAAGTCAGTTGTGTTGGGGCCCCAGGTGGTGGCGTTAAGGGGCCAGGTCATGTTTGTGGGGGAAGGTGGCGTTCGACCAGTACAGGCTCCTTTGGGCAGCAGGCGGGCCAGGTCAGAGAGCAGGTCCACATCCTTAAGAAGCCTCTCTACATCAGCCAGGTCCTTAAATAAGGCCCCGAGGTGGGACTGAGAGAGAGGAACCAAAGAGTTGGGCTGCTCCAGATGAAGCTGATAGGATGAGGGTGGAGGAGGAGAGTAAGAGAGGATAGAGGAACCCAGAATGAGTGAGCAAATATAATGTGCTCTAAACTTGCTGTTGTTAGTTAGATGAATAAATGAATTCACTTTCTACCTGTGTTTTTAAGATACCAGAACTAGTCCAGCATTTACATTGTACATGTTCTGGAACAGTTACCTTTTTGAATTTTAACGACCAATCATAAAATACAAGTTTTCTTTTAGATTTTTAATTTAAGTTTATTACTAGTTTATTACTTTGAGCCTTGAAAGTCGCAAAAACAAATTTCTTGCAAACAAGAACATATTGTGGGCTCAAGTTATTATTTTGCAGGAATGCAATAATTTCAATTAAATTCACGTGCTTCTCTACCATGCATCTTAGCCAATTCAGGTGCACACAACTACTTGGAAATGGAGAAACTGTTTATTTTCAATTTATGATATCATTCAATGAAATTCTTGCTGTTCTGGCATAAAAAACATGGAACTGTCCTAAGCAGGACTCATCTGCTGTGTATTTTAACAGGCAATAGGCTTAGCTGATAGGAGGACTACACAGATTTCGACTATGCGTTTGTCTTTTAGATTTTCTTTTTAAATTTTCATTGCTTT
The DNA here is from genome assembly GCA_011952105.1 of Coreoperca whiteheadi. NCBI lineage: Eukaryota > Metazoa > Chordata > Actinopteri > Centrarchiformes > Sinipercidae > Coreoperca > Coreoperca whiteheadi. The sequence continues at coordinate 2,032,037 of WNGW01000012.1, read as the reverse complement.
TGTTTATTCCAAGAAAACAGCCTCAAAAGTAACAAAAATAAAAGGAAGTTACATTAGCTGAGCTGGATTAGAGCCTGACATTGTGCATGGTGACACCAGGTCTCTCTCCCTCTAAAGCCCCACTCTCTCTCTCTCCAACTTCACTGACTCTCTTCCCTCCCCTTGGTCCTGTATTAATAGAACATTCCATATCTTGTCACTCCTCACCACTTTCCCATGGTGTGTCCAAAATCACTCCCTATTTACTAAATAGTGCACTATATTTACCTTCCATCATTTTATTTGAGTGTTTCTGTCAAACTGACACACTTTGCACATAGTGCACTCAAAAATTCCCACCATGGAATGAAAAAAGTACTGTCCATGGCACATACACTACTTTCTGCTCACAATCCCACATTGCGATGTGTTGCATTTTATAGAGGATGTCACATATCTCAATTTACTGCTCACTATAGAAAACTACAGTGTTGAGCCATATAGAGAGTAGTGAATGAGTGAACAAGGTAGTGATTTCAGACACTGTCTGAGTCACCGGATCCTCCACCCACATTTGCATACCTGCTCCTTATTCCCTCATTGCCCCATCTATATAGACCTGCCCAGTAACTTCAGTCTTTGTAAGATTATCTCCACTCCTTGCCAGTGTTGGGCCTCACCATGTGTGGAGAACAAAGAACAGAAGCCTTCATGTGAAACAAAAAGCCTGAACTAGTAGAAATAGTGCCAAACCCTCTCAGGTCCAGTAAAGCTTCATCATCTTCTTCTTCTATCATTTAATGTTGGTTGGCCAACAGCTTTTAGGTGCACCACGCCACCTTCTGGAGTGTGGATCAGAATAGGGCTGAAATGAGGTAAAATCAATTGCCTAGAAGCTTCGTTTAGTCCATTTAATTACACACGGTCATGTTGCAGAAAGACAATTTTTGTTTAAGGACTCGGAGTATGCGCAGATTGCGGTTATTTACGCGTGTCAGGTGGGTAAAGTAATAAAACTAGCCTAACATTCCAAAACGTGCGGGTGGATGAGAGATAAATCATTAATGTGTTGATTTGAATAAAGATGCGGAACTCTCATTTTACGGTAAAACGCAATGAATGTGTCATTCTGTAACTTTCGTTTTCAGCTCATTTCAAGATCAAAGAGAATCAATGCGAGAGAAAGAGAGCGGCATCATCACAAGTAGGCTAATGTAATTTAGTTTTGCTCGTTATTTTTAAATGAAGACGAATATGTGTTGAGCTTCAGGATGAGACGCTGAACATTTAAGTTTCCGTGTCAGCTGAAGAGATACGAGCAACTAGCATGCATCATCATCTTGTGATGTGAAATGTTTAATGGGACTTTATATATACTTGATATCTCCGAAATACACAATTCAAATGTTAATAAAAGCTAAGCGCAACAAATAGCAGAACAAGCTGTAACTGCCTTTGCGTGATGCGCAGCGCTCGTGCTTTCAGCGCTGCGTGCTTTCATTGATTTGTGTAATTTAAATCTCACACTTTAATCATATTTATAGCTCAAACTTAACGAAACAAGCTGTGTTACGTGCGATGTACTTTATCTGACTTAAATACAAACATCTCTCTCTTGCTCACGTTCCAGCGGTTTCTCCGTGTGCTGGATGGTTAGGTTATTTCACAAACGTCATTTCGCCAAAAGCTTTTTTTAAAGCAACCTACTTCAGTGTAGCTAATGTTAGGATAGCATCATGCTTAACAATGAGAATTTCAGTCAGTCATCATTAGTCAGTGATTTTCTACCGCTTGTTCCCGTTGGGGGTCGCGGGTCTGGAGCCTATCTGGAGTCTGGAGTAACTTTGGGCCTTAGGCGGGGTACACCCTAGACAGTGGCCAACTCATCGCTGACACATAGACAAACAACCATTCATCCACATCAATCAACCTAATCAATCATGCATGTCAATCAATCAACCTAAACGGTGTGAAGAAGCCGGAGAACCCGGAGAGAACGGGGAGGACTCCAACCAGAGAGATCGTGTGACATTGGTCTGGTCCGGGAATCGAACCCACTATCTCCTTGCTGGGAGGCGGGAGCGCTGGCCACCGTTTTTTTAGTTACTCATTGTAAGTTGATACTAATATATCTGTGATACCAGCTGAAAATATTGGCCCAGCTCATGTATAAGTTGGTTCATATTAGACAATACTTATGAAAAGCATCAAATTATATCTGGCATGCCTGCAAAGTAAGCTTTGGCTCTGCAGTTATTGAGAGGCATTTTATTTGATAGAAGCATTAGAAGTGTGGGCTAGCTGTGTCAAACTTGTGCACCCTATTTCTATATACAAGATGTGCACATCATGATATCTTGCTTCCACATGATGAAAAAATATAATCTCTTTTGGGCTCCAAAGTAAACAGATTTTTCATGTAAAAGAAAAAATTAAATTAGGAAAGAAGAAAAACTCTCGGGGTTACTTGATTGTAACCCTGTTCCCTGATAAAGGGGAACGAGATGCTGCATGCAGTATGCATATGGGAACGTCTTTGCGTGACCGGCTGTGAAAAGTGTGTTTAAAAATGTCAATGAAATTGACTCAAGCGAAACTATAGCCTCGGCAGGTGACGTCACCGGCGCACCCGAAGCCCGGGGCTAAAAGTAGATGAGCTCCAGCTGCCAGCCTTCAGGTCCCTTTTGTTTGAAGCCCGGTTCTGGGGCAGCATCGGCACGGCACTGCAGTGCAGCATCTCGTTCCCCTTTATCAGGGAACAGGGTTACAATCAAGTAACCCCAAGAGCTCTCTTTCAAAACCTTCACTCGATGCTGCATGCAGTATGCATATGGGAACGGAATACCCACGCCGCCGTCCCGATGGTTTCCGGCACCCCTAGCTACAGCAGTAGAGGAAGCGACCCCCCTTGTGGAGTGAGCTCTTAAGCCTCTCGGTGAAGCCTGACCGCGCGCCTCGTAGGCAAGAGCAATAGAATCCCTGACCCAGTGTGACATGGTTTGCTTGGTGGCGGCAGAACCGGCCCCCATGAAAAACAAACAACTGCTCCGACCTACGCCACTGGCTAGTGCGGTGGACATAAGCCTGGAGGGTCTATGAAGTCTCTCCTGCTCCGGCGTAACAAACGGTGGAGGGCAGAAGGTTTCCAGAATGACAGGATGTGCAGTCGAAAAAGGAATCTTAGGCAGATAGTCAGGATGAGGATGTAGGATAACTTTCACCCAACCTGGGGCAAAGTCTAAGCAAGGTGATGCCAACCGACAGAGCCTGCATGTCCCCGATTCTCCTCAGAGAAGTTATTGCCATTAGGAAAACCATCTTAAGAGTCAGAAGCTTGTCCAACAATGACTCTAGAGGTTCAAATGGGGTCTCAACCAGACCCTCCAGAACTAAGGCTAAGTCCCATGAAGAAGTCCTGGTTCTGACGGGAGGCCTCAACCTCCTGGCCCTGCAAATAAAGCAGGCCAACAAAGGATTCCTCCCCAGTGGCGCCCCATCCACCGGGGCGTGGCAAGCCGAGAGAGCGGCCACATAAACCCTGAGAGTGGAGGGGCAAGCGCCCATGAGCAACTCTTTCTGCAGAAAATCCAGAACTGACATAATCTGGCAGTCGACTGGATCCACCTGACGTGACTTGAACCATCTGACAAAGACACTCCACTTACTGCATACAGGTTCCTGGTAGAGGAAACGCTAGCACTTAAAATGGTTTCGATAACTGCAGGCGACAGCCCAGTGCTTCTCAGCTAGTGCCCATAGGGGCCAACATGAAAGTTCCACAGGTCAGGCTCAGGATGGAACATTGTGACCTCCGCCTTAGACAGAAGGTCCCTCCCCGACGGAATCGCTCACGGCGAGCCTTTGAGGAGACACACTAATTCCGAAAACCATATTCCGTTCGGCCAACAAGGCGCCATTAAAGGTGTCGGACCCTTGTTGGCGAACCCCAGCTAGAACTTCCAGGAGCAGAGAGACTGGAGGGAGGCATACAGGAGCATTATGGGCCATGTATGAGCCATCACATCTAGACCCAGCGGCGATGTATTGCCAAGAGGTGGAGCATTGTACCAGGAAAAAAGGAAAAGGAAAAGAAAAAAAAGCCACCCCGCCTCCACTCCCTCCCTTATCATTCCGTATCATTGACCAAGCAACCACACACACGAACACACACATCCCATCTGCTCCGCCACCGGCTATGTATCCCACCTTACACATCACTGGGGGACAGTTTCAAGTCAAAATGGCGACGTCACACACGACACAGGGCTCAGGAGTGAAAGGTGAGGAAGGAAAGTTAGGCTACAAACCAACAGGTCAGACACAGGCAGCGAGAGACACGCCCAGAGGCAGGAATGGTCGGACAGGGGAGCAGTCAGGGGATGAGGCAGAGGAACTTCCCTTTATGGCACGCAGCCAGAGAGAGTACGAAAGACAGCAGGAAGGTGGGAGGAAAAGAGAGGGAGTAGTGAAGGTCAGGGTAGGGAGAAAAGAGAGAAAACAGGCAGGCCCATTAAGATGACAGGAATAGTTTCAGGCGGGAGGTCAGATGGGAGGCGAAGGTACAGATCCAGACCAGGTAGTAGAGGCTGCAGGTTATGTCAGAGGACGGTGGGCTCCAGAGCAGGAAGACAGTGAGTGGGAGATCACTATGGAAGAAATAGAGAAAGAGTGGAGCAGGATATCTCGGCTGGAACAGGCTTTGGAGAACAGGACAGAGGAGTTATTGAGATGAAGGGCGGAGGTGACTCCAGAAAAAGGAGGTCAGGGACAAGAGGCTGAACATGGAGGACAGACAGCGGGAAGTAAGTTACGTAGTGGTAGGCCATACATGGGAGGGGCTTCTGGCAAAGCAACACCAGGAGTGTTGGTCAGGGGTAGGGCTACAATGAGACTATTCCACAAGTCAGAACCCCCTTTCACTCTCCATCTCTCCCAGGGATCACGGGCCGTATGGCCAGAAGAGAGCGGTGATGGTCTTGGGGGCTGATTTGAGCGGAAGGGACAGCGGAGCTGCCATTTACATTGATATTTTAGATCCCCCACCCAAAAATCAGGCATCGCCACCAACCGCAACAGCCTAAACTTAAAACCGAGGTAATCACAGTAGATTATAACAGGCTCACACCCCTAGACGTTGTAGCTATGGCAACCGGATACCGGGAAAGCAATCTTTGGTTAGATTGGATGGTTCAAACAGCCAGGGAACAGAAAGTAGGAAATTGTGTTGCATGTGCAGCCGCCAGACCACAATTATACACAGAACCGGCTCCACTACACCCAGAAGATCAGTGGGGCTATAACTGTTTGTTAGGGCTTACACACCAAAGTACACCTTCCAACTGCACCACACTAGCAACGATTTTTCCCCCTATTAAGAACACCACCACGACAGGAGCATTCACGCCTTACAAAGGTAAGGGAGGTTACACCTGCTTTAACTTTACACATCGCAATCCAACAGTTAAGTACGGTAATATCCCCACAAACTGGTGTAATGTGACTCATGGTAATAATAGCTTGATTGGGCCTTGGGCCAGGGCAGGGCTGTACTATTACTGTGGAGGACACCGGCTGTTCGTACGCATTCTGACTGGCACCCTCGTTACTTGTGCTATGGTAAGGTTAGCAGCTCCACTTACCATGATAGGGACTCACACGGTCAGGCCCGCAGTAACCACCGCAGGTGCCCTTACAGCTCGCTGTCGCTACTAACTCTTTTGACCCGACTAAAGACTCCCCAACGTATATAGACGCCATAGGGACGTTCCTAACGAGTATAAACTAGCAGGCTTCAAAAATATCCCTCTTCTCTCGGCCTTGTTTCCCATTACCCCGAGTAAGAACGTAGACTAAATTAATTATGTTCATTATAATGTCCTTAGATTGTTCAATTTAACCCTTGATGCGGTGGGAGGATTAGCAGACCAATTAGGCCCGACCTCCCTTATAACGGTGCAAAACAGGATGGCTCTAGACATGCTATTGTCATGTTGTGGGTTATATGGGGTGTGTTTTGGGGGTGTTTATGATGTTTTCCTAGGTCAGCTTGTTTCTCCTAGCGCCTTATGTTTTTTCCAATCCTATGTTGTATCTGTCCATGTTTATTGTTTTCAGTCTGGTTACTTCCTGTTTTATTTTGGTAGATGTCTGTTTCCCCGCTGTCTCAGTCACTTTATTTCCTGTCCCTGATTCCCTGATTGTGTTCACCTGTGTTTGTCCTGCACCTGTGTCTCGTTGCCTTCACCTCCCCTGAGTGT
>WNGW01000012.1:1963581-2014769 GCA_011952105.1 Coreoperca whiteheadi | reverse complement strand
TACATGCCCATTGAAATCTGCACCACTCTCTCACCTCTGGCGATGCTCTGTATCACTTCATATAACTCACTCCAGTAAGTCTCCTTCTCTTCTAACTCACATCCTACCTGTGGGGCATGACCACTCACAACATTGAACATCACCCCTTCAATTTCCAGCTTCAGGCTCGTCAACCTGTCTGATACTCTTTTCACCTCTAGAACATTCCTCACAAACTCCTCTTTCAGAATAACTCCTACTCCGTTTCTCTTCCTATCTGACCCATGGTAGAACAACTTGAACCCTGCTCCTAAGCTTCTAGCATTGCTACCTTTCCACCTGGTCTCCTGGACACACAGTATGTCCACCTTCCTTCTCTGCATCATGTCAATCAACTCTCTAGCCTTTCCTGTCATAGTCTCAACATTCAAAGTCCCTACTGTCAGTCCTACATTCTTAGCTTTCCTCTTCTCTCTCTGCCTACGAACACACCTTCCTCCTCTCCTTCTTCGTCTTCGACCAACAGTAGTCCAATTTCCACCGGTACCCTGTAGGTTATGGTCATCATTCGCATTTTTAATTTGGCATGTGTTTTACGTCAGATGCCCTTCCTTACACAACCCTCTGCATTTATCCAGACTTGGGACTGGCACAAGAAGACACTGGCTTGTGCCCCCTTGCGGTTGCATTAAACTAACAAACTCTTTAGGTAATCTTATTCTTTGACAAAAACGAATGATAACTGACTCAGCTGCGACCAAATCCTCCACTAACAAGACACTCTTTGGCACTCAGGCTTTAACCTTTTTCATCTGGAGCTGTAGTTTTTTCTCCAACTGCTCAGTGCTTAGTTCTGATCCAGAGCCTCTCTCAACAACTTTCTTTGTCGTACCAGAAACAGCAGTAAGGTCTTAAACTCGAGAAGCCAGCCAACAGCTCTCTTCAAACTGAGCCAAGAGGAAAAGTAACTGACGAGCTTCTCTACTGGACTTGCCTGCTCAACATGAGCCGAATTCACCACCACAGCCTTGACCTCTGGGTCTCCACCAAGATGCTCTTCCATAATCTCAGGGTTTGGTGGCCATTTGCACTTAGGCTCCATAGGAAAGTCAGGACCACAGAGGGATGCACCAGTCTTTAAAAATGACTCAACTTTAACACTTCTGCAAATAAGGTCTGCAGGGTTATTAGACGTATTTACATACTTCCACTGAGAAACGTTGGACAGATTGAGAATTTCCCTCCCTCTGTTTGCCACAAAGATCTTAAATATGGATGTCTCATTTCTGATATATTTCAAAACAGAAGTGCTGTCCGTCCAAAAGACTGATTCTTGGAGGTTCATTTGCAACTCTCTCTTCCACAACTTGTCCATCCTGCTGGTCACCACCACAGCAGTCAACTCCATACGGGGAATGGTGACTTGTTTTAGAGAAGCTAAACATGAAGAAGAAAGTTGGCAGTTCGATCCCAGCTTCCGCCAGCCCATGTTGAAGTGTCCTTTAGCAAGACACTGAGCCCCGGAGTGTTCAAGGTGATGTAAATCTACTAGCCAAGTCATCCACTCTCTGGCAACAAAGGAGGGCAAAGGATCGTCCCACCCCAGACGTCTCCTGCAAAGATCTTGGAGGATTATCTTGGCGGACAAAACAACAGGTGCAAAAAACCCAAGCGGATCATAGACTGAACCAATAACTGAACTAACAATTGAATAGGCTAAAGACTTTTCTCTTTGATAAAGCTTATAGTTAGGGCTGGCTCAGGAGAGTCCTGAACCATCCCTTAGTTATGCTGCTATAGGCCTAGACTGTCGGGGGACTTCCCATAATGCACCTCTCTCTCTTCACCTCTGTCCTCTCCATCCGTATGCATTCTCATTCCATAAATGCATGTCACTAACTTGACTTCTTCCCTCTCCTGGAGTTTTGTGCTTTGTCGTCCGTCTCTTCTTTCTTAGTGTCACTTTCAGCAGGTATTTCAGTGTCCGGAGATGTATCTGGATCGGTGACTATGGCAACCTGCTGGGGCAGTGTTGCTGTGTCTATGGTGCAGGGGACGAGTGGCTCGGGTCCTGCTCGTTGGGCTCCATCTGGAGCTGCTCGGTTGTCCGTCTGGACCCATCATCTTCCCTTATGTTTTACCACCTAAACATTTCTAACATAATAATATATATATATACAACAATTTTGCCATCATGGCTGTATATGTTATAGTTTTGATGCTATAAATCTATTCTGTACTTACGACATCTATTGCATGTCTGTCCGTCCTGGGAGAGGGATCCCTCCTCTGTTGCTCTTCCTGAGGTTTCTATCATTTTTTTCCCCTGTTAAAAGGGTTTTTTTTGGGTAGTTTTTCCTTAATCGAATCGAGGGTCTAAGGACAGAGGGTGTTGTATGTTACAGATTGTGAAGCCCTTTGAGGCAAATGTGATTTGTGATACTGGGCTATATAAATAAAATTGAATTGAATTGAATTGAATTGAATTGAATTGAATAACAGACAAGATCCCTCTTCTTGTAAGTGGACGGTTCTTGAGTGTGATCTTAAACATCAACGAATCGGACTGGACACACCACTGCACACCCAACGCTTGCTCCACAGGTAAAACGTTAGAATCCAAATCCAGATCCCTCACTAACTATCCCTAACCCTAACCCTTGGCACAAAAGGCAATCAGCTCTTGACACAAAGACAAAGCTTCCCTTTCAGAGGCAACAGAGACCAAACAATCGTCCACGTAGAAATTATGCAACATAGTGTTCAGAGCCACAGTACTGAAGTACTCACGATTGTCCTCAGCACACTTCCTCAGGGAAAAACAAGCACAGCTAGGGAAGGAAGAAGAACCAAACAAATGCACCAACATTCTATACTCAATCAGCTCCTTACTGCAATCTCAAGCAGGCCACCACAAGAACCTCAACAAGTCGGAGTCCTCAGCTGGCCCTCTGACCCGATGAAACATGGCCTCAATATGTGCCATGTGCACCACAGGTTCTTTGCGGAATCGTGTGAGAACACGATTAGTGAGGTAAAATAGTGAGGCTCGGGCCTTGAAAGAGAAGGTAGTTCAATGAGGTCCCCTGGAATGTGGCGCCACAGTCAAACACAAACCTCAGTTTTTTCTTTTTAAGGTGATACACACCATGGTGTGGTATATACCACACCCTGCCATCACAACGGGACAACTGCTCAGTTTGAACTCTCTCTGCATAGCCATGAGAAAGCATTCCAGACATGAATGTAACAAAATCAGAGCGAAAGGATGGGTCTTTATTCAGCCATCATTTGAGACTCAATGCACGTTGCTCTGCAACAGTCTTATTATTTGGCATTTTAAGCTGTCTTTGTTTTACCAGGAACCCATGTCATAGGTTTGGTATAGTTTTGTTATTTTGAGGTCTGTCTTAGGTTTCGGTTCTGTGTGTTCATGTCTCTAGTTTGATATTGGTTGTTCAGTTGTGTTTTGGGGTTTTATTTTTTATTTTGGTATGTGTCTGTTCCCCTCTGTATCTGTCTGAGTTTACTTCCTGTCCCTGATTCCCTGATTTTGTTCACCTGTGTTTGTCCTGCACCTGTGCCTCATTGTCTCACCTCCCCTGAGTGTATTTAGTTCGTGTGATTCCCTGTCCTGTTGCTGGATCAATGTTTGCCCTCCTGTGTTATCTTCCCTGCGTTCTTTTTGTCTGTTTTCCAAGTTCGCCTGTTTTCCTGCTGGTAAGCGATAATAAAGACTCCACTCCTCTAGTATTGTCTGCATCTGGGTCCTCCTTACTTCGTCCGCACATAACAGTATGATCCAGCCAGACATGGACCCAGCAGACCTTTAAGTGGGTATGGCACCGCGGCAGCAGTCACGGCATCCCTCATCGAGTGAAGACCGAAGAGAGTAAAGACCATCGACTCTACCTGCATGTGACTCCACCGATCAGGGACTCAACCACAGGGCACTTTACTATTGCACTTTCTTGGACTAATTGTTTGCACTTCTTTTTGATCCCTTTTTGCTATTATATTTGTCTTGCATTTTCCTTCTGCTCTTACACAATGTGTTTTCTAATCCCAACTGTCATTTCAAAACGACGAACTTCTGGTTCATGCCAAAGGCAACGCAATGTTCATAATCTGCATGTTGTACCACTGTCCAAAACTGCCCCTTTTACTTTCCCAATAGGCTTGTGGAACTGCCAGTCTGCGGTGAACAAAGCTGATTTCATCACAGCTTTTGTTAATCATTCTGGTCTTTCAATTGTAGCACTTACTGAAACGTGGATCAAACCCGAGGATTCTGCCACTCCTGCAGCCCTCTCCCATAATCACACTTTCTCTCACAGTCCTCGCATCGCAAGAAGAGGTGGTGGAACCGGCCTGCTTATCCCTAATGACTGGAAGTTCAAACATCGATCATCGCTGTGTGACAACAGTACCTTCGAGTTTCATGCTGTTACTATCACCCATCCTGTTAAAAGTCACTTCGTAGTCATCTATCGCCCCCCAGGTCAGCGTGGTCATTTCTTGGAGGAGTTGGATGTGCTTCTTTCATCCTTCCCTGAAGATGGCACTCCTTTGGTGGTACTTGGGGACTTCAACATCCACCTTGGAAAGCCACAGGCTACGGACTCTAACAACCTGGCTGCATCATTTGACCTCGAGCGGGTTTCCACATCAGCAACCCACAAGTCTGGTAATCAACTAGATCTACACACGGTGCTGCTCCACTCATCATGCTCAGGTCACCCCACTGCACACGTCAGATAATTTGTTTGTCACTCTCGACCTCGACCTAACTTCTCCAGACGCTGCAAATGTTCTACCGCTGCTCACCTTCCGACGTAACCTGCGTACGCTGGCTCCCTCGCTTTCCTCTGCTGTCTCGTCGGCGCTCCCTCCCTCTGAGGAGCTCTCTCTCTTGAACACTGACAGCGCCACTGACACTCTGTGTTCCACTCTTAAATCCTGTCTGGTCAACTTCTGCCCTCTCACATCTAGACCAGCCCACACATCCTCGTCTGCCCCCTGGTTATCTGATGTTCTACGTGAGCATCGCACCAGCCTCCGGTCAGCTGAGAGAAAATGGCGTAAAAAAAAAAAGAGATCCCGCTGACCTCTGTCTCTACCAGTCTCTCCTCTCTAATTTCTCAGCTGATGTCACCTCTTCACCTTCGCTGCTCTCCTTTCTCCGCCTGCTCCCCCACCATCAGATTTAACAGCTGATGACTCTGCGTCTTTCTTTGTCAAGAAAACAACCGCCATTAGCAGGCAGTTCTCTGCGGCGCCACCTGTCGACCTCGCATGCATCCCAGATACGTGTCTGCTCCCCTCTTTCTCTCATCTATCTGAAGCTGACGTTTCCAAGGTCGTTCATTCTAACCACCCTACCACCTGCGTGCTGGATCCCATCCCCACCCTTCTCCTTCATGCCATCTCTCCGTCTGTTGTCCCTGCTCTGACCCACATCATCAACTCCTCCCTCACCACTGGGTCGTTCCCCACAGCTTTCAAAGAAGCCCACATCACACCGTTACTGAAGAAAGCCACTCTCAATCCGACACTATTAGAAAGCTACAAATTGGTTTCCCTCCTTCCCTTCATTGCCAAAGCTCTGGAACGAGCTGTTTTTAACCAGCTCTCCTCCTTTCTCACACAGAACAATCTCCTGGACCGCAACCAGTTTGGATTCAAGAGCGGCCATTCCACGAAGACCGCGCTGCTCTCAGTTGTCGAAGCCCTGAGACTGGCAAAGGCGAGATCCAAGTCATCCATACCTAGCTTACTGGACCTGTCTGCGGCCTTTGACACAGTTAATCACCACGTCCTCCTGTCCACTCTCAGTGCTATGGGTGTGTCTGGAATCGCGTTGCGATGGTTCAAATTGTACCTCTCGGGTCGGTCATTCAAAGTATCCTGGAGAGACGAGGTCTCGGAGTCCCAACATCTCAATAACGGGGTGCCGCAGGGCTCAGTGCTTGGTCCCCTACTCTTCTCCATCTACATGACATCCCTCGGCTCGGTCATTCAGAAGCACGGCTTTTCCTATCACTGCTATGCGGATGACACGCAGCTCCACTCGTCGTTTCAACCTGACGATTCAACTGTCTCTGCTCGCATCTCGGCATGCCTGAGTGACATCGCGCTTTGGACGAAGGACCATCACCTGCAGCTGAACCTGGACAAAACGTAACTACTTGTCATACTGGCCAACCCAAAGATTCACCACAACCTCTCCATTCAACTAGGCTCAACGACCGTTACTCCGTCCAGCACGGTCAGAAACCTGGGGGTGGTAATTGATGATCAACTAAACTTCAAAAGCCATGTTGCCAGCACCACCCGGTCCTGCAGATTCATCCTCTACAATATCAGGAAAATAAGACCTTTCCTATCGGAGCAGTCTACACAAGTCCTAGTCCAGGCTCTTGTCTTGTCCAAACTGGACTATTGCAATGCACTGCTGGCTGGACTCCCTGCTTGCACAACCAAACCTGATGATCCAGAACGCGGCGGCAAGAGTGGTCTTCAATGAAGCGAAGAGAGCGCACGTAACCCCTCTCTTCATTAGGTTACACTGGCTCCCTGTTTTTGCCCGCATCAAGTACAAAGCGATGCTCTTGGCTTACAAGACCACCACTGGTTCTGCACCAACATATCTTTGCTTGTTCATACAGACCTATGCTCCTGCCAGGTCCCTGCGCTCTGCAAACAAACAACGTCTGGTGGTACCATGCCAAAAAGGAATAAAATCACTCTCGCGCACCTTCTCTGGATCCGATCCACATTGGTGGAATGATCTGCCTGCTTCTACAAGATCAGCAGATTCTGTAGCCACCTTTAAAAAGCACCTGAAAACACATCTCTTCTGTCAACACCTAACTGACAATCACAAATTCTTCTTCCTTTCTACCTCTGCTCAAAAAGCCCCTTCCAATCCTTAGCTTTGTATACTGTGCTAGGCTTTAATCAGACTCGTTTTTTGATGCACTTATGCTTTTTGTTACCTTGTGTTGTTATATTGCTTCCATTGTCTTCCTCATATGTAAGTCGCTTTGGATAAAAGCGTCTGCTAAATGACTAAATGTAAATGTACTTTTTTCGACCTTAGAGAGGTTTAGAGCCTCCATTACTGGATCTGTGGATATTAAGCGCAGACTGTTCGTTTACGCCTTAATGGAGCGGGCTACTAATTAATTTACATTTTCATTTAGCAGACACTTTTATGTAATCGAGGCGACTGATGTGCGTCGTACCAGCAGATTCGAAAATGAATGGCCTTCACAAGAAAACAATGCGGGCTTACGGCTTTTGTTAGCAACATTGAACGGGATCCAAAACATCCATGGTGTTGTCCGAAACTATGATTTATTCCAAGTTTAAAAAAGTTTCTGTTGACGAGATATTGCGGCATATAAACTTTAAAAAAGCAATCCAAAACGCAGCGGCAGGCTAAGATGGGGGTTTGTATTGATCATGCGTCACGCTGAACCATTTCGCATGATTCCACTGTTTATTGCGCACAAGATTAAGAAATCAGACACTTACTTTGAGCCGTTTAAATGCTGTACAGGGAGACCTCATAGACAGTGTAATGTAAATAGATGTAAGGACAAAGCAATTCATTGCGAGATGTTATTAGACGGTCAACAGAAGGTTTCTCCCAAGCTCACCCCGCCACCATGATCCAGCCCGTCACGATCCAGGTGAAAGCACTCATTAATAGACTATGACCACACCCAAAGTGCCACCCAGCGGAACTGGCCCCAGCAGTTGCTCACGTGACCCAAACACAGCAGCCCACGGAGAAACCAAAATAAACACATATGTGGCTCCTACAACTCTCATGAATGGACCTTCGTGACAAGTGGCAAATGTGTATGTGTGTTTTTAAGTGCGAGTCTAGGTGTATAAACTTACCTTCAGATGAAGAGCTTTGTCTCCAGTTCTTTGTCTGGTGTCTTTTGCTCCCTGAATCCAACTTTGGACCCCTCCTCCATCTCTGAGATGTGTACCAAAGATAAGACTGTGCACCTACAGGACAAACACACATATACAAATTATGGACATGCAACAAGAATGCTGGCCAGAACGCTAGCTGTTGTGGATGGCAGATGCTTGTAAGAATCAGTCATTCATCTTTCTCTTATTCTCTCCACTGGCATTACTGCCATTAGAATAAAACTGTTTTTTCTGTGTGATCACTTGTCAGCTGGTTGAAGAATGTAGAGTGAAAGTAAAAAAATTACAGGTGTACCTTCACCAAATCAACTGACTAAAATATGTCAGAACACAGTATGGACATGTTCAATAGCTCAGTGCAAAACATGATCATTCTTGGCACCAAGACTGCAGAGATTTCAGTGTGCCACTGGTTTGGCAACGACACACACACCATTTCGTTCATCCTCACTGACTTCCATTGTAAAATTAAGAGAAGACAGAGCATTTAAAGATTCAGTATTTATAAATCTATGATGATGTTTCAGGGTGCGGTGCCCTGACCCATTGCCACTTGTAAAGGATGTTAGCTTGTAATACTGGTGATTAATTTGGGCATTCTATGTTAACACAGCTATAGTGTGAGCTGAATGGCATCACTGAATGTGTAAATCTGTTCAAACTCATCCTCATACAGCGCTGAGTGAGAACTGACTATAGTGAACATTTCAAGCATGTTAACAGCCTCCTGCTGACAATTCGTATAGTTCGTATTTAAAATTCCTGTTTATGGAGGCGTTCAGGAGGGATCCGGAACAGATGCCCGAGCCACATCAGCTGACTCCTCTCGATGTGGAGGACCAGTGGCTCTACTCCGAGTTCCTGACGAATCGACCAAGCTCCTCACCCTATCTCTGAGGGAGCGCCCAGCCACCCTATGGAGGAAACTCATTTCGGCCGCCTGTATCAGGGATCTTGTTCTTTCGGTCATGACCCAAAGCTCATGACCATAGGTGAGAGTAGGAATGTAGATCGACTGGTAAATAGAGAGCTTCGCCTTGCAGCTCAGCTCCTTCTTTACCACAACAGACCGGTACATCGACTGCATCACTGCAGAGTATACACTGATCCGCCTGTCAATCTCCCGTTCCATCCTTCCCTCACTCGTGAACAAGACCCCAAGATACTTAAACTCCTCCACTTGAGGCAGGAGCTCTCCACCAACCTGAAGGGGACAAGCCACCCATTTCCGGCTGAGAACCATGGCCTCGGACTTGGAGGTGCTGATTCTCATCCCCGCCGCTTCACACTTCAAGTGCACGTTGACGGTCCTGGTTTGATGAAGCCAGCAGGACAACATTATCTGCAAAAAGCAGTGACGAGATCCTGTGGTCCCCATACTGGATTCCCTCCGGCCCCCAACTGCGCTTAGAAATCCTGTCCATATAAATTATGAACAGGACCGGTGACAAAGGGCAGCCCTGCCGGAGTCCAACATGCACTGGGAACAAGTCTGACTTACTGCCGGCAATGCGAACCAAACGCCTGCTCCAGTCATATAGCGACCGGACAGCCATTAGCAGAAGGCCCCGGACCCCATACTCCCAGAACACCCCCTGAAGGGCGCCGCGAGGGACATTGTCAAATGCCTTTTCCAGATCCACAAAGCACATGTGGACTGGTTGGGCAAACTCGCATGAACCCTCCAGCAACCTGGCGAGGGTATAGAGATGGTCCAGTGTTCAATGACGGGGACGAAAACCACATTGTTCATCCTGAATCCGAGGTTCGACTATCGGCTGAATTCTCCTCTCCAGTACCCTGGCATAGAGTATGATCCCCCTATAGTTGGAACACACCCTCTGGTCCCCTTTCCTAAAAAGACGGGACCACCATCCAAGTCTGCCAGTCCAGAGGCACTGTCCCCAACTGCCACGCATTGTTGCAGAGGCGTGTCAGCCAAGACAGCCCCACAACATCCAGAGACTTGAGGTACTCAGGGTGGATCTCATCTACCCCCGGTGCCTTGCCACCAAGGAGCTTCTTAGATACCTCGGTGACCTCAACTTGGGGTCGACGAGTCCACAACTGAGCCCTTGGCCTCTGCAGTTGAAGTCAGCAGATTCCCACCCCCACTGTAAACAGTGTGTGCAGGGCACTGCATCCGCTTCCTGAAGAGCCGGACATTTTGCCTGAATTTCCTCGAGGCCGACCAATAGTCCTTCTCCATGGCCTCACCAAACTCCTCCCAGACCCGGGTTTTTGCCTCTGCAACCACCCGGGCTGAAGCTCGCATGGCCCTCCGGTACCCATCAGCTGCCTCCGGAGTCCCTTGAGCCAACCAGGCTGATAGGACTACTTCTTCCGCTTGACAGCATCCCTTACTTCCGGGGTCCACCACCAGTTCGGGGATTGCCGTCACGACAGGCACCGGAGACCTCACGGCCACAGCTTCGAGTGTCTGCGTCAACAATGGAGGTGGAGAACATGGTCCGCTCAATGATTGATTGATTGCTTTAACTTTATTGTCCCAAAGGGAAATTTGTCTTGGGCTCATAGTGCTGCCCGCAGCTCTAATACAGTTACACATTCACAACACAACAACAACAGGACAATAGTCAACGCGATCACTTCTCACACACAGAGCATATCCCTGTCGTGGCAACGTTGCGCTCTATATCTACTGGCCAATCAGCACAGTTCGTATACCAGTGCAATCAAAGTGATAGTCTAAGTGAAAATTTACACATTAAACATACAGGAGATAAAAATCACTGAATCCGTGCTGAATAAGCAAATACACCATTACGAATAATAAAACTCCAGTGCATAAATAACAAGTGTCAAGTGAACCTGGTGTTAAGCAGTTTTGTTTATCAACCCAACAGACATAGGAACGAAGGAAAGTTTATATCGGTTGCTTTTATATTTGATTGCACGATAATGTTTCCCTGAAGGAGGAATTTGATATTCACCGTGCAGTGGGTGGGAAGGTTCTATGACTATTCTGTTTGCATGTGACAAAACTGAAGTTTCAAAGATTTCCTGTAAGGCAGGGTACTCTTTCAGTCCTATGTCTTCAGCCTCCCTCGGGATCGGGTTGAAGCTCTGTAGGAGGTGGGAGTTGACGATCTCTCTGACCGGAGACTCATGACAAACGTTCCCAGCAGATCCTCACAGTACGTATGGGTCTGCCAAGTCTGTCCAACTTTCTCCCCCGCCATCGGATCCAACTCACTACCCGAGTGTCCAAGACATACGGCCACAGGTCAGATGAAACAACCGCAAAGTCAATCATCGACCTCCGACTTAGGGTGTCCTGGTGCCAAACTGTGACTAGCACAGAAGTCCAATAAAAGAACACCACTTGGGTTCAGGTCGGGGGTGCCGTTCCTCCCAATCATGCCCCTCCAGGTGTCACTGTTGCTGCCCACATGAGCGTTGAAGTCCACCAGGAGAATGACGGAGTCCCAACAAAATATGCTATCATAATTATTCAGATGACAAACAAATTTACATAACAATGTCACCAGGGGACTCTGGTCCAATACAAGCACTGAGTAAGTGCATTGAACAAATCAACAATTGGATGTGCCAGAATTTTCTTCAATTAAACAAAGATAAAACTGAAGTCGTTGTTTTTGGAGCTAAGGAGGAACAATTAAAAGTCAGCACTCAGCTTCAATCAGTAATGTTAAAAACCACAAACCAAGCCAGAAATCTTGGTGTAGTCACCGAATCAGACCTGAATATCAACAGCCACATTAAGCCAATTACAAAGTCAGCCTAATACCACCTTAAAAATATATCCAGGATTAGAGAATTCATGTCTCAGAAGGATTTGGAAAAACTTGTCCATGCATTTATCTTCAGTCGACTTGACTACTTTAACAGAGTCTTCACAATCAGACAGCTGCAGCTGATTCAGAACGCTGCTGCTCGTGTCCTCACTATAAGTGGATCACATCACTCCAGTTCTGAGGTCTTTACAGCAGCTTCCTGTCTGTCAAATAATTGATTTCAAACTACTACTGTTGGTTTATAAAGGACTGAATAGTTTAGGGCCAAAGTAAATATCTGATCTTCTGCTATGTATGAACCATCCAGACCTCTCAGGTCATCTGGGACAGGTCTGCTTTTTGTCCCCAGAGTCAAAATTAAACATGGACAAGCAGCATTCAGTTTTTATGCACCACAAATCTGGAACAATCTCCCTTAAAACTGCAGGTCTGCTGCAACTCTCAGTTCTTTTAAATCAAGGCTGAAGACTTTTCTGTTTGGCACTGCCTTTTATTAAATCAAGTAATGATTAATTTCTAAAGCTACACTGTAAATTTTACTATTCAACTTTTTGTCTGTTTAAGTGTTTTTTTAAATGTCGTTTTATGTCCATATGTGGGGGAGTGGCATGGCGGTGCCTAGGTCTGCAGCGGCTGCACTGGCACACAATAAAAAAACTGTTAATTTACATCAATGGGGCTGCTGTGGAGACTGTACAGAGCACTAAGTTTGTGGGGTTTCAGGTGGCCCAAAATCTGTCCTAGACTCAGCACATTTCCTCTCTGGTGAAGAAGGGACAACAACAACTACAATTCCTGCGGCGGCTGAAGAGGGCTCACCTTAACCCCACCATCCTCTCCACCTTCTATAGGGGAACCATTGAGAGTGTGTTGACAAGAAACATTTCTGTGTGGTATGAAAGCTCCAATATTGCTGATAGGAAAGCCCTTATAAGAGTGGTGAAGGCGGGAGGAAAAATAATTGGGATTAAACTGCCATCAATTGAGCATGTAGCCAAAAAGCACCTTTTTTCCAGAGCTACCTGCCGCACTGGCTAAGCCTTGAACAGTTTCTATCCAGTACCCATCAGACAATTAAACAGTGTATTTTTGACTGTTTCTTCCAGGCAGCTGCTAAAGTGATTGGTGAAATCTAAAATTAAATAGCACATTAAAATTAAGATTTTTATTTGTGTTTTAAGAATACTTAAAGCTCTTAGTGTTTTCTGTGTGGTGGCCATGCAATATGAAATTTCATTCTGCATTGCATCTGTGATGTTTTTGCTGAATGACAATAAATTAATCTTGAATCTTGATGTTGCTTTTATGTTTTATGTAAAGCATTTTAATTGTCTTGTTGAAATGTGCTATACAAAAAAACTTGCATTGCTTTTGTAAAGTCAATATTTCATTTCATGTTTTATATCCCATTTCAAAACTATTACTATTCCATTCTTTAAAAATATTTTAAAATGTCAATATATTTAATTGGTTTATTTAATTATTATCATTATTACCTTACTTTTGTCTATTAGTATTATTCTGTGTTGCATTTATTTGGGAGCAAATGCCAAGAAACATTCTTTGAATGCTTGCATTGGCTATTCTGATTGAATATGCTATGTCATACTGACATAAAATAGTATCATAAAGGTACAAAGGAATCGCAGGGGTGAATAGTGTCCTATGCATGCCTTAGTATTTGATGACCTGTGAATGATAACGAGTTGGTCTTTTCAGCCATAACCCAAGCATTTCAGGCCTTCCTCCAAGCTTGTAATTCTCTAGATTGTCATCAATATTGTACAATAATCTCTAAAGATGACTCATTTTGGTTAAAAGTTCCACTTAAAATATAAAAAACAACTCTCTCACTTGTTCTCTCTCACGCTCGCTTGCACCTGATGAATGTAAGTCCAATATTCACTCTTCCTTTAGCTCTCATTTGGTCTCCACCAACACCAACCAATATACACGGCTCTTTAGCTGCTAAATGTTCCATTGTGTTGTAATGCTTACAGTTCAACAAAGCGGTTTGTTATGGTTTTGAGTTCTTTGCACTGTGGAGTTCTTGTTTTATTCTAAAAAAGTATGTTCTGTTTTGGGTTTAGTTTCTGTAGTTCCTGTTTAATTGTGGTATTTGGTCTGTTCCCTTGAGTGCCCTGATTGTTTTCACCTGTGTTGATTTGGTTCACCTGTGTCTAGTTGTCTCCCCTGCCTGAGTGTATTTAAGTTGAGGTTTTTAAGATGTTCCCTGTCAGTTCTTCATCTTCATCACAGATGTGCTGGTTTTGTCTCCCTGTCTGATTTGTGGATTATGTCTGCCACTTTGGTTTCTCTGCCTACCTGCTTGTAAACTTTAAATAAATACTCCACACATCATCAGGTACTATGTTGGTTCAGTCTGCCTGCCTGTTTGGATTTTGATCATCTCTACCTGTTGGTTTACCTACCTATCTGCCTGCTGGTAAATATCAAACATCCCACTTCAAGAGCTGTTTGTTTTTGGGTCCCCCCCACCCCGTTCCCTGCTGCCAACACCTAAACCCTGACCGGGTTAGTGATTAAAAGATAAATATGGGAGAATTTGATGGTTCATAACAGTTTTGAATACAGATTGAAACACAATTGTGTCTCTCCTTTGAAAAGATGATTGCTGTAAACAGGAAAAGAACAATATGTAAGTACATCATAGGCTGATACAGGATTTTGTACAGATTATTCTATGGCAATAAATGGGAAACAAGTAGACAAGCAAAAAGCTGTATTTGGTTAAATATGGTCAAATATTATACAAGCCATGCAAGATTGGCCTGAACAGAACTGAGTTGAGGTGAATTTTAGTGAGCAGAACAGGAAAATATCTGTGAGTTATTAAAGTAACAGTGAATCACCTTTCTGAGGCTGACTGGAGTGTTGAGCAGCAGGCTGGTTGTGGAGTTGGACAGGGAAAGGTTCTTGACCAGGAACTGCTGGAAAAAAGACTGGTTCTTCAGCACACTCGCCAGTGTGAAGCCTGCATCCCAACACACACACACATGATGATTTAAATTTTATCTTTCTGTTAGTGAGAGTTTTGATCAGCTTCCAAACAAGCTCCACTGATCAGTCTATACATTAAAACAGCTTCTGATATACACACAACAACTGAGCTTGAGGAGTGAAATGTTATGAGAAGTGCCAGGCAGATTAATCATAATTAACTACTTTGTTTCAGTCTTTTAGGAGTATCTTTGATAGCATATCAGATATTGTAAAGGCTATTTTGGAGTTAGACTCTTTTTTTAAAATCAAATTCATCCTAAAGTTTAGCTTGAATTAAAAATACAATTTACGGAGTCTGAATTAGACAAATTAAGTGAGTATCTTCCAAAGTCTGTTTTGTATAAAATGCACTCTTTCGTTTTTCTCTGGACAGTGTTTCCTTACTTTGGCAGAAGTGGCTATATGTAGTGTTTTAATTAAATTAATCAAGTTTTTATTGCCTGTTTGAAAGGGTTTTAACCTCACATAAAAATGAGCCATTCGCTGGTTTTCTCAGTCGACTCTTACGGCCAATATGCCTTTTTGTTTGAGAAGGTATCTGATTGGATGTTCCATGAAATCCATTGGTTTACATGGGCTGTGACGTTCATGCATGCTCCTGAGCCTCTTGTTGACAGTAGCCAGCTAACGACTGGCTTGCAGCACAACGCAGACTCCAACACAAACATAATGCAAGGATAAAAAACACAAAAAGTTTTATTTTTATTTTTTTTCGCAGGAACCCTGAACTGACCTGAACATCAGGGTTTAACTTTCAAACCTTTATTAAACAAGCGCATTAATACATGACAAATGCATGGCATTGCATTGTTTACATCTCTATCATGCTAGCAAAGTTCTCTCATGTGGTGACCTCCTGGATTGATCAACATGTCACTGTAACACTAGTAACTTGGGCCTAAACATTCCTGCCACCTTGTGGCCTGTATTAGTCACTAATAAGAACAGTTCCTTGATCATTCCAGTTTTCCAAATCTGGCGTCTTATCAGCCAAATCTTGTCTTATCCGATGAGTACCAGATCGACCTCCTTTAGGGAGGTAGAGTGTGGGGCCTTTCTGGTATGGGCGGATCTCAGCTTCAGTAAAACTCCATTTTCCAACAAGTCCAGAAAGAGTTGAGAAGGCCCTGCTAATATTTCCATCTCTGGGTCAGCTCCTCTCTGCCACCTAAGCCCTTTCATGCTACCAGCCAAGCCTGCAACTCCAGCAAAGAGGAAACTTGCTTTCCAATTAGAAAGTGAGCTGGTGTCAGGTTATTTCAATTCATTATAAACAAAGGTGAGTGGTCGTGAATTAATTGTTGCCTCTGTCTCTGCTAATAGAGATGATAGCCCATCACCTTTCTCAAACATGTCTTAGCTGATCGGACCAGTCTCTCACAAAATCCCCCCAACCAAGCTGCTTGTTCTGCAATGTACTTCCAAGTGATGCCCCTTTCAGAAAAATACTTCAAAAGGTCAGGCTCCTTGATAGCTTTCCAGTGTGCTCTGAGGTCCGGGCGGCTGTGGGTTGGTGGCAGAGCGGTCGTCCACCAATCGGAAGGTCGGCGGTTTGATCCCGTACCTCCCATACTGCAGGTACTGGACCAGCTCTCCGTTTAAAGGGTCTGACCCTTAGAATCTCAGAGTATTACCCTAAAGCACTGAATAAGGACTGTTTAGGCTGGTGGCGAGGAGACACGGCTGGTTTCTAACTGCCTGCGTCCAAGCGTCTACCCTGCTATCTCTAATTCAGCAACTGACCGAATAGCCCAGGTCATTTCCCACATTTCTGGCAGTTGTTGACCCTCTCTTGTTATGAGAGAGGGTCAGACCTTCAGCCCTCTCAGCTCTAGTAAACACATTGATCTAGTTTAAACATTCTTACTAACATTTCGTATGCTTAATATTAATTATTTTCACGTCTAGTTAGCAATACAGCTTCTAATTTTAACTTGTGTGTTCTACTATTCCCATCAGAATTTTAGATGTAATTTACTCTTCATTTCTCCCTTACTCCCAGTTTAAACAAAAAAAAGGGGCAACAGGATCTCAACTCACCTGACACCCTTCATCTTCTTTTGAGCAGCAATCAGATTCTCTTTTGTCAACTCACAAGCACGGTGGATTTTAAAACGAAAACCACACATATAAAACAACAAATTCAGAGGTTCAGCCTGACCCAGCCACTTTTCTTTTAACAGCTTCAACGGGCCACGCATGGAATGTGCAAATACCAGTTCAGAGGGACTAAATCCTAATGATGCCTGTACCATCGCTTTCACTGCAAACATCAAATGAACTCCATCATCCCAGTCTTTTTCAAACTTCAAGCAGTATGCAGGTAACAATGACTTGAGTGAAATCTCTCAAGTGCACCCTGCGACTTGGGATGATACGCACTTAATTATTGCAAGCTGCCTGAGAACTTGAGCAAGAGACGTGACAAAGTTTGTCCCTTGGTCAGTTTGAATAACCTTCAGCAACCCAAACACAGAGAAAAACCTAATCAATGCCTTCACCACAGTAGGAGTAGTTAGTCAACAATAACCTGTTGAAAAGGCTCACCTACAGCCGGAATCAGATACAATGGTGCCAGCAACCTGACACACACGACATAACTTAAAGTACTCCCCCACATCCTTCTTCAGGCCAGGCCAGAAGAAATGGCACAACACCTGATCCTTAGTCTTATTTACACAAAGATGCCCAGCAATCTGATGATCATGAGCCAAGCTTAGGATGTCACAGCAGTACTTTAATGGGACTACAACCTGCGTTATCACATTCCAATCACCATCCAGCAACGCATCAAGTTGTGTCCATTTACGCATAAGCAGTCCGTATTTAACAAAGAACCCCCGAGGCACAGATACACTTTCAAAAAAAGGTAACAACTCAGAATCCATTCTCTGCTCACACCCCAACTGTTCACGTGCCATAGACACATTACCAAGGCTTAAAATAAAGTCTACCATCACCAGACCCAAAACCAGGTCTGACTCGAGATGAACAGTATGCAAAGGCACACCTAGGTACCGCATCCCAAAACCCTGCACAAGGACATCAGAATCCACAGCAGACTCCTTAGAGAAAGGCAACACCGCACTCAACACGAAGGATTGCGACTGTTAAAAATCTGTTAATCATTTATCTTGCAGTTATATAATTATGATTTTTTTGTTTTTCATATCTGATATACATTATATTCTAATAATTCTGTTCTGTGTAGTGGAAAGGTCACAAGGATAGTGTGTTAAACTTCTTTGTTTTTGACTACGTGGAGAGTATTTCATAATATTGCGAAATGGTGTGCATGGATGAGTAATTATGAGTGGCGTACATGCTGGAAAAACAAGACGCTGCGTCAGCTGAGGCTATGAGGAACGCCCTCAGCATGACAATCTCTTCTTCTTCTTTTCCTTTCGGCTGTTCCCTTTCAGGGGTCGCCACAGCGAATCATGCGCCTCCATCTAACCCTGTCCTCTGCATCCTCTTCACTCACACCAATTAACTTCATGTCCTCTCTCACTACATCCATAAATCTCCTCTTTGGTCTTCCTCTAGACCTCCTGCCTGGCAGCTCCAACCTCAGCATCCTTCTACCAATATATTCACAGTCTCTCCTCTGAACGTGTCCAAACCACCTCAATCTGGCCTCTCTGGCTTTATCTCCGAGACATCTAACATGAGCTGTCCCTCTGATGTACTCGTTCCTGATCCTGTCCGCCCTCGTCACTCCCAAAGAGAACCTCAACATCTTAAGCTCTGCCACCTCCAGCTCTGCCTCTTGTCTTTTCTTCAGTGCCACTGTCTCTAAGCTGTACAACATCGCTGGTCTCACCACCGTCTTGAACACCTTTCCTTTCATTCTTGCTGATACTCTTTTATCACACAACACACCTGACACTTTTCTCCACCCGTTCCAACCTGCTTGCACTCGCCTCTTCACCTCTTTTCCACAGTCTCCGTTGCTCTGAACCGTTGACCCTAAGTACTTAAAGTCCTGCACCTTCTTCACCTCTGCTCCCTGTAACCTCACCGTTCCACCTGGGTCCCTCTCATTGACACACATGTATTCTGTCTTACTGCGGCTAAGCTTCATTCCTCTGTTTTCCAAAGCAGACCTCCATCTCTCTAGATTCTCCTCCACCTGCTCCCTGCTCTCACTACAAATCACAATGTCATCCGCAAACATCATAGTCCATGGAGATTCCTGTCTAACCTCATCCGTCAGCCTGTCCATCACCAGAGCAAACAAGAAGGGGCTCAGAGCCGATCCTTGATGCAGACCCACCTCCACCTTGAACTCCTCTGTCACACCTACAGCACACCTCACCACGGTCTTACAGCTCTCATACATGTCCTGCACCATTCTAACATACTTCTCTGCCACTCCAGACTTCCTCATGCAATACCACAGCTCCTCTCTCGGCACCCTGTCATACGCTTTCTCTAAATCTACAAAGACACAATGCAACTCCTTATGACCTTCTCTGTACTTCTCCATC
The DNA here is from genome assembly GCA_011952105.1 of Coreoperca whiteheadi. Taxonomy (NCBI): domain Eukaryota; kingdom Metazoa; phylum Chordata; class Actinopteri; order Centrarchiformes; family Sinipercidae; genus Coreoperca; species Coreoperca whiteheadi. Next base: position 1,995,544 of record WNGW01000012.1, on the reverse strand, counting down.
AGCATCCTCAAAGCAAACACTGCATCTGTTGTGCTCTTTCTAGGCATGAAACCATATTGCTGCTCACAAATGCTCACCTCTGCCCTTAGCCTAGCTTCCACTACTCTTTCCCACAACTTCATTGTATGACTCATCAGCTTTATTCCTCTGTAGTTGCCACAGCTCTGCACATCTCCCTTGTTCTTGAAAATTGGCACCAGTACACTTCTCCTCCATTCCTCGGGCATCCTCTCACTCTCCAAGATCTTGTTAAACAAACTAGTCAGAAACTCTACTGCCACCTCTCCTAGACACTTCCATACCTCCACAGGTATGTCATCAGGACCAAAGCATGACAATCTCTGAATCTCTGTATCAACTACTCTAATCTTGATTGGCTTTAACATAAACACTTGACGCGTGCCGGCGGGACAGGAGTTTACAAGGGGTGACGGCTTCACTGTTGTCGTCAGCCTTCTGATCGACTGAAGCACGCCGCTCACAGGCATGCCGGAACACAGCCTATCAGGGAACCTATCAGGGAACCATTGTTAAATACGTAACCTGGGACATTTACTTTCAAGGGAACTTCAAAGCTGCGTCAGCTGACGCTATGGGGAACCCCGTACCAGCAAGACAGCCATTGACCCCGGATTATCTAAGCGGTCTAGGCTATAGAACCTCACAAAGGTGTGAGGCGAGGACCATCCCGCAGCATCGCATCGTATATCAGAGAGGGGGGTCCCTGACCATAAGCCTTGGAGGATGCCATACTTCGTGTGGAATGAGCTCTTAACGACAGAGGTGAAGGTAATCCGCTCACCTCATAGGCCATAGCGATAGCCTCAACAATCCACCTGCTAATGGTGTGTTTGGTAGCCGGGCAGCCCTTACGAGGGGGCCCAAAGCATACCAGCAACTGAACTGCGCCACTGAGATGTCCTGCGGACAAAAGTCTCTAGGGCTCTGACCAGACAGAGCAGTCGCAGCCTACTGTCATAGCATATCAGATATTGTAAAGGCTATTTTGGAGTTAGACTCTTTTTTTAAAATCAAATTCATCCTAAAGTTTAGCTTGAATTAAAAATACAATTTACGGAGTCTGAATTAGACAAATTAAGTGAGTATCTTCCAAAGTCTGTTTTGTATAAAATGCACTCTTTCGTTTTTCTCTGGACAGTGTTTCCTTACTTTGGCAGAAGTGGCTATATGTAGTGTTTTAATTAAATTAATCAAGTTTTTATTGCCTGTTTGAAAGGGTTTTAACCTCACATAAAAATGAGCCATTAGACAAATTAACCCTGTTCCACCGACACTGAGGGAGGATGGAACGCTAGCAGGACCACCGGCCGGGCCACCTCAGTGGGTACCTTGGGTACATATCCTGGCCTGGGATACAGGATGGCTCTCACCACTCTCACTCTTACTGGCAGGATGGCCGTAAGGCTAACAAGACCGCTCACATCTTTATCAGGAGGAACGTATTGTCCTTCGGGGAAAATCCTATGTCCCTGAGCCACCACTGCAGGTGCCTCACGAGCACCAACCCAAGCATTATCACGGTGGATGCTGCGGCCATGAGGCCTAACAGTCTCTGAAACTGTAGTGCAGTGAGATGTCGGCCTAGCTGCACCCTGAACACCATGGTGAGGATCGACTCGACTCGCGCGGGAGACAGTTGTGCCCGTATAGCAATCGAGTCCCACACTACTCCTAGGAACGTGATCCTTTGTGTTGGAGTGAGCGTGCTCTTGCTCACATTGAGCCTCACCCCTAAGCACCGCATGTGTGCAAGTACGACATCCCCTGGAGTCTGAGAAGAGCCAGGGCAGAGTCCATGCACTTCGTGAAGGTGCGAGGGGAGAGTGCTAGGCCGAAGGGAAGCACCCGATATTGGTAAGTTTTGCCCCAGAAAGCAAACTGCAGGAACTTCTGGTGTCCCGGAATGATAGAGACGTGAAAGTACGCGTCCTTTAGAGCGATTGTGACGAACCAGTCCTCGCACTGAATCTGACTCACAATCATAGGGATTGTCAGCATCCGGAACCGAAGTCTCCTCAGAACAGTTCAGGTGATGAAGCTCTAAAATGGGACACAAACCACCATCTCTCTTCGGGACTATAAGTACAGGCTGTAGAACCTGGCATGCATCTCCCAGGCGGCGATTTGTACCATGGCCCCTTTGTTCAAGAGAGAATGTATTGCTCGCTCCTTCATGCGCGCTTTTACTCGGTCGACCGGGATATCCAAGATCCCTAGGAATCTTGGGGGTCTGGACCAGAACTGAAGCCTGTAACCTCGTTGGACGGTGCGCAAGAACCAGTGCGACATGCCATGTAGAGCTTCCCAAGCAGGCAGAAAGTCCCTCAAGGGGACCAGCCGCTCGAGGCTGGTGCCTGTGAGACTTGGAATAGCAGTCTTGGCTACCCAAGGTGCTGCAGCGGTAGGAAATCCCCAAGAAGCGGCATGTACATGCCTGACCGCCCTCCGAACCTGCAGTGTGAGAGCTTCGGTATCCCGAAGCGCTGGTGTGGCAGGATTTAACCAGAAAGGAACGTCTACAGGCCTCTGTAGAGGACGCAACCCTGGACTGACTGCTGCACAGCCGTGCAGGTGTAAAGGCATCTGTTGCACAGAACTCACCACGCCACTGGCAGCAGGGTGAGGAGGCTGAGTTCCCAAGGGCTCCATGGGGGAGCATCTCCGTGCTCGACCCCTGTGGAGGGCACCCTCTGAGGACCGACGGATGTGTCAGGGCCTCTTGTTTGAAGCCTGTCGGGCGAGACAGGCACCTCAGTGTGGAGATCCGGGAAGAACGGCAGGTCCCGACGAGGGCGTGGAGGTGGGGCTGCAAGGAAACATTTGTCAAGCTTGCTCCGGCGACGAGTGTCCTGTTATTCCACTGGCCAGGCAATATTGAGCCAAGCCACCGCACAGGAAACCACCTCCAGCAGCTCCTCATACTGCGGAGACTGGGCTGATGAGACACCCACGTCACCGCCCTTCCACACCAAGGACATCCGGCTCCTCGGAGCTAGAGTCCCTCCGGGTAGGCACCACATCCAGGGCGGAAGAAGCCGCGGACTCACCGCGGGCTCCCGGACCCCGGAAGTGGGAAAAAGAACCAGCGGAGGACGGCTGAGAAAAGGCAGACGCCGTCTCGTCCTTGTCCCCTAGGTCCATCTGCGACCCCCATGAATGTAGACGCCGGGATGCCTTGGCAACCCCCTTAGGCAGCTAACACACATCTCATGTGCATCACCATCGGGGATGTAGCGTGGGCAGGGATACACGCACTGCCGAAAACGCTTCTCACTCGTCATTTTCAGAGACCAGAGTGCTTGCTGAAGATCAGAAGACTGACAACAACAGTGAAGCCGGCCCCCCTTGTAACCTCCGGTTCCGCCGGCATGGGTCACGTGTTGACGTAAAAGCCAATCAAGATTGGAGTAGTTGATACAGAGATTCAGAAGCGGTCACACTGAGGGCGTTCCCCATAGCGTCAGCTGACGCAGCATTAGTTCCCTTGTAAGGGAACCTATGTCTTGTCTAAAAGAGGAGGGTTCCAATAATTGTGAATTTAACTGTCTGTCTCTCCTGTAAGAATCTTCAGATCGCTCTGCAGACCGAATCACCCCACTCTCCACAACACCACCAGTGAAAAAGACCTACCTGTCTGGTGTTCATTTCGAAATTCCACAACACAACGCTGCTGTATCCCTCAAAATAGTCACTGGAACGGTAACACCCTCCCTAGTTAAGTACACAACCCCCTCCATTAGAAAGGGAGCATAAACTTCAAGCTCAGACTTATTAGCCACAGCAAGCAATTTGGACACATGACTAGATGTTTTGACCAAAGCAACAGATTTTGCAAGCTTCCTCTCATTCTGAAAAGCATAACAATTTGCAACAATGTGTCCCCGTTTCTTACCATAGAAATAAAGAAGCTCATATGCCCTCAAAATACCAGCTTATAAACCTGCTTATAATCAAGGCAACTTTCAGGAGACAACGCTGCGTAAAACTTCCGAGCATTACAGGTGGGTACGCACTGCAGTAGGAGCGTCCACATGCTTTTAGGCCATATTAAAGTTGTCGCAACTAAATTGTATGCGAGGTGTGGATCTAAATGTGTGGTAACAATCACTTCAGGATGTTGGATCTGGACAATGTTTAGGTGAGTGTGGAAAAAAAAAGATGCAGAATCCAGGTGTGGAGTTTAGGCTGTTTATCTGGCTCAATGAAGGTACATAAAGATGTGATGTGGGTCTCATGTGGGTCATGAAAAATAAAAGTCTGAAAATGCAAAAGTCCATCACAGATGAGTGGTTTGTGTTTATGGTTCTGTAACAATAAAACACAATAGTACAGGCTGATTAACAATGGAAACTATCATATACAGCAATGTAAATATGCCATCTACATCAACCAGAGCCAAAAGCCAACAATAACGGCACAATGATTTAGCAATCAGACAAGTTCAATTAGCCAACACAGAATAAGCATTAGAAAATAGTCACCGGAATACACAGAAACAATAGCTAGCAAAAGTAGCAATACAACAAGCTGGCAGCTAAATAAATAATAGAATAATGCACTTGTGGCTAAATGCAAACATCAACAGTGTATAACATGGAAGAATATTTGACTCATGGTTTTCATAGACGGACAAACTAAATAATGTTCATCAGCTTCACCGTGAGCCGAGTTTAATCCTGCCCTTCTCACTCAATGTTGCGTTCGCAGGCACACTGAGTCACATGCACAGAGCATGATCAGACACGTAGTGGAGGTGGGTGGAGGGATCATGCACAGACACGCAGCCTTTTTTACAATGCTCAGGGAGAATGAATTACCTATCCACATTTTCTTCATGGATTACTGGAACAAGGCGTATGTACCTACTTACATCAAAACCAATTGATTGCTCAGATGCAGGCTGCGAAACCTGTGGAGAAACAGTTGTATGAAGTTTTAATTATTTTAAATGCAACACATGCTTAGTCTCTTCCTCAAGCTTTCTCAACTCAAGATTACAATCAATTTTCTTTTCCCTTAAATCTAGCTAATGCAATTCCAGTTCACGCTCTTTCCCCCTCACCCGTTCGCCAAAATCGTCCTCCTCAGATTTAGGAGAATTAACCAGACCAGCTCACAACAATCCCTGTTTAATCAAAGCAAAAGCTGATTCTTTATCACATCCCATTTCCTGCCTTGCTTACTGATAGGAATTTTAAACCTCTCCACAATGATTTTAAGATTTTCTTTAATACACCCGTCCAACTTGTCATGAGTTGGGCCACCAACAAAATCTTCCAGATTAAACTCCATTGTAACGCAAACCAATGATTTTGGAACAATCTATAGAAATAGGTACTAACAAAACATCTCGTGAAAATCAAAAACAAAAACCTCACACTCGGCACGGCATGCCCACAAAATGCTGCCATCATAATGTTAGAATCTTTCCAAAATAACACGCTAGCATCTTCATGTTACATACACAAAGTGTTACAACAAAAACAAGTAACGTGCACAGACTAATCGAGAACACACAAGCTACAGTGCAAACAAAGTGCTACAGGAAAACAAAGTCTCAGAGACGCTTTAGCAGAGATGACCTCTACACAAGAAAGAGATGGAAACAGGTGCAATACGTTGTGCACCTGTCCTGGTGAAAATGGACTAAAGAATATGTTTGAAGGAAGCCCATTAATAAATGTAAATGTAAATGGACTGTACTTGTATAGCGCCTTTCTAGTTGTCCGACTACTCAATGCGCTTTCACACTACAAATCACATTTACCCATACACACACATTCATACGCTGATGGCAGGAGCTAACTGCCCATCAGATCAAATTAAACTAATCATTCACACACACTCACACACCAAAGGCACAGCTTCGGGAGCAATTTGGGGTTCAGTATCTTGCTCAAGGATACTTCGACACAATGGCTGGGGGAAGCCGTGATCGAACCGCCAATCTTCCGATTGGTAGACGACCCGCTCTGCCACCAAGCCACAGCCGCCCTGCGAATAAGCACTGTTTACTCCTGGAGGCCGAAAATTTTGCTTAATTAACTCTGACAATAACCCCCCAATCCCTGACCAATATGCACTTATTCGAACACACATGCACCTATGCATACAACACCTTCACACATCTTGACATACATGATGATAAATGTACTGAGGTATTGGTAAATTGAGTGTGTATTAGTGTAAAGTGACATTTGAGTTGAGTACATTGACTAACTATCTGCTAGAAAGTTACATTTGAACGTTCACTAGTTTTTCCTAAGCACTTATAGCTCTTCAGTATTGCTAGCTACCGTTTTTTTATCTTAGCAGCTAGCAATGGCTTCTTTCCCTCTGTTCTCTCCCTCTCCTGCTCTCTCTTGCTCAGTGTCTCAAATATTTAACTGTTCCTCTGCCTCCTTTACTGCTAATAGTACATGTAATAACACAGTTTATTTGTAGCGTTGGAGGAGAGGCTTAGTGATCTGGAAACGTGGTTTCCGCACCATGATATCTGTTCGCCAGGCCCCATTAGTTGGTGCGGACCGACCAGAGCTAGTTACTGTTAGCCGCCCCCTGGGAATCCATGGCGGCTAGGGGCTGGGTGACTGTCCAAAGGATGCATAGCCCTAAGCAGAAGCCCACGATTCACCACCAACCTGTGTACGTTTCTAACAGGTTCTCCCCACTCAGCGACACGCATGTTGAGAAACCAACTCTGTTCATTTGCAGCTCCATTTTGAGAAACGTAAAGTTAGCGACACCAGCGACCAAAGTTAAATGTGTTCCTGGGGCCAGAGCGAGCAACATTGAATCATATTTGAACCTGCTGGCTAGGGATAAACGTAAATACAGTAAGATTGTAATTCACGTTGGCGGTAATAACTCCCGATTACGCCGATCGAGAGTCACTAAAATGAATGTTGAGTCGTTGTGTACATATATAATCAAATACAATGTCGGACTCAGTAGTTTTCTCTGGGCCCCTCCCAAATCTGACCAGTGATGACATGTTTAGCCATATGTCTTCATTTCATTGCTGGCTGTCGAGGTGGTGTCCAGCAAACAATGTGGGCTTCGTAGATAATTGGCGGACTTTCTGGGGAAGACCTGGGGCCTCATTTATAAACTTTGCGTACGCCGCTCTCTACGCAATAATTGGTATTTATAAAAAGCAAACTTGACGGGAAAATGTGCAGTCCTTCACGCAAGCCCTGACCCAGGCGTACGCACAAAAACGGGTAAAATGAGAAATGGCGACACCGTCGGCAGACGGAAGAAACAAGTGTGTGAAACTGTAGACCGTTATGTAAAGGAAATGGCAATACTGCCTCTCATAAATAACATGAAGACTTCCTGTTAAGGTTTGGACGGCGAGGTATGGAGGACCCAGATGCAGACAGTACTGAGAAGCGGAGTCTTTATTGTCGCTTACCATACGGTGGACATGCGAACTCAAAAAAACAGGCAGGAAAACAGGAAAACCAAGATGCACGGGAAACAAAAAAAAACTACTATGGAAAAAAGTAGCGAAACCACAGAGGGAAAACACTTGGGAAGGCTGGGAAGGCAGACAAGGCAACACGCAAACATACCTCCAACACCGACAACATGACAGTACCCCCCTCCAGACGGCCCAAAAAAAGAAACAAAAACAAAGACCCCACCAAACACAAAGGCGCGGGCCCAAGAGTCCAAAAATAGTCTGGGACTGAGGGTGGGCGGAGGGAGGCCAGGGGGAGGGCCAAAATCCAGGAGACAACAGCCCCAAAGGAAAACAATCACTGGGTCAGGAAGGGGTGACAAGAATATTTGCCAGGGACAGGGAGCCTGGATAGAGCGCAGGACGGGGGACTTGGGAACCTGGACGGAGCGCAGGACGGGGGACTTGGGAACCTGGACGGAGCGCAGGACGGGGGACTTTGGAACCTGGACGGAGCGCAGGACGGGGGACGGCACAGACCTGGGGCGCCGGACCGGGAGCGAGTGCGGCACAGACCTGGGGCGCCGGACCGAGAGCGCGAGACGGGAGAAGCGCCGGACCGGGCGCGGGACAGAGAGCGCGAGACGGGAGAAGCGCCGGACCGGGCGCGGAACAGAGAGCGCGAGACGGGAAAAGCGCCGGACCGGGCGTGGGACAGAGAGCGCGAGACGGGAAAAGCGCCGGACCGGGCGCGGAACAGAGAGCGCGAGACGGGAGAAGCGCGGGACCGGGTGCGGGACCGAGGGACTCGGGCGGACGGCCAGGAGAACGGCCGGGACCGAGGGACTCGGGCGGATGGCCAGGAGAACGGCCGGGACCGAGGGACTCGGGCGGACGGCCCGGAGGCCGAAGCGAAGGGGAGCCGGGACCGGGCGGAAGCTCTGGAGGGTGCTCTGGAGGGTGCTCTTGCGGTGGCGGAAGCTCTGGAGGGTGCTCCTGCGGCGGCGGAAGCTCTGGAGGGTGCTCCTGCGGCGGCGGAGGTGGCGGCGGAAGCTCTGGAGGGTGCTCCTGCGGCGGCGGAAGCTCTGGAGGGTGTGCGTCAGCCGTACGGGCGGCCCCGCCGGGAGTCCACAGGGCGGCGGAGGCAGCATGGGAGGCACGGGTAGAGGCAGCTCGGGAGGCAGCCGCTCGGCGCGGCGTGGAGGCTGCTGCTGCTGCTGCTGCTGCTCGGCGCGGCGTGGAGGCTGCTGCTGCTGCTGCTGCTCGGCGCGGCGTGGAGGCTGGGGAGCAGACCGTCGCCTGGCAGCCCGGTTAGCGAGCTGGATGCTGCGGGGACCCCCAAAAGCCAGGCGACTCCCTTCATAGGGATTAGGAGCTAGCTTATGCTCCAACCCTGAAGGCTCCAGGTGGATCACCCCTAGTCTGACTGGCTGGGGGCCTGGCTTGGGACTAACCGACTGAGGAGCAGAACGGCTAGCTAAGCGGGCCAGATATACCCGTAAGTCTATCATCCCCCCCGGGTGAGAGTCTGCTGGGTCCATATGTGGTGGGATCATTCTGTTAAGGTTTGGACGGCGAGGTATGGAGGACCCAGATGCAGACAGTACTGAGAAGCGGAGTCTTTATTGTCGCTTACCATACGGTGGACAGGCGAACTCAAAAAAACAGGCAGGAAAACAGGAAAACCAAGATGCACGGGAAACAAAAAAAAACTACTATGGGAAAAAGTAGCGAAACCACAGAGGGAAAACACTTGGGAAGGCTGGGAAGGCAGACAAGGCAACACGCAAACATACCTCCAACACCGACAACATGACACTTCCCAAAGCAAGCCTTACAATAAACAGCATACACAAACACCCGTTTGATCGATCTGCAGTGTAAAATAAACTAAATCAAACGAAAATAACAACAGAAATGCTAATTAACACATATTTGTAAATAGAAAACTGAAATATGTTCTGAAATAATATTGGCATTTTATGCAATTCATCCTCATAAATAATATGGTAAACAGAACGAAATAATGTACAAAACTGATATTCTTGTCAATGTGTCTGTCTGGCAGAGCAGATATAGATGCAATTAGATACACGTCAGGTGCTGATGTGCTGACGACGTGCTGACGTAAGCGTATTGCCTCCTTTCCGCTTACAGGTGTTTGTGTGTTACTGGTAGCTGTAGTTTGCTGCTCTAGCTCAGCAAAGCTAATTTGTTCGATTCTTCATTACATTTGCTAACTATCTGCTATAACGTTACATTTGAACGTTTATTTGTTTTGCCTAAGCACTTATAGCGCTTCAGTTTTGCTAGCTACCAGTCTCTACCTTAGCAGCTAGCAATGGCTTCTCTCCCTCTCTCCTGCTCTCTCTTGCTCGGAGTTTCTAATGTTTAGCTATTCCTCTGCCTCCTTTACAGATAATGGTACATGTAATAAATGTTGCTTATTTGTAGCGTTGGAGGCGAGGCTTAGTTATTTGGAAACGCGGTTCCGCACCATGGGAGCTCAGTCAGTAGTTGCTAGCCAAGCCCCAGTAGCCAGTGTGGACCGACTAGAGCTAGCTACTGTTAGCCGTTCCCCGGCAGCTCCTGAGCAGCCGGGAATCCAGGGTGGCTGGGTGACTGTCCGAAGGAAGCATAGCCCCAAGCAGAGGCCCACAGTTCACCACCAACTCGTTCACGTTTCTAACAGGTTCTCCCCACTCAGCGACACACCCGCTGAGAAACCAACTCTAATCACTGGCAGCTCCATTTTGAGAAACATGAAGTTAGCGACACCAGCGACCATAGTTAAATGTGTTCCTGGGGCCAGAGCGGGCGACATTGAATCATATTTGAAACTGGTGGCTAAGGATAAACGTAAATACAGTAAGATTGTTATTCACGCTGGTGGTAATGACACCCGATTACGCCAATCGGAGGTCACTAAAATTAATGTTGAGTCGGTGTGTACATATGCAAAGACGATGTCGGACTCCGTAGTTTTCTCTGGGCCCCTGCCAAATCTGACCAGTGATGGCATGTCTTCATTCCGCCGCTGGCTGTCGAGGTGGTGTCCAGCAAACGATGTGGGCTTCGTAGATAATTGGAGGACTTTCTGGGGAAGACCTGGTCTGATTAGGAGAGACGGCATTCATCCCACTTTGGATGGTGCAGCTCTCATATCTAGAAATCTGGCCGAGTTTATTAGTGGACCTAAACCATGACAACGCAGAGTTGAGACCAGGAGGCAGAGTTGCAGTCCTACACGCTTCTCTGCGCTTCCAGAGCAGTTACCCACCCATAATGACGGTGTCTGCCCCCCGGCCACTGAAATTTATAAAATCAAAAGCTAACAGAAGAGGAGTTATACATAATCATTTTATAAAAATTACCACAGCAGAAATAGCACCTCAAAATAAGAGAATTAAATGTGGACTCTTAAACATCAGATCTCTGTCATCTAAAGCTGTACTAGTAAATGATCAAATATCAGATTATCAAATTGATTTATTTTGTCTCACTGAAACCTGGCTGGGTCATGAAGAATATGTTAGCCTAAATGAATCCACTCCGCCCAGTCATATTAATACTCACATTCCTCGAGGCACCGGCCGAGGAGGTGGAGTTGCAGCCATCTTTGACTCAAGCCTATTAATCAACCCTAAACCTAAACTAAATTATAACTCATTCGAAAGCCTTGTTCTAAGTCTTTCACACCCAACCTGGAAAACACGACAGCCAATCCTATTTGTTATAGTGTTATAGTGTTATAGTGTTATAGCGCTCCTGGTCCTTATTCTGAGTTTTTATCTGAATTCTCAGAATTTCTATCAAGTTTAGTCCTTAAAACAGATAAAGCAATTATTGTAGGTGATTTTAATATTCATGTGGGCGTTGAAAATGATAGCCTTAGTACTGCGTTTATCTCATTATTAGACTCGATTGGCTTCTGTCAGTGTGTACATAAACCCACTCACTGTTTTGGCCACACCCTCGACCTTGTTCTGGTATAAAGCATTGAAATTGAACATTTAACAGTCTTTCCACAGAATCCTTCACTATCAGACCATTATATAATAACTTTTGAACTCCTATTACTGGAGTACACACCAGTAGTCAAATACTACTACAGTAGATGTCTATCTGACAGTGATGTAGCTAAATATAAGGAAGTGATTCCATCTGAATTTAACTCAATGCTATGTCTTAACATACAGAGGACTCTTATGCAAATTTCAATCCTTCACAAATTGATCATCTTGTTGATAGTGCTGCAGGTTCACTGCGAACGACACTTGATTCTGCTGATCCTCTTAAAAAGAAGATAATAAAACAAAAAAGGGTAGCTCCATGGTATAACGCTGAAACCCGCAAATTAAAGCAAACATCACGCAAACTTGAAAGGAAATGGCGTTCCAATTATCTAGGAGATTCTTGTTTAGCCTGGAAGGGTAGTCTTAAAATATATAAGAAGGCCCTCCGTAATGACAGAGGAGCCTACTACTCATCACTAATAGAGAAAAATAAGAATAACCCCAGGTTTCTTTTCAGCACTGTAGCCAGGCTGACAGGGAGCCACAGCTCCATTGAGCCATGTATTCCTGTAGCCCTCAGCAGTAACGACTGCATGAGCTTCTTTAATGATAAAATTTTGACTATTAGAGAGGAAATGAATCACGTCCTGCCCTCAGCTGGTGCCGATCGATCTTCCAGCATAAAGGCTTTGGAGGGAGCTGTGAAACCTGAGGTGTACTTGGACTGCTTCTCTCCTGTCGACTTTATTCAACTAACGTCGATAATTTCTTCATCTAAGCCATCGACCTGTCTCTAAGACCCAATTCCAACTAGGCTACTTAAAAACGTTCTACCATTAGTTAGCACGTCTTTAGTAGATATGATCAATCTGTCTATACTGACAGGTTATGTACCAAAGTCTTTTAAAGTAGCTGTTATTAAACCTCTCTTTAAAAAGCCCACACTCGATCCAGGGGTTTTAGCCAACTATAGACCTATATCTAACCTTCCCTTTATCTCTAAGATCCTTGAAAAAACTGTTGCTAATCAGTTATGTGACTTTCTAAATAACAATAGTATATTTGAGGATTTTCAGTCAGGTTTTAGAGTGCATCATAGCACAGAAACAGCACTGGTGAAAATTACAAATGACCTTTTAATTGCATCAGACAATGGACTTGTCTCTGTACTTGTCTTGCTAGATCTTGGTGCTGCATTCGATACGATTGACCATCAAATTCTATTACAGAGACTGGAACATTTAATTGGAATTAAAGCAACTGCGTTTAAGCTGGTTTAAATCCTATCTATCAGACCGATCTCAGTATGTATATGTTAATGATGATTCATCCGAGCACACTAAAGTTAGTCACAGAGTTCTGCAAGGTTCTGTGCTTGGAGCAATTCTATTTACACTATATTTGCTTCCTTTGGGCAATATTATTAGGAAACACTCCATAAAGTTTCATTGTTATGCGGATGATACAAAATTATATCTATCGATTAAGCTGGATGAAACTAGTCAGTTAGTTAAACCTCAAGCATGCATTAAGGACATAAAAACCTGGATGACCAGAAATTTTCTGATGTTAAACTCACCTCCGAGACACACTATCAGTGGATATAGTTACTCTAGATGGCATTGCCCTGGCCTCCAGCACCTTTGTGAGGAACCTCAGAGTTATCTTTGATCAGGATCTATCCTTCAACTCCCACATTTTTCATTATATTTTTATATAATAAATATATATATAATAATTATATTATATTTTTCCAATATTAGCTTCTCTGCACTGGTTTAGAATTTCACTGGTTTAGGATTTCTGAAACGTCTGTGCTCATGACTTCATCATTAGGTGACAGAAACCTGGAAGAGAAAGTCATCACACCAACAGAGTAGTTAAAGCATGACTGCATGTCAGACCTTGGCTGTTGTTGAAGTTGTAGTCCGGTGGTAAAGCCGTGGAGTTGAGACTCTCCAGGTGCTGCCGCAGGGTCTCCAGCTCTTGACCGAAACTGGGCCAGTCAGACATGAAGAGTCGATTCTGTTCAACCACTTCACTGATCTGCTCCAGCAGCTGGGTCACACTATCACAGGGACATTTAGAAATTCAAAAATTTGTAAAATTGCACAGAAGAAACTTATTTATGTTAAGTTAGTCCTTTTCTTAAAGATACAGTACTCTATTTACAAATAACTTGGGATAAGTAAGTACAAAAAGTATCAAGAAAAGCGGAAAGAGGGAAGGAAAACAGAGTGAGGAGTGAGTGATAGGAAGAACAAAAAATGGGCAAAGGAATTAAAAATAGAGTGACAGGTGAAGAAATCAGGACTGTACTTATCAAATGTCTCGGACTAGGACTAAAACCAGACCTCAGCTTTAAAAAGAAAATCTACCTACCAGCACTCCAAAGTTTACTAATAAACACGTTATTTCACATTTGCTTAATCAATGCAAAATGTGTAAAAACAGCCCAATGTGTGTGTTACAGGGGGTTATGTGCTGAGCCCTGAACTTTGACGGGATCAGTAATGTCCTAAAGTGTAAGCTGGTTGCCTGGCTGGAAATTTTGTTACCTTTGGTTTCCCCTGTTTTGAATCTTTGTGCTAAATTAAACTAACTGGCTGCTGGCAGTAGCTTCATATTTTGAGCTAAGGCATGTAAGTGTTACCAATCTTCTCATCTCTTGGCAAAAAAGTGAATAAGCGTATTTCCCAAAGTGTCAAATTCATTCTGGTAACATTAATTAAATTAAACCAAGTTGTGTTGTTGCAATCAATTAGATTTGGCTATCAGGATTATCAAAGATAATCATAATTAATACTTTAATTAATAAAGTCCTCGGGGCACTACCCTTCAGGAACGAAGGAAAATGACAGCAAATTGATTGAGTCTCATAAAATACACTAAAATATCAATTTGGAACTCATATTATTAATTAAATTAATACTTCTAACCCAAAATTACCATTAAGAGCTAGTAGGTTAAGGATTTGGAATTCAACATAGAAGAGGTTGGCAAATTATTACATTAAAGAGACCAGCATAATTATACGCAAGCATTTATTTAAAACAATAAACAAAGCAAAAGCACACTATATGAAGACAATAAACTACAGAGACAAAAATATGTGTATGTTTGTGCGTGTCCAAGATTGGACATAAAATGGGTCAAACAAAAGAAAGGTGATTGAAAATGGCAGTAAAGCCATGTACGTCACAAGTGGCAGTGATGCTAAGCAGTAGCTGCATGGCTAGACAAAGGGACATTTAAAGCTGCCGGTAAGGCCAAATTAGAGGTGTGTGTTTGCGTGCTAGCAGGTAACGGCGATCTGTAAGCTAACTGTGCCAAGTTGAAAGGAGTTAGTTAGCATGCAAAGACCCTGTGTGCAGCATGAAAAAACTAACATCAATTTAGCAGTGACTGCCAGATAAACCTAACAGATTGAAAATGCATCAAAACATTAAATCTACTGAGATCAAATCACCCACAAGTGTGAAATAATTCATTGAGTCCCAACAGCAAGACTAAAGGATTTATGTCACATAAGGATTTGGAAAAACTTGTCCATGCATTTATCTTCAGTCGACTCGACTACTGAAACGGTGTCTTTACAGGTCTCCCTAAAAAAAATCGATTAGACAGCCGCAGCTGATTCAGAGCGCTGCACTGAATGGTTTAGGGCCAAAGTATGTTTGTGAGCTTCTGGTTCGTTATGAACCATCCAGACTATATATAGTCGTTGGAGACAGGTCTGCTTTCTGTCCCCAAAGTCAAAACTAAACATGGAGAAGAGACCTAACTGTGAAAGGTGCCAAACTGGATGAACACAGGTCTGTATAATAATTCTAATTCTGACAAGCAAAATTTTTACTGTAGCAAATATTTCTGCCATTGGGTGAAAATTTGAAGATTGTGTTCTTTGTAACATTTTGGAGATTTTGTTACTGATGGATTTAACTAGTAATTCCATTGTAATTTAATAAGCAGCTGCTAATTTTATTGTTTTAAATGTTGTAGGTTGCATTTCATCAGTAAGTCCATTTCCATCACCTGTATTCATGCATTTGCACAATTAAAAAACGAAAAAGTGTAAATGTAAAGTGTAAATTATAAAGTTTTTACGCTTGGCTGAGATGGAAAAGTTGCCATATGGAAATGGTAAATGGACTGTACTGTATTGCACCTTGTAAATGGACTGTACTGTATTGCACCTTTCTAGTCTTCCAACTAGTCACTTTCACACTACATATCACATTCACCCCATTCACCCCATTCACACACTGATGGCAGGAGCTAACTGCCCATTCACACAGGTGAATGGTAGCAATTCGGGGTTCAGTATCTTGCTCAAGGACACTTCGAGACATGGACTGGGGGAAGCCAGAATCGAACCACCGACCTTCCGATTGGTGGACGACCAGCTCTGCCACCAAGTCACAGCCACCCACATTTGAGATGAAGTGGCCTAGCATATAAATATCTATCACTACCATGGGGATATATGCAAGTGCCATGGAAGACTACTCATAATGAGTAGTGCGCAGGTATGATTTTCAAAAAAATAAGCAAATAACTAACGATCATACACTTTGACCTTAAAACAACAAGAACAATAAACAGACTTGTTGGGACCTCACTTCAATCAAAGTGACAGGCCTACATGTAAAGACAAAAGCCTGAACAGTGAAATAGCACCAAAACCCCATCAGGCCTTGCAAATCTCGCCTGAGCGTGAGATTACAGTTTGAATCTGAGTCGTGGATCCCTACTGGATGAGACCCACAGAAACTCAGGGAACTCAGGAGACGCGGCTATGACGTTACCAAGACTATACGATTCAAAGAATACCTCTCACCCCTCACCATTCCACTGCGGTGCAAGTTGCTATAGAAGGTGATCTGCTTTAACCAACGTTGAACTTAATTTCCTTAGGAGGTCTTAACTTGCTGGACGAGAAACAGACTGTTTTTGTGTTTATTGAACACATTTTTTGGACCCTGAAGGAGATCATCATACACTTAGCGATCTCATATACCTGCAGAAGGAAGATACGGATTTAACTATTTTCTTCACAAAAGAGAAGGATAGCCACTGAGCCCTGCTCTCTTTCCACTAAGTCGACTCCGCTGTTGTCCTCCGCTGTGACCCAAGGACCAGCTTTGCTGTTGAACCCGCTGTCAGGGTACTGTCATTATCTGAGCCTGAGGAGTGAATGCATTTAGTTGCTACCAAGAGCGATCCCAAGTAAGAGGCTTGTGTCTAGGCAGAGATAGTTTTATAACTGTGTGTTATTGTAACCTGAGCTTCGTTGTGTAATTTTATTTTGTTGTAGGAAATTACGAACTGCCACGTCCTGTTGCTGCGGTGTTTTCCCGTGTTAACCACGTTGTATAAAGGTTGCCAGTCCACGTGGCTGTGACTGTGTAACTGTGCTTTATCAGTTGAAAGTCCACGGCTGTACAAATACAAATTCACTGCTGGGTTCCTATGTGATAAAGGGACAATTATTGTGTGTGTGCTGCGGCATTTAGGATCCTCTGTGCCTTGCTTTGTGTGCCTTTCTCTCTCTCTCACCCACGCCCCACGCCCCACACTTACACATCACCAAATCCACAGATAGCGTGTTAGCCAAACTCAGTTTGTGCCCCTTGGTGAGGCCGAGTAGAGGGCATCCTCCATTTGGGACGGTGCCCCATAATTATTCATCCTTAATAATTCTTTTATTAATAAATATCTTTGATATTTGCTAATAACCATCCTGCCCTATCAGGTTCCCAACAAAAATAAATCACAATGTACCTAAAGGTTCTGACTTAAACATCCACTGAAGCAGACGAGAGCATCAGATCTGTGTGGAGTGGTACTCATGCAATACAAATTCATGAAACAAACAGAAATGCAATTTTTCTATCATGATTTGCAAATTGTTTTCGTTCAGTTGAGGCCCGACTGGCATTTTTTTAATTACAGCATCTCGTTGTGCCCTCTTCTTCTGCAATGGTGGCAAATATTTCATGTTGTCACAACAAGGTATATAGTAGAAATTCAAATTACAATGTAATCTACCAGGAATGTGCATTTGCATGTGTTTGATTGGCCATCGCAGTGCCTTGCCGGATATCATCAAGTTGCTTTGCAGCAAAAGTTGAAAGACTTCTTTGCCAGAGGATGCTGCGTTTTTGAATGAGAGGGCTGCATTTTTTCACACCGAGCCAGTCAGAAGTCTAATCTTAATATTCTCAAGAAGGCATGTAAAAAACACAGAAACAAATCACTCAAGACAAACAACTGCTCTAAAAAAAACTAGTAATGAGACTAATAAGTAGTTGCTGACATAATCTACTCACGTGGAGTTCTTGTACTGCAGGAAACCAAATTCGTCCCTTTGTCCATCTGGGCACAGCGACTGCATGATGGGAATGATGCCAGCCGAGGTGAGTGGGGCTGCGCTGTAAAAGACTGGACATGAGGGAGGAAAAACAGGGGGTAGAATGTACAAAAGAAGAAAAGACAAAACCACAGACAAAGGAAGAGGATGTGGCAGAGGTAGACAGGAGGGTGGCAACAGACATATGTAGAAAAAGAGGATGAGGACCAACAGGTAGGGGGTTTGTCATAAAAAGAAAACCACAGGACCAAACAGGACAATGAGAATGAAAAAGCAGAGGGAGAGTTTCTGTGTTAGAGTTGGACAAGAACAAAGATGTCAGACGATCCACCTCAAAGGCAGCAAAGCAGTTAAAAGTCAGAGAGGCTTCCATATGTCAATGCTGAATACACAGGCCTTTCATTATTTTGCAACAAAATGGCTTCTTCCTCACTCTGTCTAAGTTTTGAAGACATGTATAAACAATATGCCTGTGAATGATTTGTAGATATATATATATATATATATATATATATACATTTATAAATCATTTATAAATGCTTTATACATGCTGTAAGGATGTGTTCATATGAGCAATTTTATGTCACTACAAACTATAACTATACTATGTTATCAATCATTCATTAATAGTTAATATACCAGTTATGTCTCCCAGGAGTTATAATTTTTGACTAATAAACAGATATACATGTCCTTATATCTACACTGCACTGTAAATTATGTGTTTGATTATATATGTTAAAATGAGGGAGGCTCAAATAAAGTGTTAGCACTTGGATTTAATTTCAGAAATAAGTCCTACTTTTCATGAGGAGCTGTTGATTATGGAGACGACATGCACAAAACGTGCCTCTTCTCAATGGAAGATTTAAAATATCTAAATAAAATTAAATTAAAAAAAAGAAACATAGACAGAGTCACGTGAGCACCCCAAGCAAGATGGCAGCTCGTTAGATAAGCTCGTATCCACTCGCCGATTACTATTTAATTTATGACGAAATAGTTGACATTTCGCTGGAAAAAAATACTTTGGAAACATCCATGATGCGGATGTTATCATGCTTTCGACGGTTTTACAATGATAACGACATCTAAATACTTCACGGAGGCAAACCGCATGGCGACCAGACGGACTCCACCTCCCACGGAGGCCAAAGCAGATTCGAATGTGTCCGAAAAGCAGACTGAAGCTAAAGTTTGCCTTCGCCGAGGTTACTAAAATGAGCAAAACCCTTCAGGTAGTTGCAGCAGACACAATTGCTATTAAAAAGACAATGACAGAGTTAAAAGATACCGTGAACGGGCTACAAGTCAGAATGGAGGAGGCGGAAGGGCGTGTCTCTCACCTGGAAGACGTGACAGAGGGACTGGTGACGGACAACGATGCTAAAGAAAAGAAGATAAAAGTTCTCTGGGATTTTTTTCAAATGCTTGAGAACCATAGTAAGTGGAACAACATTAGGCTTGTAAGGCTGAAAGAGACGTATGGAACGAACTGCACCTTGGATAGATGCGTAAAGACAGTTTTGAGTGAAGGCCTGGGGATCGACATGGAGGGGGAATTCGAAATGGAGAGAGCTCATCGAACATTGGTCCCCATGACGAGTGAGGATCAACCGCAGAGACCGGTGCTGATCAGGTTTCTGAGGCAGTCCACGAGGGAGAAAGTGCTGCGAGCTGCGCTGGAGTGCCGGGGAATCCAATGGGAGGGTGCTACACTATCCATGTTTCCTGACATGTCGAGGGAGCTCTCTGAAAAAAGAAAGACTTTCCTGCCTGCCAAGAAAGCGCTTCGACAGTTAAATTTGAGATACACTCTTGCTTTCCCCGCTATCCTAAGATTCACATGGAAAGGTAGAAGCCGCAGTTTTACCAGCACTGAGGAAGTGGAACGTTTCATCAGCACATTGCGCAACAATGAGACATAAAGGTATGCCCTTATGAGACAGTAATGCTTACGGACGGTGAGGAACATAAAAAAGTCAACCATATGTGAAAATTTATCGCGTGTGGGTCCTGGGCTTTAGGTGGTGTGCCGCCCGAGCAGCGTGAAGCTGGAAAGTGACAACCAGCTGCATGAGGGATACCCTACGGACCAGTAGGAGTTATATTCTGTTGTTGCGTGTTATATTCGCAACAGTTTCTTTGTTTTTATGTTTTGGTTTAAAGACCAAAGGCTGGTCAGAGCTCTCAGTTTGTTTTTCAAGGGAGCATTTTATGTTATTTAACTATATCTGTTTTGTTTTTTGCAAACCTTTTATGAAAAAATGTTCGGTCATGACAAAGTTTACTTTTAAGAATCTATTGCTATACTTGTTAATAGGTCTTTATACACTGCAGTGGCATTGGTATCCCTTATCTGATATTACATAGTCCAGCATGGTTGGGAACTATATAACATACATGTCCTGGAACATTAAAGGCTGTGGGAATCCTATAAAAAGAGGCAAAATTATGACTTATTTGAAACATCATAAAGTTGATATTGCATTTATTCAGGAAACACACATTAAAGGGGAAGAGGCTCTAAAATTTAATTATGGGTGGGTTGGACATGTATTTCATAGCTCCTTTTCCAGTAAGCGTAATGGTGTTGCTATATTAGTGAACAAAAAACTAAATTTTGCCCCAACTGGTGAGGTCAAGGATCGTGATGGGAGAATGGTCTGTCTACAGGCCCGTATAAACAATATTGCAGTGGTGTTGTGTAACATTTACGCACCAAACATAGGGGACCCTAGCTTTTTCTATGAAGTAAATAAGACTTTGGAGGAAATGGATGGTCAAGTAATCCTAGCCGGATGATTTTAATCAAGTGTGGGATGCTTTTATAGACAAAAGTAAATTTATTGACCAACCACATCCTAAAGACAGAGCAGCAATTCATATGATGAGTGAAGATAATGGGTTAGTGGATATCTGGCGTCTGGTAAATCTGTGCGAGAGGGAGTACACCTTTTATTCACACTGTCATAAATCCCACTCCAGAATTGACATGTTTCTGCTCTCGAACACCATGACAAAACATGTTACAAACTGCAAAATAAATGCTATTGCCTTATCAGATCACGCTGCCGTGGAGTTAGGCTTTGCTATTAACAGTGACAAAGAGAGAAAAGGCAGATGGAGGTTAAACACATCACTTCTAGCTCATGAGGATTTTGGTTTATTGTTAAAAGAAGACTTACAGTTTTATTTTGAAGTTAATACTTGTAGTACTGATAGGAGATCAACTGAATGGGAGGCATATAAGGCATACGTCAGAGGGAAGATAATAGGCTATGCATCAAAACGAAAAAGGGAGGATCTGGGCAGAATACAGGAATTAGATAACAAAATTAAGAATTTTGAAAAATCATTATCCCAACGCTTTTCAAATCAACTGTTTGAAGATATTTGTAAACTTAAATTTGAATTCCAGGAAATTTATAATAAAAAAGAATATGCCTTATTTACATTAGGAACTACTTTCTATGAGGATGGGGAGAAAACTGGTAAACTGCTAGCCAGACAGTTGAAGCAAAAGAATACATGCAATTTAATTTAACAGCTATTAAGAAAGGAAATACAATAGTTACCTCTACAAAGGAAATAAATGATGTATTACAGCAGTTTTATCATGATATTATAAAAAGTTATAATGATATTAATCCTAGGCAAGAAGACCTGCTAAGTTTTTTCTCCAACATCAAACTGCCTAAACTGTCCTCAGAGGAAGTGAAGCGGTTAGATGGCCCAATAACAGAATTTGGAAAGCTGTTTCTATTATGCGGAATAGTAAATCACGAGGATTAGATGGGCTCCGGGTTGAATACTATAAACAGTACATAGAATTGCTTGCACCCATATTAACCAAAGTATATAATGAGGCATATGCTAGAGGATCTCTTCCTTCTTCTTTTAACGATGCTCTAATATCGGTTATTCCTAAAAAAAGACAGAGATTCCACTGAGTCAAATTATCGACCAATAAGCCTGAATGTAGATTGTAAAATATTAAGTAAAATTCTTGCGTTACGGTTAGAGAAAGTGTTACCCAACATTATAAACCCTGATCAAGTTGGATTTATGATGAATAGGTCATCAACGGACAACATGAGAAGGTTACTACAATTTGGCTAAACAGAGAAGAAATTGACCCAACTGTTGCCCTTTCACTCGATGCAGAAAAGGCATTCGACCGGGTTCATTGGGATTTCTTATTGACAGCATTGTCAAATTTCGGCTTTGGGCCATCTTTCATTAAGTGGATTCAAACTTTATACAAAACACCTAAAGCATGCGTGAATACCAACGGTAAAGTCTCTCTGATTTTCGACCTTACCAGGGGGACACGACAGGGCTGCCCACTGTCGCCATTACTGTTCACCTTTACATTGGAACCATTGGCCATTGCAATCAGGGCTAATATAAACATTCTAGGTATACAAAGAGGGGATAAAGAAGACAAATTGTTTTTATATGCTGACGACATTTTGACCTTGGTTAAAGATCCAGATAAATCCTTACCTCATTTAATGGAGACAGTTCAATCATATTCTAAAGTGTCTGGATATAAGATTAACTGGACAAAGTCTGAAGCTATGCCTATATCTGGAATGTGCAATGCAAGTATGGTGACTAAATTTGGTTTCAGATGGACTCCACGAGGGATGAATTATTTAGGTATCAAGATAAGCAGGGAGTTAGAAGAGATTCCTACGTTAAATTTGACACCACTTTTACAAAAAATAGCGAATAACCTGGACAATTGAGGGAAAATCCTGTTAACTTTATGGGGGAAGGTGAATATAATTAAGATGGTGGTCTCACCTCAGCTTAATTATGTGCTTATGATGCTACCACTTACAACACCACAGCTGTTTTTCAATCAATATGATATAATGGTAAAACATTTCTTATGGAGTGGGAAAAGGCCCAGGATAAAGCTTAATAAATTATGTGCCCCTCGGGATAAGGGAGGATTGGGATTATCAGACCCTCGTCCCTATCAGATATCTTTTGAAATGGCCAAATTGGCCAAACATTGGAAAAATAATACTCAAATAGATTGGCTTACTATTGAGAAAACCCTGTCTTGGCCATACAGCCCTATTGAGCATTTGTCTCAATGTATCGACTTGACTACAAATCCTATCATGAGGCACTCGATAGAGGTATGGGCTAAGATTCACAAGATGTATAAAATATCACAATGTAAACAACCATACTCTTCCCTATGGCATAACTCTGCAATTTGCATCGGGAAATCACCCATGTACTGGAGGAAGTGTCATATGAACCGCCTGCGCACTGTAGCAGATTTATTTGAACAGGGTGTATTTATGTCTTATAATAATTTGTACAGAAGTATAATCTGAAAGGAAAAGAACATTTCTGGAAGTACCTACAAATCAGAACTTGTATTTCTACAAAAATCCAGTACAAGGATGGAAACCATATCTTGGACTTTCTAACACTGCCTAACTCCCAACAAAAAGCTTCTGTTTTTTACAGAACGACCAATCAGTTGTTCAGCAATGACTGTACAAATTTAAAGACAATATGGGAAAAGGACATTGGGGCGATTGAGGATGAAGAGTGGAAAAGAATTTTATCAAATGCAGGAAAATATGTAAGAGAAGCTACAGGGCAATTTACACAGTACAAAATTATACACAGATTCTATCTGACACCTCTTAGACTTTATAGAATGGGTCTGTCAAATAATAATGCTTGTTGGAAGTGTCAAAGGACGGAGGTACTTTTATCCACTGTATATGGGAGTGTCCACTTTATGGCACCAAATTTTAAATATTTTAAGCAAATGGCTTGGAACAATAATATCATTATCGCCAAAACTATGTCTATTGGGAGATAGGGCGCAGTTGCCAAATATCTCAAGTGGAGAATTCTCGGTGATCATGGTGGGGGTCTCTGTGATGGCTAGAGTCATTCTGAAATACTGGAAAACTCCCAAAACACCAGCATTAAAAGAATGGGTCAACATAATGACAAAGACAGCCTAATATGAACGTTTGCTTTACAAACTGCATTATAAGAACAGAGCAGGTGTTTCTGTGTGTATCACCGTCTGGGAAGATTTTTGGTCTTATGTGACATTGTCTGTCCTTGTGACACAAAGACTTTGACTTCTCATTATTATGCAATACTTGGATGCAAGATTATGTCTTTTTTCCACTACTTTTTCATATCTTTCTTTCCTCTTTGCTCAGCGTCAGAAAAAGCAAGGAGCTGATCGTTGATTTTAGGAAAAAGGGAGGCAAGACACACACCCCTGTCTACATCAGTGAAGCTGAGGTGGAGCAGGTGAATAGTGTCAGGTTCCTGGGACTTACCATCACAGAGAATCTGTCATGGTCCTCTCACACCTCCACCGTGGTAAAGAAAGCTGAGAAACGGCTGTATTTCTTAAGGACACTTAAGAAGGCAAAATTTCCATATCAAGTTCCTATTAACTTTTACAGAGGAGCAATAGAAAGCATCCTGACTGGAAACATTACAAACTGGCACGTGATGTGCACGGCCCAGGACCGGAGGGATCTGCAGCGGGTGATTAAAAACTGCTCAGAAGATCATTGTTACCAACCTACCGAGCATCAGTGAAATCAGTTAGGTGCCTGCGCAGAGCCCAAAGGATCTCTTTAATAACTGAATAAACAGTTTTTCATTGTGACATGAATTTTCCATGACAAATAAAAAGCAAATAACAACAGAAAAAAAGTGAAGAGGTGAATTACGTTTCAGGGTTGTCAAGGAGAGAGCAGCTTAAACCTTCCAATACTAAATACAAAGCACTGTCATTAGGTTTCGTGAGGAATTGCCAATTAAATAAATAACTTACAGGTACACAAAGACACTCACACTAGGTCAGTAGGCACAATCACTTTAAAATACTTGAACAATCGTCTTTGCGTATGTTTCCTGAGAAAGGAAATGCATTCAACCCTTTTGTTAGACCTCAAAGCCATACAAAATTTGCTTTAGTGAGTAACACTGAATGTAAATACAAACCTTTGTTTGTTTACAAGAAAACTCCAAAGGACACCTTTAATGTCTTGACATGCAATGGTTGTGCAATGTTAGATATTATAAAATATCTAAATTCACTGTCTAATAATGCCACTGTCCAGGGTGTACCCCGTCTAAGGCCCAAAGCCACTGGGATATGCTCCAGTCACCCGTGACCCCTAATGGGAACAATCGGTAGAAAATGACTGACTGACTGTCTAATAACATTAAATGATGAAATTGATTTACTGGTGTATTCACTGTGAGAAGTGGGGACAAGCGTCCCTCACACACACGGACGATCATTAATTAAAGCAACAGCAAAATGTGTTTTAAAATCCTTCAGTGATGCAGCCTGTGAGAGAACTTAAAACACTCTTTTTCATTGCCATCCTAACATTTTTAACACATGACTTTCTCTCTGTCTGCCAAATACTGCAAGAGCATTGTCATTCAGACATGGGTGTCACACCCATGTCTGAATGACAAAGCCATGTTACATATTCCATGTCTGAAAAAGGCTATAATGTGTGCTGCTCCCTGCTGCAAGCATAAAACCTCAGGAATTTTGACTGCTGTTTTATCAAATTTACATTATCCTGTTATATTTACTGCTTCTCTTAGCCAGGACCTCCTTTTAATCCTGTAAAAGAGATTTTTAATCTAAGCGAGGCTCTTTCCTGACTTAATAAAGTTATATATACCTCACACATATATTTTTAAGGAACAAAGACATTTCCCAAACGGGTTTGTACATTAACCACTTGTACTATGGTAGGAGCGCAACGAACAATTTTCTGGTACAACAGAGAACCAAATTGTTAAAAGAGTAAGTACAATAAAATGTGAACACCTTAAACTGTGTTTTTAACAACCTCTAAAATGAAGGAGAATATGCAGAACTACGGAACACCTGAAGAATCACAGATAGAAAATATATGTATATTGAGGCCACGCAATAGTATTGTGGCGCGTTTCAATTAATTTGTGGCCACAAGATACTACTTCGTTCCCACGTTTTCATTAACCACTTTGAGGGCTTAAACAGCCAATGCGCAAAGACAGATCTCTCTCCATAGCCTTCTTCAAGACCGGAGGAAAAGGCTGTAGCCTGGGCTTAAATTGTAATATTTAACTTATCTCTTCTGTCATTCTCTTATCCCCCTTACTTTATGTCCCACAGCAAAGCAAGTACACATTTTGACTGTAAATAAATCTACTAAGCCTGTGTTAACTTTACTCCCCAGTGCTGAAAAGGGACAGATGAAGTCATTCTGAATATTAAGTAGTCATGTGCTTCTGAGAGCATGGCTTATTATTATTCAGAATGACTTCATTAAACAACTTTTCTGTGTTAACCTCCCTCTAGCTATAATCCATTAACAGCTGTTCTTTGCTTTAACCCCCCCCTGCGGTCTCCTACCTTCCTTGACAGGAATCGCTGGCTTCTTCTGCCTCAGACCCAGGAGGATGAAGAAGAGGACCAGCGGGATGAAGATCTCAAAGGCCAGCACCCACTGGAGGGGAAAAAAGACAGAAAGATTATTTGAGCTACATTTCCAATGAAAATGAGTCCAGTTTCAGTGAGGTGATCCTGCTACCGATCTACAGTTCTTTAATATGAAACTCTTGTTGTCAGTTCTCATATCACTGCTCATGGATCACCCTGTGGAATGGACTGAGTTTGTCTACTGTCATATATTGAGGAGGAGAGGGGAGGGGAGGAGAGGAAATATTAATTTGATATTTAAGGATAAGAAGAGTCTTTTTTACCAGCAGAATGATGAGTCTGCCTGTACATAAATGATCTAGCATTAGCTGCACACATAATTTTTTACTCCCATACACTCATGTTGGCTGATTCGGCAGTACACAATTAACACCCAGTGCTAAGATTTATGGTGAGTCGTTGGATGTAAAAATTATTTTTGAGAATATTTAGATCTCCACATTAGATAATCTGAATAAGTTGTTAGTTTGCGTATAAAGGCATCAACCAATCACGTTGTGTGGAACTGACATCGTGTCACCAGTCCTAATAACAATGGTGGAC
Organism: Coreoperca whiteheadi; assembly: GCA_011952105.1. Lineage (NCBI taxonomy): Eukaryota > Metazoa > Chordata > Actinopteri > Centrarchiformes > Sinipercidae > Coreoperca > Coreoperca whiteheadi. Next base: position 1,968,665 of record WNGW01000012.1, on the reverse strand, counting down.
TTGTTGATCGTTTGTGTTTCTCATAATTTGATTTGACAAAGGACACAAACATTATAAAGATAACAAACTGAAGGAAAACGTATTGACTGGTATTGCCGAACAACTAGGCTATCGTAACATTAGCTTATGTAGTTTACTTTTGGATGTAGTAGAGTTGGTAGCAAGACAACAGTGTCATAGCAGGTTTGGCTAACGTAAGCTAGCTAGCTAACTAATGTCATATTAATCAAATACAGAAGGCACTCTGTGTAGCTTTATACCTGGGCACAGCACATAGATAAGCAAAGTAACATAAGGCACTGGAGCATCCATAATGGAGCACAAATAGGCTTTATCTGTGTCACATTTCAGGTATAATTTGACTCGCTACCTTGTGTTTGATGGCTGACATGATAGGTTTTTAACATAACGTTACGGTTTATGATTTTAGTTGAAGATGCTACGGGACTCTGGAAGAACCTCAAGAGACATGTCAGGAAGAAAAGGGACGAGAAAGAGACAAAGAGTGGCCAGACAGGGAAACAAAAGAAGAGGTGGAAGCTGTGGTCTACATTCAAGGTAAAAGGAGGACAATTGAGTGGATCACCAGTTAAATAAATAAAACTAAATAAAACTAACTAACAAATAAAACTAATTCAACATATTACTATAGGGCAAAACATCCCATGAAGTTGACAGTGTGTAGAGAGGGTTCATGCATTTGAAATGAATGGTCAGATATTTTTGGACAGGGCATACAGCAATCTAGACCGCACAGACAAGGAGGAAGCAGGGCAAGAGTAGTCAAAGGAGAGTGAGGGAGAGACAACTGCTACAGTCTACTGCTCCCAAAAGGAAGGGAAGGGACTTTTTAGAGCAGTATTTGGAGAGGAAAGAGGAAAGGGAGCAGCAGCGTGCCAAAGAGCGGGAGGAGAAAGATGACATCAATTTGTTTCCACAGCTGGAACCATGGCGGGACAGGACTCTACAGTGTTGCTTTTGTATTGATAGGTTGAAACCTAGAAACTGTGTGTTAAATAAATATTTTATAAACAAAGAATAAACCGTTATATTGATTCTGTTTATCCTCAAATACAATATAAGACAACTGTGCACTATTATTTACCTGTCCTCTTTCACATGTGCAGGAAGTAAATGTAACTGTTTCTCCTTTTGTCATTTTTGCCTGCTGAGCCTACGTTTTCCATGCCTTTGAACCCTAGATATTTGATCGATATTATGAACAATAATTTAAAAAGGCATTGGGTATATTTATTGTATTTTTTAAAGCACCAAGAGTTGAATTTAATCTTGAATCTTGAATCTTTATTATTATTATATAAATTATATACATGTACAACTTAACCATTAAAGACTATAACTAAATTAATATTTAAAACTTCAGTTCAACCTCAAAAGGATTAAAGCAGTTAAGGGAGACAACGGCGCACATGGTAATATTGCCATGGGACTTGGCCAGCAGGTGAGGTGAAATACTGGCGGAACGTATCCCGCAGCCTCAGTGCCTCAGCTGATGCTCTGTTCCATTGAAGACGTCTAATGGCACCCAGCACGCTGCCATCCACGTCATCAGCACCTTCATCCTCAACATCAGCGCTGGAGTTCCCATCTGCACCACGGAGGCAGTTTGTCAGGATGCAGGTGGCTTTAATGATGCTGTCAGCCATGTCAGGAGAGACATGCAGCCGGCGTTGGTACACTCATCCACCACAATCACAAATGGCACTGGTCCCAACACGGGTGCTGAGGTGACTGGGCATGGTGGTGGTACATTCAAGGTACCAGCGTGAAGGGCCTGTCCCAGAAAGGAGTTGGTGGAGAGGCTGGCGCAAGCTCCCGGTAAACCGGTATTCCACATCCGCCACAGCAAGGAAGAACACAGAGAAAGTGCCCTTATAATTATAAAAACGGGAGCCAGAATTAGCTGGTGCCTGAATAACAATATGCATCCCATCAAGTGCACCAATACAATTTGGAAAATTCCATTTTTCTTGGAACCTCCTGGCGGTGTTCCTCCAGAGCTCTTCAGTTGGGACTGGCATGTGGGTTTCCCTCATTTGTGCCCAGATGGCATCACAGGTGTCTTTCACCACACTGACCACGGTTGACACACCAAAACAGAAACCAGAGGGAGGCGACCAGGAGGCATTTGAAACAGATGCCCGAGCCACCTCAACTGACTCCTTTTGATGTGGAGGAGCAGCTGCTCTACTCTGAGCTCCTCACCCAATCTCTAAGAGAGCGCCCAGCCACCCTATGGAGGAAACTCATTTTGGCTGCCTGTATGCGGGATCTTGTCCTTTCGGCCATGACCCAAAGCTCATGACCATAGGTGAGAGTAGGAACGTAGATCGAATGGTAAATAGAGAGCTTCACTTTGCAGCTCAGCTCTTTCTTTACCACGACAGACTGGTATATCGACTGCATCACTGCAGAGGATACACCGATCCCCCTGTCGAGCTACCATTCCATCCTTCCCTCAGTCGTCAACAAGACCCCAAGATACTTAAACTCCTCCACTTTTCCGGCTGAGAACCATGGAGGTGCTGATTCTCACTCCCACCGCTTCACACTCTGCTGCAAACCGTCCCAGTGCATGCTGAAGGTCCTGATTTGATGAAGCCAATAGGACAGCATCGTCCGCAAAAAAAGCAGAGATGAAATCCTGTGGTCCCCAAACTGGACTCCCTCCGGCCCAAGACTGCGCCTAGAAATCCTGTCCATATAAATAATGAACAGGACCGGTGACAAAGGGCAGCCTTGCCGGAGTCCAACATGCACCAGGAACAAGTCTGACTTACTATCAGCAATGCGAACCAAACTCCTGCTTCGGTCATATAGGGACCGGACAGCCATTAGCAGAGGGCCCCGGACCCCATACTCCCAGAGCACCCCCTACAGGTCGCCATGAGGGACACAGTCGAATGCCTTTTCCAGATCCACAAAGCAGATGTGGACTGGTTGGGCAAACTCCCATGAACCCTCCAGCAACCTAGCAAGGGTATAGAGATGGTCCAGTGTTCCACGACTGGGATGAAAACCGCATTGTTCCTCCTGAATCCGAGGTTCGACTATCGGCCGAATTCTCCTCTCCACTACCCTGGCATAGACTTTTCCAGGGAGGCTGAGGAGTGTGATCCACCTGTACTTGGAACACACCCTCCGAAACATGCCAAAAAATATAATACATGTTAGGATGAAACATTGCTTGATGATGCCCATTTAATGTTGTTATAAAATGTAGATGCAATGGATGGTCTGGTTAATGGGCTTTGTGGTACAATTACATGTAGTTTACGCGACAGCAATAATACGTTTCCTCAAATGGTGTCAAATGTCAAATTTGATGACAATCAAGTTGGTGCACAAAGGAGAAAACGCTGTGCATATGCTTCAGCAGTTGAAATGGGATCTACAGGTATTGAACCAGAAGAGGAAAGTGTTACTAATAAAAGTGGATTGCGCAGGCAATTTCCACAAAAACGTGCGTGGGCATGTACAATACATAAAGTCCAAGGACTTACTGTAGATGAAGCCTTAAAAAAATATTTGCACCTGGATGGGCGTATGTGGCATTAAGTCGTATTAGAGGTTTATCAGGGTTGATGATTCAGGATTTTGAAGAAAAAGCCATATATTGCAAAGATAACATTAAAGATGCAATTACAAACATGCCTCCCTTCCTGGTCGAAAATATTACAAGGCACAAATTCAATACACATACAATTACTGTATTTTTGATGAATGTGCAATATTTAAGCCAGCATGTAACAGATTTAGCATTGTGTACTGTACATAGCATTTGCAACTTAACTGTATTGCTATTAACAAAACATGGCTACCTACAGCTTCCTCATTTGAAACTGTAAAGATTGATGGTTATAGTTTTCATAATCATTCACCAAGTTTATCTTACAGTTGCAGAAACCCAACATTGATTTAAATACAAGGTCAACAACATGGTGGGGCACGTATGTATAATGCATACAATTTGGTATATCATGTTATCCAGATAACAACTGTCAATTTAGAATGGTTGGTTTATTACTGAACTACATACAATATATTAATAGCAGTTATTTATTGGCCACCATCTTATCCCATGTCTTTGTTTAAAAAAAATCCAGGCACGTTACTTGAGTGACTAGATCCAATAAGCAGTTTGTAAAAGACAAAGGGTTCGTACAAAATGTCAAGCAGCCCACAAAAGAGAAAGACCACAATTATCATGTGTGGTGGTGAAGCAGGACGATAACGCGAGACGACAATTTAACAAGTGCTTTGAGGGAGAGGGACCAGGAACTAGCATAGCGATTTCGTTTGGGAGTGAAATGCGGGCTGATGGCTCCACACGGGAAATTTTGCGGGTGCCGAATACTAACTCAGCAAGCCTAATGGTTGCTATGGCAGCATCTAACCAGAGGCGTATAAATCCGGGAATAGTAAAAAACAGGAAATGGGGTATTTTAGTGCTGTCAACCAATCGTGTATATGGGATTCTAACGCTAAACCAAAAGGACTTTTAGAAGGTCATCTTAATATAAGACGTATTGTACCCAAAACGGAACAAATTGCACACCTCTTAGAATACTCAAACCTAACCTTTCTTGGTTTATCTGAGATGTGGCTCCATCCAAAAGCACCTTTAGCTGCACTAAACATCACTAGATATAACATCTTTAGAAATGGAGCAAGAGGAGGAGGGTTCATGTTATATATTAAAAACACTATCCTGTGTCATGAACTACAGTGGTTAAATACTCTGCAACTAGAATGTTTAGGCCTAGAATTCAATTTGTCACCACAAATTGAATCCCTTACCATTGTAATCTACAGACCGCCTGATAGCAGGTTTTATGAGAACTTTGAAAAACTGTTGAAAGAATGTAACTTTAAAAAAGAGATAATTGTCATGGGAAATTTTAAAATTAATTGGGAGGATGTAGCTGCTAGAAAAAACCCTCAAAAGAATCACAGATAAATATGATCTTATTGAAATGATAAATGGGCCAACAAGAATAACCACCTCAATCAGTACTCAAATCATATTCACAAGTGCATTCTGGAAGAGACGATCTATCTTC